>OZ010668.1:61145633-61483133 GCA_963932185.1 Troglohyphantes excavatus | reverse complement strand
AATCTTGGTTTTATGAGAATATACTATTATAAGTATTTGACAGTTAAAAATAAGCATGTTTATGGAAGCGCTTGAAATGTATGATAATAAATAATTATTGGTGTTAATAGGTATACAAAATTAATTACCGGCTTTCTTATGACAATATTTTGTGACTGGCATAAATTTGTGGTTGTTGTTCGTTTACTTCGACTAAAAATATTCGCTAATAATTTAGAAAAATGCAGATTATAGTTTACCAAGATAAAAACAAAATATACTTAAAGTTGAATTTTTCCAAAAATGATTTATTAATTACATTATTACTATGCACAAATTAGCATCGTTTAAACTTTTGATATGTGTATAAACATTAAAAACAACACAATATGTATTTACCGGTAAATAGTATACAAAAACGCATAGCATTGTCAAAATATTTAAGCAATTACTTAAAAAAGTAAACTTTAAATAATGAAATATTAATTGTGTTTACTTTACTTGATATAAATTAGAGCTTTTAACTTATCAGTGATAAATGTTATACGACAAATATATCACACAGATAATATGTTTTAAAACAAATTTAAATTTATTTGAAAAACTAGCGTAATAATGATAAGATTTGATATAGTAATACTAATAAGATTTCTGAAAAACTGGAAAGTTGCATTAAATACACAAAAGTAAAAAAAATTCTGTT
Organism: Troglohyphantes excavatus; assembly: GCA_963932185.1. Taxonomy (NCBI): domain Eukaryota; kingdom Metazoa; phylum Arthropoda; class Arachnida; order Araneae; family Linyphiidae; genus Troglohyphantes; species Troglohyphantes excavatus. The sequence continues at coordinate 61,482,451 of OZ010668.1, read as the reverse complement.
CGTGAGGAAAACAAAAAAAAACGTCTTATTGAAGCAGTATTTCAATTTTTTGGCGAACCTAAACCAATAGTAAATAAAGTTAAATATATTAGCCACACAATTATCAATATACTTACCTGGGAGCACCATGTTCCAAAGTTAAATCTACAATTGTAAATCTCTTCCCCGTAATTGGCCGTAAATCAAAAATACCCCTTAATAAAAATCGACCTTGATACTCATCCTTAATCAGGCCCATACTAACAAATGCTTCTCCAGTCCTCAACCCACAACAAGAATGTGACCACTGCCCTCTATTGATGTCAATACTCAATGCTAATATTATAGATGGTTAGCATCAAACGATATAGGTTTGGGACACCCTAATTCATAGATACCTTAAAATCGTTACTTTAGCAAATACCAATACCAAATTTTACAAGAAGAGCGTAGAGTGTCATTCAGGTTTCAGGAGTTCTATTGAGTATGAAATACTGAGAGAAGATAAAAATGTAAGACTCTTTGCGGCATTTTACATGTCCAACGCCGCTATGTCCTTCATATAACGTGCGGTCAATTTACAAGTATATATTACTTATACTATAAAAAAATAATCCTGAACAGTATTTAAATACATTCCCATTTCATAGTAACAAGCTTCAATTATTTCTGGAACAGAAACCGTCCCCCTCTCCCGCTTCCACTAGCTAAACTACCTAACAATTTCATTCAAATAATATATATTTATTGAATCCGAACTCTCCCTTGAGATATACTGGTATTAGTTGCAATGACATAGATTAGAAATATTATACATGATGATCATTATACTTCTAACAAATATAATATTATGATTTTGAGCTACTCGCTCAATGAATTACAATATAAATTTTTGTGCATTATATCAAAAACACTATGTAGGGTGGTTTCTCCAACCGTCTGTAAATGCACATAAAAACAAACTTAAAGAAATTAAACTTAAAAACTAATCGAACTTGTCAGCGTGAGCACGAGACTGTACATCATTTAATTTCATTCCAAAAAACATTTTAGACCTAGCCCATAGCAAAATTGTGATAAAAAAGTGTGCTGTATTCGGTACGTCACTTTGGTCCAATCTATATAAAAGCATTACGTAAATTCATATAATTTTATTGCGATGAGTTTTTAATTTTATTCTTCTTTGAAGTCAACGTGCAACTAATATGTATTGCATATATCTGAAATGTATTTTACGCAAATGTAGAACGTACGATGCTAAAATAAACACTATAAAATCTAATATGTCTCTAATATACTTTAAACGCATTTGAATACTAAGCAGTGCCTTAAATATAACCCTAAATAATAAACTTAAAATAATTAATTTTAAAATATAGTACATATCCTGTTTAATATATTACACTGCTACTTTTGCCTTGTTACATTATATTGAGTGGTTCTTAAACAAAGAAAGTCTTCCCTACGTTACCTCAAGGTGCTCTTCCGAGATAATGGTGAAAGGCTTCGTAACATAAAAGAGTGAAAGTATTTTCTTTTTTTAAAAGAAGAAACTACCCTCTAGACAAAACTGTAGAACAAAAGAAAAGAAAAAAAAAGTTATCGCATTGTAATCCTCAAAACCGAAGCCAACGCCCGGAACTTCTTTAAAAAACATCCTCAGCACTGATTATCTGCATTGTATTCCTGAGCCTCCCCGCGATCAAGTAAAGGAATATTAATCCGCAACACAAAAAGGAACAAGTGGAACAAAAACCAGACTCTGCATCAAGCCCAGTCCACTGAAGATTAATGTGTATATGACTGAACAAATAATAATGGATAAGCTTGCATTTTTAGCAGCATAAAAGATTCGATGGGTATAAAAGATCATTGTAATCGAAACTGCTTAATACAAGGCAGCAGAGGAAAATATCGATTGGCTTTTTTTTCATAAACAGTATCGATTGCCGTGAGGTGCATTATTATTTTCGTTCCCAATGAATAATTGTTTTGCTTATTCTTCAGGAAAATGCTCCCAGAAGTTTCAGTTAGATGAGTTCTTCTGGAAAAGGGAAAAGTCGTCTTCCAATTTATATTTTTTGCTGGTATTTTCTCGGCCGTTAGAATTGGAATAGATTTGCGTACGCCGAATGTGTGGATGGGGAGGAATCGATATTTATACTTTACTTCGGCGAATGGAAGAATTAATAGGGAAATAAGAATGTGAATTAATTTTAGGTAAAGAGACGAGTGCGTTGGTAATTGCTTTTCCGATTTCGGGTCGAAGTTACTTTTTTCCTCATCTAAATGGTCTTTCATGCAACTAGAAAAGTATATATAAGTGATGTCTTATGATAATGTGAAAGGTAGGGAATGGGGGGGGGGGGACTGTTCAGTTTTAATAACGGAAAGGTAGAAAGCCAAGTTTTGATGATATCACGCAATTGAAATTACGCAAAGAACCTTAAGCTATTCGAACAAATCAATCGAATAACGAAAATATAATTGAAATAGGAACACATAAATAAGAATTTATTAAAAACTGAAAGAACAGTTAACTATTTAATATTAATATTACGTCTCCATAAGAGTTGCGATAGTTGAAACGTGTGATTTACCAAATTCTCACTTAATGTTTCTCATGGCCCATGAACAATTCTTTTTAACAAAAATAATTATATTTTACTAAGTTGTTCCAGAAATTCAGATCAAACTATGTTATTCGCAATTTATTTATTACAAAGAGCTGAAATTGTATTTGTAAGTAACCAAGTTCAAATAAAAAAAAGTATCATTGAAATAACTATATATGTGTTTAAAACTATTTTAATTAACTAACTTAATTTGTGATTTCTTTACTCTCTATATTTTTATCAGAGTAACACATGTAGAAACGTATATAGTGATTTTGAACAAATGCTTTTAGCAAGTTCCTTATGACCATTTAAATCTATTTAGAATGAAATATACAGTCCTAAAGATTTACACTTTTTTTTCTGTACTAATACAAATTTATTTAAAAATCGGTACTCAAATGTTAAGCTTATTCATACACTATAATTAAAAATACCTAATTAATAATATATAATTGAAGAAATCCCACTAAACTGTAATCAATAATTAAAATACGAAACTAATTAATAATCGAATATTAAAATATGAAATTAATTAATAATCGAATATTAAAATATGAAACTAATTAATAATCGAATATTAAATATGAAACTAATTAATAATCGAATATTAAAATATGAAACTAATTAATAATCGAATATTAAAATATGAAACTAATTAATAATCGAATATTAAAATATGAAACTAATTAATAATCGAATATTAAAATATGAAACTAATTAATAATCGAATATTAAAATATGAAACTAATTAATAATCGAATATTAAAACTATTCTACATAACTAAATTATTTTTATTGAACATAAATAATGGCTAATAATCAATTATTCAACTACTATATCTTATGTAAACGATATCTTATGATGCATTTTAATATAATTTTTATTATCTTCTACAAGCATATATTTCAATATAAAAGATACTTAAAAATTCACTTAAAACACAAGTTTACTATAAGATGAAATGTAGCTTCACAAAAAGGATCTTGGTAATAATCCATTACAGGATTAATACAATCCTTTAACTTAATCAACCAGTTTCAGTTACGCAGTGGCGCACCCATTCAAATGACTTCATTATCCAAAGGAACATCCCCCCATAAATCGAGCGAAGGGTCCTCTTTTACTGTTCCAGAACCGACGCCACTGGCATCTTGCCCACTCTATTAGCTGTAACGAGGGCCCATGTCGGACATACAGCGAATTGTCTACCACTTAAAGCGGAGATACCTTGCTGAACGCCACTGTGGCCGTAATGCCCGAAATGACCGGAGCAATTACTTCAATTGAGAGGACACAGGTCACCAACCTGGTGGGAGGGGGGTGCTGTGGCGTCGTCCAATCATCTTTTAGAGGTGGGCGTCATCTAAGTGTGGAATTCAATTGCAGTTTGGGTAGCATGCGTGTTTGGCAGTAACGTATCGCGGAGTTTGGTGGTGATGTGTAATCTCGCGGGAGTTGAAGTTGGTGAGATGATTGCCTAAGAATATATGAGTGGTGTGTTGTATAGGATGTGGATGGAGATAATTACACCCTTGAAATAAGCTGGTGTGAAAATGTGTAATGGAATGTTTAAATGGGATATTTCTGTAAGATCATTCAAATTTAGAAAAACGTATTATGGCTATTGAATGTAAGCTGAAAATATGTATAAAAAATGTTAAATTAAAAACACATGCATATTTTTACAATAATCCGAATCAATTACTTTATTGTGAAATTATTTTACTTTTGATAATATCTCTTCTGAACTAGAATCGTATACTTAAATTGGTAGCTATTTTATTGCAATGTTATTCATTTACTTGACTTAAATTCAATATTAAGGTTTCTTTGAATTTCTTTTTAAGCCTTTTATTAATTTAATAACGTTTTTTATTCATTTGGCGAAAATTTGGGGGTATATTGGCGATATTTACTCATCAACCAATCAGAATGCATCGTTTATACATCCTGCTAGCTAACTATGTAAGATATATTACACGGTTACAATGTTGAAATATTGTATTATTATAATTACGTTAAGAAGTCAAAGGGGTTAAACGAGTGAAGGAGTGGAAAAAGAGGAATGGAGGTGGTTGTTCGAAATTTCATGTCGACTTTAATATTCTCCTTGTTTTGAAGGTCAATTGTGCAAAATGTCATTAAGATCGGTATAAAAGTGCAGATTTGTATAAAAAACGAACATGCATTCATACATACACCCTAATAAATGGAAATGTCGAAACATTATTTAACAATAAAATCACAAATTAACAAAGACTGGATTTATCACACATGTAGGGAAAAAAACTTTTCACAATATTTCATGATTAATTTATCATTTCATTTTTTCAGAGAAGATAGATAACAGATCCCTCAATAAAAACAATACAAGATAAATCGATTAAACATCTTTCATCATGTTTTTCCATGTATTTTAATGGTACATATCCCTCTTGCATCATACCATTTTTCTCTTCAAATTGCATGCAGTTAGCCAATACTTTCTCCTAACCTTCACCGGTATAATGCTTTTGGGACATGCATGTCCCAAAAGTAATTACATTTAGCTATAGAGTTAACATTACGTTTTTGGGATGCTACAGGACACCATTGTCTAGGAAGATTGGAAAGGCTCAAGGTCTTTACGATTTGAATTCTGCGGTATTATCAGTGACTCTAAATTACTTTTTGCTCTCTTTGTGTTTTGTTGTAGGGTAGGATTTGGGAAAACGGGAAAGGACCGGAATTTTGACAGGATGGGTTAAGTTAAAGGAAAATTTAATCTTGGTCATATTAAGATGCCGTTTTAGAAATGAGTTACTTAATATATATTAGGGTGGGATTTCTAGTGGATTAAATTAAATAAACATATATGAAATACGTTTTAAATATTATAATTTTATTCAATGTGTTTCAATTATATTATAATGCTTTAGTGTAACATAATTTAAAGGAGTTGATGTAATACGTAACACATATATAGTGAATATGTAATGAATATTACGTAAGAAATAATACATAATTAATTGTATCTACATAATATCATTTTAAAACATTTAGTGCGTTTGGACTATTTATAACCAAAATTTATTATTTAATAATGTTTGCAAAGTAATTAAATGTTTTAACTACTCTCAAACCATATCAAGAGAAGCAGCAGGGTGAATTGAGGTAGTTTCGAAAAAAATAGTTGGTGTGGCTTATAGCTTTATACTGTTCAATGTAAATATTATAAAAAATAATAAAAAATATCATACTGTATTCGAAGATAAAATTAATTTACAATTGGATTAAAAAATAGCGAAAACTCTGACGTCAGATATTATATACACATTTGATAAAGTGAATTATCGGCATCACTCAATAAAGAACTCTATTTACAACACCTGTTTGCAATATGCGTTTCTGGATTTTTGTTTCGACCTCAACCAAACTCATATATTTTAGAATATATGTGTATCTTTTTATTATTTTCCGTTAATTTTTTAGGATTGTTTAATAACATAGTCATTTTTTTAAGGTAAACAGAAGCATTGCTTCTTTGTTTTTGGAAATCTTAAAAGAGGTCGTTTAAAAAGTAAATAATCCCATACAAACTGACCTAGAGAGATTTCAGAATCGAAATAAAAGAAGAACATGCGACTGCTTCGTTTCACCCGCACTTGTGTGTATATAGAAGCAGTGCAGAAATTTAAGTTTCTTTTACCTTCAAAGTCAATTAAAAAAATTCCATGACGGCTTATTGCACTTACCGCTATCAAACTTTTAAGGTAATACACATAATTTTAAGTGTACAAGAAAAATACTTTATATGGTTGGGAATTTCAAAATTGTTCTATCCACCCGGTTTTACGGTTTTCCAATGTAAAGTTGGAGAAATATAAATTATATTACAATATCAATTACGTTAAATCAAACTTAAACAAATGTGTGTTTATGAGTCTTAATAACTATTCGTTGGTTGAGTTTGGTGGTGAAGGAGTTGTTGTGACAGAAACTATGCACTGCGGTTCGCAAGGAGGAAAAATGTAAATTGAATGTGTCAAAAATGTATTATAAAAATATATTAATAAAATAATAATATAATAAATTATACATCAATAAATATTTTATTTTTATTGAAGCATAATATTAACTATTGAAAATATGAAAATATAAAAAAGTATATATATTCCATACTATCTTGATATGCCGAAATATGAAATGCATTTTAAATTGTGGCAAACATAGTTACATACTTTTTTTTACCAATTTAACAAACAAAATTACATTTAAAATTATTAAATTATTAACATATATGAACTATCTTAAAAAAATAATTAATCATTGTTCATGAACATAACAAAAAGTGAACTTAGAGATTTTTTCATGTTTTCGAAATTTAATGATTAAGCATTAAAAACGATTTTATATAAATTCAATTGATAACTACCCCCCCTCCCCTTTTTGATTCCGCCGAACATTCGACTTATTATAAATCTTACTTATCAAAGAAAAATAGTCTCCATGATAAACCACCATGACGAGTGACCAACACCTCAAAACTATAAACCATTCTCACTTCTCTTCAAAACACATCCTTATTCAAATCTTCCAGCCATTCCCTCATCCCTTCAAATCTATTTTGGGTGTTTCGAGCTTAGGAGTCCCACGAATCTTTTCAATTCATTCGTGGACCAACATAAGAAATCTCTCAGTCGATCGGAATTCTCCAAATCCCTTGACTTTGAGTTTGTGGAGTATTAGATGTAAATCCAGCGGAGTCTGAACCTTTATCCTGCTCCACTAAGTTGAAAGTGTTGAATGGTCTGCAAATCCCGCTAAGATTTGCTTTCCTGAATTTAGGGTAGAGTAACAAGGAAACTGGTTTTACAGATCTTACCATTCGGTAGGGTTGGCTGTCAGGTGGTGTAAATCCAAAATCAAAGTTCCTTCAAAAGAGGGAATGGTGGGTGTAGTGTAAAAATAGATCGGGTTAAGAAATGTTGTTTGTGCGAAATTACTATTTTAAGGGGAGACAACAGTCCTCGACATAAAAAAATCAGACGTATTTTATTCAACTTAAAATGACTCCACATTATTTAAAATTTCATATTTTATAAAGAAAAAAATTAATATAGTTAATAACTAAATATTTATTAGGATTCTGACACTTCAAATATTTAGTTTTGTATGAATAATTTTAAATAATAATTTTTTGTATGTTTTTCTCAAAATTGATATTTTATTACATTTGTACACTTTTCTCAAATTATATATTCAACCTTTTCATTTGCTTGTTTTAACAATAGTAAAAACGCATAAGTTTGATATAGTAAACCTAAAATATTTCTTAAATTATGAAAAATAAATACTTTGTGACATTTTACGTTGCAAAAAATATATAGTTTTCTTTTTACAAAATATTTGTTTCATGTATTTTTAAAATAATATTTAGTAAAAAATTAAATTCAATGTTTGAATTATAGTGTTTACTTGTATTTAGTAAAAGGTTCATGTAAAGTTATTATATAATTATTCTGAAAAGTGTACCAAAACAAACGTTATCAAGTTGAAAATTATATTTGTCAAAATGGTCGGTATTAAAAATTGTATATATATAACTAAATTTTTGAAATGTATAATCATAACAAATATTTAGTTATTAATCATATTATTTTTTTATAAAATTTTAAATAATTTGGAGTAGTTTTAAGTTGAATGAAATACGATTTATTTTTGTTGTCGAGGATAACTGTATCACCTTAATTTCCAATCAGTGCAAAATCATAATTTAATATTTAATTAATATTCTATTGTTTTTACTCTCTTGATTGTTTTATTTTGTTTTTAATAGCAATTTAGGTAACCCAATATGTTTTAGTTTAATAAATGTTTGCAGAGTGCCCACAACATTAAAAAAAATTATAAATTATATAAATTAACCGTTTTTTGTGAAGAAACTATTTTATGGATATAGACTTCCAATCAATAAGCAATAACATTCCAAATTAATTTATGTGACCAATATTGAAAAATACTTAGTATGGGATAGTAATGTCGCTAGTAATACAGAATGGCTTTCGTCTATTTTCGCATTTTCGAGACTTACATAAATTAGCAGACAAATCGTCCATTAGTTATTGCGCTATTTATGTAGTTATGGAACGAGTTTAGGTATATATAACATGTGTGCAAGATGACGTTAACTTTACGTAAACATTTTTAGTAATCTCATTAAAAAATGGATATTTTTTTATAAACTTCTTGAGAATATGCAGTAAACTTTAACTTTTGTGATTTATTTATTTTATAACAAATATTTTTTTTTTATTATGGTGACAAAGATGTTTTTTTATGAAATATATTGAACATTACAAACATATTTATATAAAGTTTTAGTTGCTTTATAATAATTCATTTGAATTAAAAATATATTATAGTTGTGTTTTCATTGAAAATTATGAAAATAAGGTGTTTTTCTACAGCATATTTTATTACGTTAGTTGAATACAATCTTAGTTATTTTTGTTAATTTAATTCATATTAAAGTTTAAATTGTAAGTAAGTATTATATCCACTTGTCAGCACAAATATGTTATGTGCCATATTTGTGAATTTTTAGTATGAAATAATATTTTTATATATAATTTTTAATGTATATATATATATATATATATATATATATATATATATATATATATATATATATATATATATATATATATATATATATATATATATATATATATATATATATATATATATATATATATATATATATATATATATATATATATATATATATATATATATATATATATATATATATATATATATATATATATATATATAATGAAATTATAGAATTTTTTAATGTTTTTTAGTTTTAAACTTCATACCGTTTTTTACAAAAAGTCATATTTTTTACAACCATAAAAATAATTACGTAGATTAGAAAATAAGATAGATAATTTTTTATATTTTAAATCAAAATTTCTCTGTAGGTAAAATTGGAGTTTTGTTTATTCGTAAAATTCTTAATGCATAAAATTGGATAGTACATAAAGTGGAACATGCATACTGTAATTCAGAAAAATACATAGCATAATTCTAAATATAAAAAGTAACATTATTTGAAACGCGCCCAAAACTTCCAAAAAGCAAATACAGCACAAATCCTTATTTATAAGTTATTGTATTACATATATTCGATATTCTTTCTAGCCAACAAATACTCCTCCAAATATACACTGTGATACACACAAACATTTCCTTAAATAAATAAAAGGAAATGCACACACGGAAAAGTAATATATGTATTTTGAAATGATGTGATCAAATCGATACCAACTTTTCCCCCATATATCACGAAAAAAGGATACCAAAAAAAAGGCCTGTTTTGTGTATCCAGACTTCAAAAAGCTCGCAAACAAATCAAACGGTTGTAAAGAGAAGTAGGAGAATAAACCAGACATATTTTCATATATCCATACGTCTTCTTTATAAATATTTCTTCCGTTGTTTTTTCTGCTACAATTTCGATTGGAAAAGGGATTGGAAATCATCATCTTTCCCCACTAGCGTCAAACCCAGCAGTTTTCCTTTTTTTCTTCGGATACTTCTTCTCTGCAGTTGTTCTTGTTTTTATTTCGGACAGATTTTGATTCTGGATAGTATCGATCTTATTCTGTATTTCTCGGATAACAGTTGTCGGCACGCTATTCCCTGAGTGTTCCGCCAAAGGAGTACGTATGTGTGGGACACACACACTCTCATATCTGATGTGATGTATACCCATTCATTTTTATTTGTCTTTTTTGTCGTGACTCGAAGGAACTGGAAATTCTTCTGGGAAAGACGAAATGACAAGTTGTGATACTTTATTTTTTTATGTTCTTTGGTTGAAGGATGGATTGGAATGTCCTGTTTTGGAAAATTGATTGAATGGGTTCTTTTATTGATATCTTAAGTTTTTCTTTGATTTGTGTCCATCTATTGTGACGGCTCGAGTTTTAGAACTCTCTTTTGATAGGATACTTATTTTATTATGGAATAATACGTTTTATGTATATTACCTACAATCATCAACAACCGGATTGGTAATATATAATTTTATATGTCAAAAAAATTAATACCAAAAACTGATTTCAATGTTGTCAAACAAAAACAGTAATAGGAATTGAACTTATAAGTTTATATACTCAGCATACTAAATTTATAAATTTTGTGTTATGAGCAACACAAAACTTATAAGTTCTGTGTTACTTGTAAATTATTTTAACATTTAGTATTATTGATTTATTATGTTACTACCTTGTGCGACTGAAAGTTGTTTTATCCCTTATTATGGCTAGTAATGTTATTAATAATTAGTATAATTAGTAAATTATTTTATCTTTTAGTGTTAATGGTAAGTTATTTTACTAGCTAATATGGCTAATAAATTATTTTACCATTTGCAATGGTTAATATAAGTTATTTTACCAGTAAGTATGAGTAGTAATTTATTTTAATAGTTAGTATGACTAGTACGTTATTTTACCAGTTAGTATGGCTAGTAAAATATTTTAATATTTAGTTTTATTAGTTTATTATTTTACTACCTAGTGCCACTGGTAAGTTATTTTGTCATTAAGTATGGCTTTTAATTTAGTTTACTGGCTAGTATGGCTAGTACATTATTTTACCAGTTGCTAACATTTCATTTAAATAAATATTTATTGAAAAATGAATTTGACAAATAGTTTATATGCCATTATTTTCATTAAACCACATTTGTAACAAGAGTTTATTACATATAAGCTATCTTAGCTCTTTAAATGTTAAAGTATTATTCACATAATGTTTGGCCATTTTAAATCAGTATCTCAGTTTTCCGAATGATCAAATTCAACCCACCATTACGACCAGACGAATTCCAAAAGCCGCATAATTAACAACAAGCTTTGAAACATGCGCTCGTTCCAACGACATATTTACAAAATACTTCTATTGATTTCAACTTAATAACAATGGCTTCACTACGAAGGGCATACAGAATATTTAACTATCCCCTCCAACAGAAATGTTCATTATCTTGTAACAACAGTAATTTAGTGACTATTCAATGTCCATTCATTAGCGGTAGAACTATTTCAATGTTTCAAACTGTTATTCTCTTTGTGATAGACAGCAAATTACCATTTGTCTTTTCGCATTTGAAATAACTCGAAGATAACGTTATACAGTAGATTTTTATATTTTATTGAGGAAGAAGATTGTTTTATGTTATATTTATGTTTTTTGTTAATTTTGATATCATAACTGTGACTGCAGTGGATTTTTATATATGTGGATTTTTTTTGAAAACGTTGACTGTGAATATGACTTTTATAACAAATCTTATAGAACAAAAATAAATACAAAAACTCAAAATTAAATAATATATTCATAAAATTAGATATATTCATAAAATTAGATAATATATTCATAAAAGTAGATAATATATTCATAAAAGTAGATAATATATTCATAAAAGTAGATAATATATTCATAAAAGTAGATAATATATTCATAAAATTAGATAATATATTCATAATTTATTAAAAGTTAACATAAACAAATATTATTATAATCTATATATGATATTTTAATAATCTAAGCATATAAAATGTCTTCTGTCATTTGTACAAGAATTAAAAGCTTCTATTGCGGCAATGGTGTACTCTATGTTATAATTAATATCAATGCAATGTTGATTCAGGAACCTATGGCGAATTTTTATTTCCCGTTACCTAGTGAGCTCTTGACAACATTTCAAAAACTATCCAAAAGGAGAAACATGTTAACAAATAACTAAAAGCATGAAATAGAAAATAAATTGAAAACCGTTAAATTTTGGTATGGGCTTGGATTACAAAATGTCTTCGTATGAACTTTCTGGACTGGTCCATTTTTTTTTTACTTTCTACAAAAAAAAAACATTTTTCATTTACAGTAAGTGCATTTTTTTTGTAAGTTATTGTTTTCTTAAGAGTATATTTCTATTTATAAATAAAATATTACAATATTTTGTTAATTGCCGTAAAAATAAGTTAACATTAAGAAATATGTAAATATTTGTTACGGCTTTTTTGTGCTATATCCCAAATATACTTTCACATTTTTTTGTAACCGTACTATCGTATGGCCTGAAATTACTATTATTAAAGAGATATAATTTTATGTAGTGTTGTAAAAAATAAAAGTCGTATCTTTTAAAATACAAACAAAGTTTAATTTCAAAATTATAAAAAAAAATTGTTTACAATTCGATGTAATAAAAATTTAAGAAAATGGATTTGGCTATTATCAATTGCATTTTAAATTAATTTAAACAAGTCTTGTTATCTATTATTCGATACATTTTAATTTACTTTGAGTTTACTTAAAAATTTATAAGACATATTTCTTAAAAAAATCGGCTCATTGTGGTTCATTTGAACTGTAATAAATCAGTTTTAAACCAAAACAAACATTTGAAAACACAAACGGTATTCAAAAACTATTCCTTACGCCATTGAGCTTACTTATTGTTTTGCATACTTCTTTGTATTTACTCTGAAAATAAATTAAAATGTTTTTAACTGATATATAAAATATTTTATATTAGATTTAGCAAAAGATAAAACTTCGGCTCGTTAAAAAATTCATTTTAAATTAGGTTCGCTTTTGTTTGCTTGATGTTAAGGGGGAAAAACAAGTTTTTAAAACTATATCTCCCCGTGGTTCCCGTCTAAACAGATTAGGATTTACAAAAAAGTAGTGACGTACATTTAAAGCTCCAACGTTTGTTTTATACAAGCAAATTATATTAACACGTGTAGTTGGTTTTTAAAGAGTCTTCGGAAAACTCCAGAAAGGTAATTGAGTTATTAGGTAGTTTTCTCTCGATTGCAAAGTCAATTTTATTTAATTAGCTTCGAAGACTTTCCTTCATTTGAAATAAGAGATTTTTTAAGTAATATTAATGGCAGATAATTTTTTATTTTCTTAACTTTTCATTGGGTAAATAACAGTTTAAAAAAGTATTTATAAATAATAAAACAATTAAAAATATTTAAATTTCAAGTAGGTTTTTTTCATTGAATGGTTGAGTAAAAGATTTTTTGTATATATTTATTATGGATGTTATTTATTTAGAAAATGGTCAGTTGATACTTAAACTACTTTTTAATTATTTGTAACATAATGCAACAAATACATGCATAAAACAGTTTCGTTCCAACAGTACATACAGCGTATATCAAAACAATAAAATGGTATCACTTATAAATAGTATTTGCTAGAAATGATACAGGGAGTAAACACACAATAAATTATGATAATTAGCGATCCATTTATGCAAATCATGTAATTTTTAAAAAAAAAAAATTGTGGGAACAAATAATATATTTTTTTACAAGAATAAATACAACTTTTATTTTTTTAATTATACACAAATCTAACACTGTTATACAATTTTAACGAATTAAAACACTTGTAATTGTATATTATATGAAAACATTGCATGATCTTATTTCAGGGTAGACCCGAGCCCCAAATCCTAATTTGTTTATTAATGAATTAAGAAATATCATTTTTTTTATATTATTAGAACATCTTTTTCTAAACAATAATTAAAAACAAAAATATATTTAAAAAAATTATTTTTGTTAATTTTTTTGCGTTTTTTTAAGCTTAAAAAGACTTTTTTTAAAAACACTACTTCTCTTTCAATTTTTAATGTTTTTAATTTTTTTTAATTGATTAAAAAACGTCAAAGTACACACTACAAACGTATGAATAGACTTTTGCATATTTGTGTTTGAATTGTCTTCAAAAACTTATTTTAAGTTCACAACTAAAAAAATATTAAAATTTTGAAGTTTAAAAATTTGTAAAAGAAATATTTTATAACTTAATTTAAAAAAGATATACATACGTTTATAAAAACAAATATTAGAGCTTTAAAAACTGTTAACAGTTTAGTTTTAAGTTAATTATTTACAAAGCCTTAGCATTTTAAACGTGACCAAAATTAAAAAAAAAATTATGAGTAAATGACGGTTGTTGCAGACGAAAAGTATGTAGAAAGATGATAAATGGTATATAAACATCTAAATAAACATATGTTCCGTTTCTTTTACTGTTTTGAAAATTTGTACACACCTTCTTAAGTACGTTTAACATCGTTTTATGAAGAATAAAATTTTTAGCAATGTTTTCGGATTTTGGAGCTCGGGTCCCCCTTAAAGCACACAATACATTATACAAAAACACAAATTGCCATATTTAAATACCCCATCTGTACAATACTAAAGAAACACATTATTATTTATTCTTTTATATAAAAAAAAAACAGAAAATTCTAATTAACTTTACATACGCCTTAAAACAGACCCACAACCCGACCCGTTCCCATAATGGCATCTACACGACGAAAAAGACACGTTCTACGCAAACCAACCTCGAGTTAATGACACGTTAAACCAGGAACAGTTAACAATCTCCCGGAGTTGATAAATACTGATTTTCCCGATTTAACCATCCGCTCGTAAGCGAGTAATTATCCCGAAAACCTCCTGGTGTTGAAATGCTAGTAATTGGCGGAGAATCATTATTTCTATCGATACACCGGCAGGACTGTGCAGAGAAAACAGGAGTTTATATATAGGCAGTTTTTTTTTCTGTTATGTCTCTTGAAATTTGAGGCCTCCGAAAATTATGAGGCTAATTAAGGTAATTGGTTGTACGTCTACTCGACCATTAAGCTCTGCCGGGTTGAAAAAATCCAGGAAATTCGCGTAAACGCCAAGATTGGAGAGTAGAGGGTAGTTTACGGAGCATTCATTCTTTTTATTTTTGAAGTTTAAGTTTTGAATGGGCGGTTTCCTGGAGGTAGATATATCATATTTAACATCGTGCCATTATAAAACACTTTGAAATATTCTTCTGTTTAATAGAGTTTACATAATGATATTAATATTCAAGTAAAATTTTTATTTGTACGGTGTCTAATTTAATATTTTCGGAAGCGTGTGTTTAAAATACTGGTGTTGCATCTATTTTAGCCTAAAACCATTTAACTTTTTATTTGCAGCAACTTAGTCAATTTGGCGATATAGCCATCCAATTCCAACCAATTAATTTGAAAACGTACAATGACACGCTTTTAAAAAAATAAAATATTACTTTTTTATACACATATTGTTACCTTAAAATTATACTTTTTATTATACCGAAACCTTTTTAAATAATCAAATCTATTTTATAATATAATGTAGTATACACAAATGAAAGTGTTAATATTTTTATTTATTATATTTTTTAAAGTTTTTCCAAAATGTATCGATCATAATAATACAACTCGTTGATTTTGGTAATATGGGCTAAGTAATACTATTAATAAATACTATAAATTGAGTGAAAGTTTGAGACTGATTTAACATTGACGTGTGGGGATGGGACATAATTTGTTCCACATATTTTACTGGGCTTGGCACAATTTGAACGACAGGGGTGATAATTTTTAAAAAATGTGAGGTATGAAGTATGCTGTTTTTCACCAGAACAGGTTATTACATAGTTTCGGATATGTGACGCTTGCATAACGGTTTCTACAGTTTTCAAATTTACAACCCCTCAAATGAGGTGCTTTATGGAAAACCTTTATGGAAACCTGCTTTATGGAATAATTGCTAATGATCCGTACATCAGACGGTTAAACACCTCTTATTATAAGTCGTCTTTCCACAATGCTTTAAGAATTATTTGCCTTGCCTTTTACTTACCTTTGCCACCGTGAAAAGGGTAAAGCACAATACTACTTTAATAATGAGAAAGCTTTTAAAATATAAAACATATAAATATTATAAGATGACATTAATATTTCCTCTAAAGTATGTCTTCCTAATTTATTGTAAATACCCTTCCAAACCATTCTGCACCATAAATTAATATAATACTATTCACCACAGTAACAAAGTAACAAATACAATTCTAGTTCAGCGTTACTTAAACAATTCCAATTCCCTTTTACGTACGGCAAGTCTTCAATCGACCAATGAGTAGCCCGAGTCGAATGACACGAGACGTAATTTTAATCACTGGTTCCCCGCGAATTGAATTCAATTATTTTACCACTCTTGCGGTGGTTTCATTTGTCTTAAGGGAGCGCAATCGCGAATATGGCCTCTACTTTTGTAATTACTTCCGATTTGCGGTTTTGAATATATCACAGAGTAAATATACGTTTAAAAATAGAAATACGGATTGTGAAGAGTATTGGGTTTCAGTTTGGGTAAAGGTCTGCTTTGACTTGTAAATCAGAAACTCATTATATCGTTTCTCAATTTCATTAACTGAATTGATTTTATCTACAGAATCAAACAATTTCTAGTATGGACGATATCTTAAAAGTTAAGCCCCATTCATATTTTATTTCCGAGTTATTTTGGATCAATGGACTAAGAGACGCATAACATATTTATTCAATGTTTCTAATCATTGAATGTTTAAAAATGATTTTATCAAACGTAGTATACAAAAAAATTACATTTAAAAATTTATGTGGTTTTTATAAATAAATTTTATTTTTTGGACTCATTTAATGCGACATGGATATATTAATATATTATATCGTTAGTTTTTGATGGAATTTGTTAAAGTGTATATTATTAAAGCTATTTAAAAAATACCAGTTATGTAGGAGTTATTTTATTTTCCATAGGCTTACACAAACTGTATATGACGGTTTTTGGATTAAATGAGACAAATATATTTGTATATCGTTCATATTTACTAATACAATAAAAACGTTTTAAAGAAAACATACACATATTTTGGGATTTTTCACTTTTTAAGATTAATAAATATTTAATGAGGAATTCTAAATGTTAGAATAATGTTTTCAATGGCAGTATGATTAATGCGCATTAATTTATTAAATTTCTAATACTTAAGGATTTTAAAAGTAGCATCCATGTTTAATGTAGAGATTGTTCATACAATTGATGGGCATACGCTAGTTTAATATGCCTGACTCAGACTAAAACATGCAGTATATAATTGTAAAAACTTATTTGATAAGAATGTTTGGCTTGCTACGTTGTGATCTGTGATATTAAAAATAATTTTAAAAAAACATGTACACATATATCACGAAATGGGCATTTGATGCATTGAATAATTAAGCATTTTTCAATAATATTTGGGGGACCATTCTTGAATATGGGCATGTTAATTGTATTATTGGCTTTATATTATTTAATAGATGTTTAATGAATATATTAACTCTTTATACTAAATTATTAACTATTTTTAACCCTATACATCGTTCACCATGCTCAACATAATTATTCACATTATACGTGAATAATCCGTTTAATTATATTTTGAACAACCCTTTTTACTCGTATGTCACTTTCGCGACATCAACACCATGTTCAAAACATAAATAAGATAGCCAATCCCACAGACAAACCCTTCCCACATCGAAGTTCAGTCCTCGCTCTTGCTAAACTACTTCAATATTTTATGTCTAAAAGGGGGTCGAGAAAGGGGCTGAACCCAATTCCTTTCGCACCATAATTCAATCCATGCCCCCATGCATAAATGAACAACTTGGCTTTTCCATCGTGAGCCTTATTAATATGAATGTCGAAGGAAACCTTACATAGAAAGCTTTTATGGGATCCATCGTATCTTCCGTTAGAGAACTCTTCGAAGGCTGGGCATGTTTGAGCAGCTTGTTCGACCAGGGGACTTTCTTTTCTACAAGCACATGAAATTGTATTTTCTTTGGTGGAGAATGGTGGGTTTAGAAGCAAAGTATTGTGGAGTTACATGCATTTCACGTGGTAGTGTTTTTTATATATTGGCAGGAAATGTAATTATATAGATGTAGAATTAATTGAGGTGTTGTGGTTTTTCTGTGGATGTGGATTCTAATAGGTATGGTATATTTTAAATAGGTTTTCGAAACATGTCTAGTTGACTTAGTTGAAAGAAAAAATATCTATATTTTTTTTCTACGCTTGTTTATAATTTGTAATTGTTTTAAGTTACTATATATTAGTTTGCATAAAAACTCCTACAAACTGACTTACTTTATGAAACCGATAATTTAATAATGACGTGGGTTTCTATCTATTTGACATTATAGACATATAATGTTTATAAGCGATATCCCTTATATTAAACGTATCATTAAACACGTAAGCCATGTTTTTCTCAATAGTCCACAATAATTTTTTTTTAACCTTTTCACGTTATCTAAGTTACAGCAACGTTACCCTAAATGTTGGTTCATTCTTTAACGGGGCGAGAAAGTGCCGCTTCAGGAGGAAGGACAAAGAGTTCTCAAAGCATTCTGGAAGGACGACTTGTCTTACAATAGGAAGGCGTGTAACTGTCTGATGGAAGGATCAATAAGCATTATTTCTCAAAGCAGGTATATACGCAGATGTGGGTAGAGTTACTTGAGGGATTTAAAACTGAAAATACAAGCTGAAGACGGTCTGAAAGGCGATCTGTATGGTCAAAATTGTCTCAAGCCCCTTACTAGCCTGTAAAATATATGGGACAGAAACTGTTTAAGTCTACACGTGAAGGTTAATAAACACTAGAAATTACAATTGATAAATTCACAAGTAAATGTGAAACTAACATTTAATAATTTTATGCTCATTTGTATAGCTATTTCACAATGTTTAAATAATCCCAACATTTTATATCTTGAATATCTAATAAAGATTTATATGAAAGATAAGAATATGATTTTGAGTAGTATATACATAGAACAATATACGATAGTTCTAATCAAATTCGAAATTAATTGTTTGTGAAATAACATGAAGCATTCAATTTAACCGTAATTGACGCATCATATCCTGTTACTTGTAGTATTAGTGTTTGATAATGGATATTATTTGGATACTAGTATCATAATTTTACTTTATTTAACGTCAGTGGTAAGTGTTACAAATTATAAAATAGTATAACAATACTAAATGCGTTCAATCATGCAATTTAAAACTCTTTATATGAGAATGTGTTTGAATATAATATAAATTAAGATATTTAGATTTCTATTTTTTAAGTGTTTTAAAATATGTCCATGATATAATGATTCTATTTCATATTTTGTGCTGGTAAAATTAGATAGACATATATCAAACGATTGGGAATTACAGGAACATTCACTATAAGTAAAATATAGTTATATATTGGTATCATTGTAAGGAAGAAGTGTTGTATTTTATTTAAAATATATAATATGTTTATACACACTAAATATTTAAAAAAATACTTTACTCTAAAATTCAATTTTAAAAACAAATAACAACTGAAATAAATAAAAAAAATTATGCAAAACATATTTTTAATAATCTATATATTTTCTAAATTAAAAATTGTAATACTTGAAAATGTAACCAATTTATATCAGGCGGAATCCTGTATTTGTTTGCTATTCTTGCTCCTTCAGGGAAACAACACATGCCAATCTCCATCTAATATTCTAAACTCGGAAAACTTGTTTTTCAATATTTTTTTTCAAAGCATCTTAAGTAACTATAACAAAAAAATCACCTACTCTCTCTCGATATATTTCTTTTCTTACCTTAGAAAGCGAAGCTTGTTAAAATTGACACCGATCAGTCCCCGGTTGGCCTTTTGGCGGTGATTCAACTGCAGCTGATGATTGAATTTCTCCGCTTGGTGATACTTGAAAGGGGGATTGGCAGAAAAAAAAAGAGTAGGCACCATTTTTTATTTATTTTAACATAAAGAAAGCAGTTCAGGTAAGACAATTCACACACTGGGTTCGTTTCTTTTGATCCAGTGGAGGAAGGAAAAAAGGGAAAGGAGATAAAAAAAATAAAGAATTGAAAATTGTTTGGATTGAAATTGACATTGTTTTGAAAAAATAACTTTTAGAGATATTTTGGATTTAATTTTAATCGAATTGAGACTTTAAGTTTGTCCATCCCGTTATGTATTTCTATTTATAAAATGTTATGTATCGTTTAAATCCACTGAAACTCGTGCGTTTTGTTTATTAATTGTAAAATTGTGTTTACACTTTGAGATTTTAAATTTTTTACATGTGTATGTTTTTAATATATTGTGAAAATGTAATTGATTTTATTAATGTAGCGTTTAAATGCTAACTCAAATCATTATTTATTTAGAATTAAATGTGAATTTTTATGAACTTAAATGATGCGTTGCTGATAAAACTGAATACCCAATGATTGTACCAAATTGATACCAAACCTTAAAAACGCTATCGACAAAATAGAGATTTTAAAGTAAATTAACATGGCTGTTCGATAATTATCGCTTGCACAGACATCCCCCCCCCCCCCTACACCCATTCGTTGTAACTACCCATAAATAGCACTTCGTATAAAAAATTATGCCAATAGATGGCAGCACTATAGGCGGTTTGTTTAAAAACCGATTTAAAATTATTTTTAAAACATTTATAAGCATGAGACAAAAGTACGATTTGTCACGGTTTTGGGAGATTCATTTTTTTTATACCTCGCATGGTAAGATATGTTCCGTATAAGTCCCGCACAATGAATCTTCACTACTGGAGTTAATATGTGTTATTTGTTTGATTTTGCATTAAATTCAACTTTTTTTTTTTTCTTCTTAACGACATCATTAAATTAAATTATATTGCCTACTAATTTTTCGTTGACACTTCTTATCTCATATCGTTTTTTAAAGCTATTTTAGGATTGCTACATCGATTAACAGAATTTGAAATTCGTTTATAATTTCTAAAATAATTATATATTATGATATAACATACATAAATTTAATGAAAAGACCACATACATTTTAAATAGCAGACAATTAAATGTAATAACTAACAATAACAATTAACTAATTAACTATTACAATTAACTGTAATTAAATAGTAAATAATTAACTGGAGTTTTTCTTCATTAAAATTTCGCAATTTACAAGCTTACTGTCTGATCAAATTTTTTTTAATAATTAATTTTACAATTCAAAAAAACAATATTTTTTAAAGAAATATAAGATAACATTTTCAATTGCATTATTTTTTTCTTCATCCCAAACCTATAAACATTTTAATCTCAAGAAAGACTGTAATTAAAAAAATGAATTTGAAATGCAAACTTTCAGCGTTTATTAGAATAACTTTTAATAGAATAAAATATTTTCTCAAACTTTATTTTTTATATTTAACTTAACAAGATTGCATAAAATTAAAAAAATATATTTTGATATAAATAAAATTGTTTATCAATTTAACATGATTGCAATTTACTTCATCAAGTTCATGCAGAAATATTAATAAATTATCAAGTTTGTTAAAAGTTTATTTACGAATAAGCCCTAACGGCAAAGTTTTATTTTAAAATATACCGATACTAATAAAGTTGGTTTACTTGAAAAGAGAGTTATTTTGAAAAATATACAAATACTCATTACTAAATAGAAGATATGAAAGTTTGATAGTTTGATTATAATTGTAATAATTAATTATAACATAATTTCTACAATAAAATGAAGGTATTAGTTCTCGAAGTATATTTTAAATAATTAAACCTTTTATTATACATACACATTTGAAAGTTTAAATTATTTGGCCATGAAACATTTAGTATATAAAAGCAACTATAAATTTTATAATGCAGTGCATTTTACAAAATTATGAATTGAAAAACACTTGTATAAAAATATGTTAAGTGAACGTTCTGAAGATCATGTTATTGCGATATAAGATTATCGTTTTAACTAGTTAAATAAAACATTATAACTAAAAATAATCAACCTATCAGGGTTTTAGTCATTATACAAAATGTTTGATATATTGGTATGTATAAAAATATATTAAGTGAACGTTCTAAAGATCATATTACTGCGATATAAGATTATTGTTTTAATTAGTTAAATAACACATTATAACAAACAAATAAATCAACCTATTAGAATTTTCAGTCACTATAAAAAATGTTTGTTATATTGGTATGTATAAAAATATATTAACTGAACGTTATAAAGATCATATTACTGCGATATAAGATTATCGTTTTAACTAGTTAAATAAAACATTATAACTAAAACAAATTAACCTATTAGGGTTTTCAGTCACCATAAAAAATGTATGTTATATTGGTATGTAATTCATTGTATTTTTACATACTACTAACCATGCTAATTGAATAAAATCTGATATAATTAACTTAATCTCAATACAAATAAAATAAAGAACCTGTAAAAACAAGAGATAGCATTTCCGAGATAAAAGGGTTCCGTAACAACAACATTTTATTAAGATAACGAAATTTCCTCTTAAGGTTTACAACCCACCCGGCCTTTAACACGGGATAAGTCCGTTGGGACTTTTGTCCTTCTGGTATCCCTTTTACTTTCTCAATCACAGTTCTTTTACACTTCGAATCTTTCAACTCTTTTGTAAGATCACACTCCTTTTTTATTTCTTAAGGCTCTCCTCCCACTGCATTTAGGAAGAAAATTCTCTCCTTAGTCGGTTCGTTATTTCCTAGCTCGACGGGATTTTGGTCCCATTGACTTCCCGTAGTTTGAGAACGGGATTTTGCTTCAATTCCATTTTATTTTCCGGGTGACGCCATTGTGTCGGAACTATCTTTTTTTTGGCGCTGTTATTGTTGCCCACTGATTTATTTATTTTATTTTATTTTGTGCTCTATGGTGCCACTCTCTTTGGGGCCTTCCGCTTATTTGATTTGTTGAAATATTTCAGTTGAGTCTGGGATGATTGGTTATAGTATTGGCGCGTAATGTTGGAATGGGATGGAGGGGGGGGGGGGATTTGGGAATGGAACTTGTAGCGTGGGCGTTTGATTCGTTTTATTGTAGTGGAAATTCATTTGGGGGAGTGATAGACCCGAAACGTTTCATGCCAGATGGTGCTGGGATGTATTATAAACCTAATAAAGAGTTGCTTTAGAATTTGTAAAGAGAAGAAAATGAAGTGAACTTTTAGAAATTGAAATTTGATCTTCAGATGAATATTTCATTGCAATAAAACTTTAACTGAATGTCATTTAGCGTCGAGATAATAAATGGCAATTACAAATATAAATATTGATGGCAAACCATAGTCTCTAAGACCGGCAAGGATGATCCTATTTATCGCACCTTAACAATCTCTTAATGGCGAACCAGCTGTCTTTCAAAACTACCTACTCCTGAAGAATTAACAACCCCTTCAGGCAAACTATTCCGTTCATCTATTACCATATTATGAAAATAATAATTTCTACCATCCCGATACGGTTATGCTTTGTGTAACTTGTACACCTGATTTGATAAATTTAAATATTTTAATAAGATCCCATATGCTACTCCTCTTCTCGATTGAATACATGTTTTTAAAGTTATAAGCCTTTTGCTATAGTTCATTACCGAAGTACCTTGGATCAGTTTCGTAGCACACTACCCTGAACTCATTTGAACAAATCGATAATTTTTTTAAGATAAGAAGAAAATGTACTAGAAATACTGAATTTAGATACATGCATACTTTAGATAAAATACTTTACATAAATAACAATACATAACTACATAGTTTAGATGGGTCATAACCACCGCCTATGCAATCGCAATATTACATCTTTAGAATATGATTATGCATTCTTTTTAATAAATCCCAACATTTTACTTGCCTTTTTACTACCTATCCCACATTGATGTGCCCCTTTCAAAGACATATTAACTAACATATATAATATCTTCAGAATTAATTTCTGCAGCTTCTAGATAGTAGGTAACTTATATATTATTGTGTCACATGTGTGTATTAATATTGAATGACCTGCCCCATTATACAACCCATTCTGAAATTTTAATTAAATCGTCCTGTAGCAGCTAAATTTGTTTTCTGCTTGACTGTACCCTTAATCTTAAATTATCCGCAAATATACTGATACTTATTTAGTTTATTGATATATAGTCAAGTTTACTGATATATAGTCAAGTTTACTGATATATAGTCAAGTTTACTGATATATAGTCAAGTTTACTGATATATAGACAAGTTTACTGATATATAGCCAAGTTCACTGATATATAGTCAAGTTCACTGATATATAGTCAAATTTACTGATATATAGTCAAGTTTACTAATATATAGTCAAGTTTGCTGATATATATTCAAGTTTACTGATATATATTCAATTGTTTTGATATATATTCAAGTTTACTGATATATATTCAATTGTTTTGATATAAATTCAAATGTCATACATTTTTATTGTAAATTATAAATTTATTTATTTATTTTTGTAAAAAATATTTTTGATTATAAATTTTAATATTCAAATTTCAATCATTTTAAATCTTTACATTTATATACTATTACATAGAGTAAACAGCAAGTAATTAAAAGTTTAAAATATTTAGATAAAATAAATAAATATTTGCATAAAATAATAGCAATATCCAAATTTTAAATAATTTTAAAAATTAAAATTGTAGGAGCTTTCAAACAATATTGAACTCTACACAATTCACAGACAGACAATGCATTACCGACCCACGCCATGTTTTCAATTAACTTATGTTAATTTTTTCATTATTTGAATAAATCATTATTTATCGAAACCATTGCGCGTATAAAGTTGAAAATCGATTTAAAATAACTAATTACGAATCTCTGTTAATTCAATAAATAATTTATAATAATTTTATTTGTTTTACAAATAAAATATTACTGAACAATTTTTAGAACCATTATTACTTGAACTCATTAAAAATACTTATTATCTGGCATTGTTATCTTGAATGGAATTAATTATGAAATAGTTATTTTACTACGAACCACCAAATTTAAGTCATTTATTATTTGACAAGAAAAATCACAAAACTCCAACAGAAATTAAAAAAAATAATACTAAAGAGAATAGTATTTTAGTATAATTAACCGATGCAAAAAGAAATAAAGAATACACGGCATAATTTACTACCCGAATATCATCACAGTCATCGGCGCATATTGACATCAGAACCAGGCACCTAGAAGAATCTTTTCAATGACACCTATGTCAATAATACGCAACCAAATAATTAAGAAGTTCCTTTACAAAAATTCGATACCGGATAAAAGAGGAATGAACAAAAAAAAGTTAATTCTTTATTATTGTGAAGCATTGCTGTATTACGGTTATGTCACTAGGTTTAAATATGCATCAGCTATTTTGAGTTATTACATGAAATATTCATCGGAAAGTTTAGTGAACATTTTTTTTTATTCTTCCGATGTTTCAACCTTGTCGATAGTATTCGAGCTATTTGAAATTTTGTTCCGTCATTCTTCTCTCTTGTAAGTAGAGAGAAAATGAGAGGTCTGTATAGTGAGACTTAATTGAATTGGGATTCCTTAAGGACTGTCCCTCATTAGCGATCAAGTCGCTAAGGGAGTTGTTAAATGCTTTATTTTAGGAAAACCTTTTTGTTACATGCGGGTATATTTCTGCTGTAGAAACCCTAATAAAGGACGCTTGTTAAGGAGCATACATGCACTGTTTGCGAATCCACGCTTGGTAATCAGTGCATTATGCAAATTGTTTTAAAAATTAAAATTTTCTTCAGTATTTGCTACTTCTTTGTTACCTTGTTAGGTGTTTTAATGAACTTTGATTTAAAGTTGCAGATCTCTAATTCTGTTGCACTGGCACCAATAAACGTGTTTGAAATATAAAATTATGATGTGCATTGATTTTTTTTCATAATGAAGTTTATTAAATAACACTGAAAGAAAGACTCATTTTTTTTCGTTAATGAACTTGCCCAGATACAAATAAGTATTTTTTGCGGATTTACATAAATCTGTTTTTAGCATAAAAAAATAATGGCCTACGAAAATAAAAGTATAAACTAAATAACATTCAATTTTTAGTATTAATTAACACTTTTAGAGGAAATGTATAAAACATGTATACAGCATACATTGAATTTTATTCCTTTCAAACAAAAATAAACTGATTTGCTCCATTAAATTCAAGGCTAACAAAAGGAAAATTTACACAATATACAAAACTCTCAATTTTTTTTATTTCCGCTGTTAAGTATTTTAGTATAATTGAATTGTACATTTAAAAAAAATCGAAAACTATTTTAATAAAACTATACGTATAGTCTAAATTACAGTCAATTTGTTAACAGCCTACGTACAGTCTCCTACATTCAACGTACAGTCTATCAGTTAAATTATTTTTTTTACTAAAATAGTAAATACATTATTCTTAAACTTACTTTCATCGCATTTAAACTGAAACAATAAAATTAAATTTAAACATACCAGAATACAGCTATATGTACTATGTTTGAGAAAATCATGGAACACACGATATAGTTGATTTCAGTGACACAGATTCGGGAAAACGGGAGATTTTTTCTCAATTTTTTAGAAGTTAATAACTTTTTTTTATTCATTGTAAAATATAAATTGAAAGTATAATTGATAAAGAAGTTAATATTACTGAAATATCATTTTACGATATTAGGGATATAAATGCGTTTGCATATGGGCTTCTTAATTCTCACAATCTCTTCTTCTTCAAGATGTGTACCATTATAACTCATTTTTATTCTTTAGCAACAACTGAAACATTATTCAACATAATTTTATAAATATAATCTTATAAAATCCCAATAATTAAACACAAAACTGAAAACAAACAACAGAGCCGAAATCTATTACAAAAACGCTAAATACCCTTATCAAACAACTCCCATACACAACCAACGGTGGCCCTTTTCCAAGTTGACAAACACAAATAGCATCCACCTCTTCCCAATTCCCTCAGATGTTGACTCCAGTTTCATCCACTATTCAGTCAGTTGAGAATTCCTCCAACTCTCTGCTAGATATTCCCCAGCTGACTGACTCTCCAAGATCAAAGGGAATAGGAGACTAAGAATTGCAGAAGATTCTGGAAAGCCCCTCTCTACCCCTTCGCATCGTCTTGAAGGGAATACATGCCCCCCTTCTCTCCCACTTGACCCCCCTTCCCTCCTGCAATCTCTGTGCCAATCTCATTTAGCGCCCCCTTCCGCTAGCCAATAACTGGCCATCATTCGTCTCCATTTGGATCGAGATCCACGAGACTGATCGTCTTACGTCACCCATTCCTTTTGGGCCACTTCTCTGGCCTTCCTTTGGAATGTCCTACATTTGGAATTGAGGGTGATTTAGGATGGGTCGGCCATCTTTGACCGATACCTGGGAAAAGTAGCGGACGCAAGTTTTTTCCAAAATTATGAATGTTTGAACATCAGATTGGTGTAGAAAAATAAAATATTTAGCATTGTAGTTGAATAATTTGAGTAAAAAATTATTGTTTAGTAGTGCCTTCATATTTGAACATATTAAACATTTGTATTTGTAGCACAAAAAATACAATACAATGCAAACACACACCATGGGCACATAGTTATTAAGACAAAATTATCCTAAAAATATTTTCCCTGAAAAACTATTCAAACACACTAAAAATTTAAATTTTATTTTACCTATAATTTAGCTAGTGTTACAGTAGAAAAATATTATATGTGATAAGGTTTTCTTTCTAAAACTATACCATTTTATTTCGTATACTTATTTACCGTAAACTGGGATAACTTTGGGACACTTTTTCCGGTATTTTATTATTACTGTCAACAAGCATTAAGATAGATTTCTGAGAATACGGTAAGCATATGAAGTTAAACCTCACTTTCTTCTACCAAATATGGAAATGATTTTACTCTACGATAAATAGCATTCAAATAAAAGTCATCCATCTTTCTCCCAATTTTATCCCATTAAAATAGGTAACTTTGAGTTTGTACAGTTTTTCTCTTAGAAATACTAGAACAAATCAATATATACCAATTATAAGTGTTTTATTTCACACATCAGAGCTTTACTACGTGATTATGATTATTCACATTTGTGTGATTATTGGCAATAACGAAGCAAGCCGCTCTTGCAAGTCGCTGAATATTTTTCCTATGTCTTCATAGTCTTCTAGCATACATTTCGCACTCTGACACTATCGTTTTTTCTAGCGCGGTATTCACTGTGGTGCTCAATATTGTCTCATTTTTATCTCCATGTTGTTTTACTGTTGTCCCAGCGTTACATCGCTCCGATTTGAAAATATGCAACGTTGAAGTCATAAAACAAAATACAAGTATTAAAAATATTACTGGCATGAAGGCCAAACAATTTACTCCTCAAAATACATGATGGACTTTAAGTATTTGCTATTGGTCAAAGCCATATGAAAATATGTACATAAACTAGAAACTTGACAACACGATATTAAAAATATGTCCGGTTGCCGTCGGACATCGAGGCAACTACAGCTTCAAATAAGTGCACATTGGTAGTAAAAGATACGGGGGCAATTGCTACCGGTGATTGCTTGCCAATACTAAATGCATTGTATTTGGTGGAAATTTGAATGCGAATAATTACTTGTTGTTCCAAAGTTACCCAGTTCTACGGTATTTGTGTACTTGTTCCGATATAAAATTCCCACCCAACTCAAAACCAAGAATCATTGTTTTGTTTTTCATTAGTTGCTTATAACAAAAGTTATATTTCGCCAATAATATATTAGCCAAACTATTAACCAATTTTAAAATGTAAAACTACAAGTGGAATTACGTCAGTTTGTAACGAAACATATTTAAAATATATTCCTGTTTTAGGGTGATCCATCTCTATTTAAAAAAACACATTACACGATATAATTTTCAATAAACGTTTTAAGTGTCGTCGTTAAGTTTATCAGTTTCCAAATGTGTTTATAACTTGCTTATTAAAAACTATATGTGTGAAGTAAAACATAATGCTAACAATTCTTAAAATTTAAATTATAATTTTATTTATGTATTACTAGCAAAAGTACCCGTTCTTCGCACGGTGGTAAATAAAATAACGACAAATAACTGAAAATATATACATTTCCTCTCCTTTCTTGGATAATCGCATATACCATTTTAGAATTCCTCCTTAAAAAAGTTAAAGCTGTTTTTTATAATTTTAAATATTTTTATTTGTAATAAATTAGAAGTTAAAAAAGTAAAAATATATCTATACTACTTGGTTGCTAATACACCAATAAATATTCCTATAAATCCTAGTTTATCCCTCAAGAGGTATGGGGTTTTAAAAATTAAACATTCTTGCACAAAAGTACTTTTAGAAATTAATAGGAATATTCTTTCGGTATGGGTAGTACATAGTTGCATGAAATCCTCGGTACATAGTTGCACGAAATCCCATAATAGAAATCGACATTTGTAAAATTCTTAACTCCAAGTGAAATCAGCTGATGGGTATAAGTAATATACTATCGTGTAGACGAAAGTCAGGCAATTTTTACGTGCCGATTTTTAACCCCCCCCCCCTCTTTTACTATTTCCAAATGCCCATGTTTTAAAGATTTCCCATGAATGCTATTATCACAGAAGAATAACCACCAATTTTAATTTTAAGAACATTTATTTTTATTTCCGTATGAATGTATTAAAAATTTCGTATTTACTTATTTTGTTAAACCATTTTTCATAATTTTTTTATTTTGCGGTTCTATTATTATTGATTGCATTCGCATCAAAAATACCTGTTATATAAATATTTAGTAAGTTTCCACAGCAAATTAAAGCCAAGACGCACTTCATCCAAAGAATAAACTGTTATAACTTGGCGATAGTTTAGCAAACGGTGCAGCATATTATAAACTCACCATGTACGTTCAGTCATTCAGAACATTCATTCAGAACAACAATTCAGAACATTTAATTCTTAATGATCGCCATTTAATGTTTTAAAAGGAAATATTCATTGGCACATTAAATAAAATATTTATTTTCTCAATTATCATTTGGTATATGTGGAATTTTATTCTTTAATAACATTAAAAAGCCATGTAGAGTTGAAAATTCACAGTGAAACTAAGCTTCGAACAATTAAAAAAAAATACTTGCATTAAATATTTTTCAAATTAAAAAAAATGGAATTGTTCTAAAAGTTCGATCTAAGATAATGAAATATAGTTACAATTAACCTGTATACAAACAAAACAAAAGATATAATACAATTATAACATTTTAAAATAATTTTAAACCATTTCCCTGAAATAAACTGCTGGTTGTTTTCATTTTGAAATGAATCCGTATTGTAACAATAAGCCCAATGTGCAGACGTTTGTCAATAATTATTAAATCAAACAAAACCTATGACGTCATTTTTATAGTGACAATAACGAAAAAATTTATTTTTAATTGCATACGATATGTTCATCCACGTTAAGTCAATGGAATACATTAAAATAGTTATAACATACGAATGGAACATCGTACAAACTTAAAAATTATTACAAAAAAATTATAATTTTTCAAGTAAAGTATTCTATAAATTTCATAAAGCTACGTTTTGTAGTTATGGAGTATTCCGTGTAAATATCGGAATTCTAATTGGTTTATAATTTTGTTATATTATATTTTCGCTTTTCTCCGTTGATTTTAACTGATTTTACTGTTGCCACTTCGTGAAACTTTGCCGACGTACGCTAAAAAATGTCATAACATTCGAATGGAACATCGTAGAGACTTGAAAATAGTCGCGTTAAAATTCTTATTTTTTGAACTAACTATTCTGTGAATTTCAAAGCTCTGCGTTGTGTAGTTACGGAACCTATAATATACTGACAAACCAACAAACACACATCCGGACAGATTTTGAAGATTTCTGCTTTATATATAAGATATATATAAAAAAGGTAAAAGCTGAATTTGAAATGTTGTGCACTAACATATTTTTATTAACTTTTATTTTAATAGTTTATATGTCATATATAAACATATACAAACATTTAAAAAATAAATAATTAATTAAAAAAAAACACGTTGGTTGCCGTTCTAAAAAAACTCTGTATTTTTTTATTACAATATGGTATTATGATTACCAGAAAGGAAGTAGAAAAAATCAATAACAAATTATGATACATTGTAATTCATGGTAACATAAAACTACATATTATATCTTAAGACAACCTCATGACTAACCCGTCTTGCTCTTCAACTAAGACAAGACATATGCAAAATCAATTTTCCCTGATACGCCAAAGGGGAGTGGCCCGACATGGAAGCGTAGAATCCCTGGCAGAGCACGCAAACCCCGACCTTGAAGCCGGGGTAACACGTAACCACGTTACCGAACCTTACCTGTCATCAACCAATCACTCCGACCCCGGCTGAAGATTGTTTGAGGAAACCTTTAATCCATATTTAGCCTTCCACCTGTCTCGGTGAATCACCGCCAATTAATTTCCAGATTCCGTGCTAGACACCGCAATATTAGTTTGAGGGGGGTGGACCAGAAATCCTTTATGTTCTGATTTAAACGGGAAGAGAAGTCCACCCTTTGCTGGAGATAATCTCGTTTGCTGGGCTTGGTAACTAGCTTCTAATGATTACTGCACTGTGGTGTGCGGGATCTATAGGATTTAATGAATATTTGGGGAGGTTGGCGGCGTTTCGCACGCTATAATGTGCCTTTTGATGTCGGGAGATTTACAATGTTACGTTATCCCCCTTATCTCGATGGGGGGATATTTTCGTGATTTATACATGGAGGCTGTGTGAGCAGTGGCGATAAATTCGTTGGTAGATTTCAAATCAAATATACGGATTAGGTCATTTCGAAAATCAAATAATTTCTAAACAATTGAACATTTCCTTAAACTAGGTAATATGTAACAGAGGCATTCCTATATTAAGATGTTATTTTAACGTCATTCTAGTAGGATTGTTTCAACGTTCATTGAAAATATCATTTTGAATATTTGATTGAACATAAAGAAAAACATTGTGTCTCGAAAAGTGATTAATTTACATTGACTGCAATATTCTTAAGAAAGTGTTTATGAAATAAAACTTCTTAAAGTCAATTAGCTTAAAGAGGCTCTTTCAACGCCATTTTTGGAAAATGTTGATGAGTATTTTAAATTTTAACTAATATATCAAACTGTTCACTTCTTTATATATACAGACAATATTAAGACATAACTACATATAGGATTTTTTTTAAAAAATGATAACTAGGAATTTAAAACTAATTTTTAATATTTTATATAAAATAAAATTTAATATTTTATATTTTTAATAAACTATTTCTAACACAAATTAAAAATACTAGAATAATTACATTTTTGAAACTACAATAGGGTTAGGAAAAGACACATTTTAATTAATATTTTTTTTATTTCTACGCTAACTAATGAAAAATACGAATTTTTTTTTAATTTCATTTAAATAAATGCGAAGTCTTACGTCTGAAAATTGTACTTGAAGGATATACTATAAACAATATTAACCTTACCTAAGCATTTCTGCATGTTTTTGCTATATAAAAATTCAAATGCAATTTGAAACGTAAAAACTTTATTTCTCAAATTTAGTCGGACTTTTGATTAACAACACGGATTCCAAATACATTTAATATTAAATTACAATTTTAACAAATATATAGTCCAAAAATTAACAAAACTTTTCTTTTTATTAATAACTTATTTCATATACACGGATTTAAGTTACTTCTCTGTAAAAGTGCACATTATATATTCCATACATTGAGTTACATCATCTTAACTTAATAAAATTTTAATGATGCCATTATTTTTACCTAAAAGTATACGTATTTCCATTGCCGTGGAAGAACATTTTAAAGAAGTCCAATTATTTTTAATGGTTACAAAGTCAGTTTGGAGTTAAAGGATGTATAATTTTGTTACTCGAACCCAACTTGTTATCTTTCATGGTTTCGTAAGTCTTAAACTACTCGGTTTTGTGAGTTTAATTGCTGAAAACAAATATTTGTTTTAGTTATTGGTTACAATACAACTGTATTTTTGTTTACTTTCGAATTTCAATAATAAAATGTAAAGCATATTTTTTATGTAATGTGTTTTGTATATAAACGAATATACTACTCTATATTTCGTATTTATAATAAGCACGTTACATGGGAAGTATTTACTATTTATTATCTTTATAAATTACCAACCTTCAAGAAATACCAGTGTAAAGAAGGATAAATCATAAAAAAAGGCATGATCATATTTTTTTATTATTTTCCCAAGTAGCAGCCTCTTAACTTGTTCTTTTTTTTTATAAAAACATATTTAAAAGTTGTAATCAATAAATTGTAATATTTAAAGGTAGCTCAATACATTGAAATTTATAAAAAATTGGAAAAAAGGAAGGACATTAAATGTACCTTAACGTGTATTTACAATGTATATATTTCTTAATTTTACACATTTTTTATTTAAGGAATATATTATGAACTTTTAGCATTACATTTTTACTACCTTTGATAAAGATAAAACAGAGTATTTTTCTAGCTATCAGGGTAAATTTTGCGATGATCTTTAACAACTTGCAGCAAGAATTGTAGCTGCATTTCTTCATTATTTATCAATCCACTGTATGTCTGATTAAATGCAACTAAACGCTCGACATAGTCATTTACTATTTGTAGATATATTATTATATCTTTAGCTTGTATGTAGTAATATTTCAGGTCTGTCATCAAATAAAATTTCAGGTTTATATTTGATTGATCAATGATTCCTCAATATTCTTAAAATCGATTTTTAGTATGAAACAATAAAACTAGTGCAAAATAATGAAAATATGTGAAGATTATGCATACTTCAAACACTGTACAGATTATCAGCTCCATTATGTGACGACTTCAAGCAAGTAATTAAAGTTTTTTTCTTAAGCTTTTGCTAAAAGGACACATGTACCAGAATTATGACCAGTGTTTAGTCCCACTGGTAGTATCTAAACAAATTGGGAGAATATTGTTTACTATTCTCCAGTCTTTAATGGATCCAAAGACAGCTGCAGCTTGAGTATATCTTCTTGCAGTTGAAATCTTGGTAACTGACAGTCGTTAAGAAACTTAACTTTATACGAACTATTACTTCTGCCTGCTGCAGACTCTAGAGTAATTCGGGTTTTCGCTCCATTTTTTTTTTTACTTCTCCATCATGGAATGTATTGTCGTCAGTTTCCAACTTTTTTATCATCGATTTTGCTGAACTGTTCTCAGATCCGTCAATAGCTAATGCAATTTCCACTTTCTAATCAATCGCCCCATGTTACTTATTATCTTTTGTCTGGCAAGGAATGTATTGTTTCTTTCAGATGTTTTCCTTTCGCCACCCCTCTTTTCTCAGTGCTATCGAAAATCACCTATATTCTTGTAATACTGTTGATAATGATAGTGTATCGTCATCAGCTATGTCAAAAAGACGTTCAAGCTTGGAAACTAAAGCTAATTCCTTAGCGCGCTGAGTTGATGAAATTCGTGCTTTTTTTTGTTGAAGTCTTCATTCTTCAAATAACTTTTCAATTTTTTTTGCAAACATTCTGATGTTTCTTTAATGGTAAAAGATGGCCCTTACTTAATTATATATTTCGATGATAATGCAAGAAAAATCTGAGAGCGTAAAGAGGGAAATCTGCTTCTATTTAATTCATAGATTGAATCACCAAGAAAACAAAGTTGAGTTTGAGTTCTTGTTTTAGTCATTTTTAATCAGTAATACATAAATCTAATTTTTTTTTACCATAATTCCATTCAGGCTAAAACAGAAAACATTAGACACTCGAAAATTTAATAAAAATAGGCCAATCCTATGTATCAATATCAAAGTAGCACAAAATGGTTTATATTAATTTTGCCGTCTACTATTTACAGTTTAAAATAGTCTACGCTGTCACTTGCGAGTCAATATATAAATATATATAAATTATAAATATATTTGAAGTTGATGGTAATAAATGTAATGTTTCAATATATGGTGCACATTAGAAACTCCTACATCATTGAGCTAGCTGTAAATATTGTTCAATTGTGCTAATATACTAGCTGATATAATTAAAGGAACATACTTAAAAACTAGCTTAATGTTAGTAATATTGGATGAAATTCAATAAGGTTATATATTAATGTAAATCTCACAGATTTACATAATATAATTCAACTTCACTTTATAGAAATATGTAAATTTTTTCACTCGTTGAAACAAATTCAAGAATATGCTTGAAATTCATATTGTGAGTATTGTACGATTAGTTAGATTAAAAAAATAGTTGGTGGCATCTTTGGGAACGGATTTGAGGGATTCTAATTAATGGTATTTTATAGAGATGATGGATACTGAATATACACAGTAAAGTCCTAAAATTAGACAAAAGAAGGATCTGGAAAAGGGTTTTAGTATTGCTGATGTGTTCCAACAGGCAGATTCAGGTTGAACATATGTCACAAGACGGACTAAAGAATTTTTTTTATTACAATTGTTAAAAAGAATATGTAAATGACTTCATCAAAGTTTACAATGGAGTTTTCTAATGCTCCAAGGGCTCATATATCCAAATATACGCTAAGTGGGAGGCTGTATAAAATATTCTGTCATGCAAGGAAACTAATTATTTGTGTCTAATATTACTGTCTCGGGCTGTGAAATGCTATCGATTGAAGGAATGCAGAGAGTATCGTCATTAGACTCCCATTGACTGGAGATAAATTCTTTATATATTGACGAGTCTATATTTTGTTTTCAGCAAGCTTCTAGACGTGTTACAATATGGAGGAAGCGAAACTCATGCAATAAGCCTAAAAAATATATATGTGAAAAACATCAATACGAAGGTAGTGAAATCATGGTCTTGGCTGGCATCATTTTGTGTGACAAAATCGGCCTTCACTTTTCTACCCGCGGATCCATGTATACAGAACAATACATATGTGGTTTTTGATCTTTATGACGAGAAGTTTTTTTAGGTGCAAGAGGATACAACTTCATTCTAATGAACGATAATGCTCGTACTCATCGTTGAACTGTGATGCCTGAGTATTTTGAGAGCAAACAGATTCAGCAGTTAAGTAGACCTACATATTCTACGTATTAAAATCGTAAAAAATTAGTGGGATATACTATTGTTTTGGCTCGTATCATTGTAGCCTTCATCTAGCATCCACTATTAGCCTCTACTCAATTTATCGTGTATATGCTTTGTTACCGCAGAAATTAATAGACAGCCTAATTTAAAGTATGCAAAACCATTGCAAAGATTGTATGTCGATCAAGGATAATCGCTCATCGTATTAGAAATGCCTATGCATTTCCAAAAACGTTATTCCAAAATGTTGCTATATTTAAAAATATATATATTATTTAAAAAAAATTATTACAAAAATAGACAATTAGGTTTTAAAAATGTATCATACATTACGAAATAAAGATATTGGGAAATTGTTGTATTCGTATCTGAAACATAATGCGAGCATTATTCAATTTTATTGTTGTTCCTTTATTTTTTCCGCCAGTGCATTTTGAATCAAATTCTTTCTCATAAAAAGGAACAAAATTAGAGGGCAAGAAAAATATATTTTCTGAGTTCAAAAATAATCTTCAGCCTAGTGTGCAGTGTAAGGAATTAAATTTTAAAATTCGTAAAATGTTTTCTTTAGCATTGTGTCCTAATCGCATTTATGTGAAATATAAACGTAAAGCTAAATATGCATACTGAAATAATTTTTTAAACTACCCTTTATAAAGCTTTTGTAAAAAATATAAACATTCATTGTAGTAAAATCAACTAACGTATTTATATATTTTATTTAATGGTTCAATTTGGTATTCGTCCAAATTGAATTTCATTGTGTACGTTTTTTTACATACATTCAATAAATAGCGAAGGCTTATTTTTTTTATAAAATCTACAAAATATAAATACATATCTAAAACGTATTTAAATTATCTATAGGTAAATAATTCATTTAAGAATTGGAAAGCCTTAAATTTTTATATTTCATAAGCCGCAACTAATATTTCTAAATATAGATGAATATTTAAATTATAATATAAAAACTTACTAGTAAAATTGAAAATAAAACATTAAATATTATAAATTACTAGTAAGCAAATTTTTATTTATTATAACTGAATTTACTATACACATTCTAACCGAAACTCAGAGAGGAATGAAAGATAAAAAGCCTAGCATCTTTATAACTGTCTACACCATTATCATTTCTGCACTCGGGACACACCATACATTAATTCCCAAATCAAATTCTCGATCTGGCATATTACGATTATGTTTCCCAATTACTTCGTCCAAAACCCGCCAAAACAGCACTCATCCCAACGCTAACACAATTACTTCGGCGATAATGCAAATTAAATCCCAGAGCAATTCCCATTAACGCAGTAATAAGATAGTCTAGGGCGGTGTAATCATATATTCTGGGATAAGGCAGGATCCCACAGGTCCCGATCGCCAGTCTGGGAAAAACGGGATAAAAAAATAAACTGTAGTGAAAAAATGGGAGTGCAGTCACATTCCCCCAGGCGTGGTACGTTTGCTTTTGTGTTAACTGGGTACTGTCGGGTATGTGATGTGACCAGCCTCTGACGTGGTTTCTTGGCTGAAGTTACAGGCGACAAATAGGAAAAGATAGCTGGGAATAATATTTTTGGGGGGTTGTGGATTCTTTTGTAGATGTGGGAGTATCGTTTGGAAAGAAAAGGGAGTCATCATACTTTAGGCTTGGGGGAAATAGTTATTCGAAGGAGAAAATAATGTAATGTTTAAACATTTACAAGATCATAAAATGCAAATTATAGATGTGTATACAAAATTTTAATTCTTAAAGAGTTATCATACCATTGCATTTATACGGAAATTAAAAAACTTTTCAAAAAAATTGCAGTAACATTTATATTTGATATAATTGTGAATTTTAACTGCAGCAAAACATTTAGTGCAAATCTTCAATGCATGTTTAATCAATATAACTAATTTGTGTTGCTAAGATTACTTTTGAATTATTAAATCGCTTTTAATCACTTTCATCAACGGCATCCCTTTTTTTTAATGTAATTAATTTCTTAAAATTTTTTCTGCATTATTGTCGTAAAATTTATTTTTAAAAATTAAAATTTAAGATAATACGTCTTAACAGTAGTTTAATGATGGCCATTGCTTAATAACAAATTATAATGACTACTTTGGTTTAAAATTAAATGTTTATTTAAATTGCTCCAGAATTTTAGTAAATCAACTACACACATACACAATGTATGATAAAAGATTAAATATATTCCGAACCCCATTATAAAGCTAAAAAAAATTATTTTTAAACAAAAAAACTTATGCTTAAACGAATAGTTTAATCTTCTCAAGCAAGAATAAAAGTTTTTTTTTTCTGAAGACAAATATTAGAGTTTTATATTCAATACTCTCAATACTTTCAGAAATGATGATGTAAGGGAAGGATATGTATTGATATATGTGAAAAAGTTTTATAGATTTAATTTCTAAAGATATTTGCTTAATGTGTTTTTTTACGTGTTCGGCTGAAAAGTTTTTTACATAGGTTGAATACTTCAAATAAAAAAAACTCTTTCTGAAATAATTTGAAACTAGTTATCGATATTTAAAAAGGTAGTATTTACCCTTGAGGTATGACATACTTCTTTTTTTATAGTATTATTATTTCTTTAGAAAATTATTCACAACAAAAGCAGTTTAAAGCAAAAACAAATATTTTTGTGACCACACTTTGAATTAAAAGGAATATTTTTTATAAAATATATTTGTGTAAGGTTTAGCATAACATATAGTTTGAACAACTTAAATATTTATTTAGATTGGGATTTATTTTGCTTGAAATGAATTTTCCTGGTGGATGTTGAGGGAAATAAATATGAAAACAAAAATGTTTTAATAAAATAGTTTTCTTAAAATATTAGGTTCAAAAGTATCATTAATAACCATTTTAATTACCATTAATTGTAAGTAGATATGTTTTTTTTTAAATTGACCATACTTTTTAAATGTATCCAAATACTTTTTAGATTTTTATTTGTAAAATGCTGAAAAATTAATTGTGTTTAAGTGTAGACTTTCAAAATTATGAAGTTATTATTTAAATAGAATGCAAATTGCACATGCAAATTTTTTTTTTAAATAGAAAGAAAAAAGTTAGTATAGAACATGAGTATATAAGGCAAAAACAAACTATAAATAATGCAATTAAAATTCAAAATATAAAAAAAAATGGTTTATTAGTTATTCGTCTGATGCTCATGTAAGTGATAACACGTTCAAAGATCTTCAGTTTTTCTTGCAGTACTCTCAATTTTTAAATTCATAAAAATACTCCATTTTTAATGTTTCTTTAAAGATAATGAGGTATAACGTACGAGCTATCTCTTAAAATTTAATTGATAAAAATTAAATAATATAAAATAGCATGTCAAAGAAAATTATTTAGGTTTCAAATCAACAAAAACAACGTTACAATAGCAAAAATGGGTCAATGGGTCAATGGATTTTAAGGAAATACAGATCCTGTAAAATTCCACTGGTAAAATTGTTTATCAGTATTCATTTTGCAAAAACATAAAAAACAGACTAGTAAATAAAATAGAACATTTTTACAGTTCTTAATATAAGGTATTATAAAAGCTTTATATATAAGAAAAAAAATTATTCTTATTACTAAATACTATAATTCATCCTTAGTCGTAGTTTGTCTCAAAAAAATATTATTTCCCATACATTTCTTTTACCAAACAAAATACTCCATAAAAAAACATTCTGAAAGAGTCCGTTCCATTGCGAAAACATTATGATCGAAATGAAAATGTCCTCTCCTCATAACCTCGCAGGCAAAAACAGACTAGTAAGTAAAACAGAACATTTTTACAGTTCTTAATTTAAGGTACTATAAAAGCTTTATATATTAGAAAATAATTCATTATTCTTATTAATAAATACATCCTTAGTTACCGTAGTTTGTCTTAAAAAAATATTATTTCCCATACATTTCTTTTACCAAACAAAATAATAAATTTCATAACAAACATTCTGAAAGAGTCCGTTCCATTGCGAAAACATTATGATCGAAATGAAAGTCTCTCCTCATAACCTCGGAGGCAAAAACAGACTAGTAAGTAAAATAGAACATTTTTACAGTTCTTAATTTAAGGTACTATAAAAGCTTTATATATTAGAAAATAATTCATTATTTTTATTAATAAATACTATAATTCATCCTTAGTTACCGTAGTTTGTCTTAAAAAAATATTATTTCCCATACATTTCTTTCACCAAACAAAATAATAAATTCCAAAACAAACATTCTGAAAGAGTCCGTTCCATTGCGAAAACATTATGATCGAAATGAAAGTCCTCTCCTCATAACCTCGCAGGCATTATCCGGCGTTAAAAAGAAACAGGAAGCTAATGGGGAATGGTGTCCCCGGATACCAGAATGCCGGACAACTTGACGCATAGGGGATTTCTAGTTCAGGGGTCCGGCAGTCAGGGGAATACGCTAAAAGAGACTTCGAGGAAAGTTACGGTCCAGTGTTAATAAGTATTTAGTTGTAAGGAACTTTTGCAATTTTATTTGATAGATGTGGTAACGGACGTGTGGTGGTAAAATTTAGTTTGGGATTATAAACTTAATATGGATTTTGTTATGTTTTATTTGAGTAGTCACAAATTCAAAGTGCCATAGTGGTGTGTATTAAATTGGAGCATATTTATTGAAAGGTATATATTTTATAATTTTATTTTTTAAATCTACGTACTGGACTAAAATCTATTTAATAACATAAACACAATAACATAATAACACAATAACATAAAAAAGGGAATATATTTATAAAGTTGTTATGTTTTTATTGCTGTAATATTTTATAAATAAATGACATGACTTTATCATTATAGATAGTACTTTTTATTTTTTGGTTCAATAATTTATGTCAATATCAATACATATATATAAGAATGGAGTGTTTGCCTGTGGATTCGAACAAAACGCCTCATTTTGAGTTTTCTTCACGAATTATGATACACTGATTCATAAAATCACATTAAATTTTTTTTCAATATCAAATTGTGCTGCATTTCTAGGAAACCTAAATTTCAAATTTGAGGACATTCAGGGCTATCTAAATTTCAGGGCATGGCATCACAGACCGCAGTGATTTCAGTAAAATTATGCCTGTTACACAACACACGGGTTCAACATACTTCAAACTGCACTCAACGTCAAATCAAATGCGAATAATACATCACCTTATTATCCCCAAAATCAATAATTACTAAATCCAACCATTACGGTGATGTTTATCCAATACGCTCCAAACAACCAATAAAAATCCCATTACTTATCACGACCAAATAAATAGGTTATAAGCAAAATTCGATTACTTAAAACACAGTCATAATCTACATAATACAATATCACTATAAACACATAAATAATTATATCGGTAAATCAGAATCATGCCACAGCATTCCATCGACCGTAGAAAACACCAAACCGGGGTAATGAAACCCGGAATTTCGAAATAATAATTAATCCGGGCAGTTTTCCCACGATCAATCGGCAACAGGAGCCCAGTGGTTTTCGATGCAATTCTCGCATTACCGTCAAGATCATTACGCAAAATTTCCACCAAATCGCATGTTCTCATCGGTTAGGCTTAACATG
This sequence comes from Troglohyphantes excavatus, assembly GCA_963932185.1. NCBI lineage: Eukaryota > Metazoa > Arthropoda > Arachnida > Araneae > Linyphiidae > Troglohyphantes > Troglohyphantes excavatus. The sequence continues at coordinate 61,440,273 of OZ010668.1, read as the reverse complement.
TGTTTCTGAATCCTGTTGCAAACTATGATTTAATTATATTGAGTGTGTTGCTGGAGGCGACCGCTTTCCAGCAGCTCTAGGGCTCGTGTGGCATGAAATTGGATTATGACATATCCAGGGCGATTCATGGTAGGAACATTAGACATGGGCATGGGATACGGTTGTTTGGATGTAGGTGTTTGTTTCAGTTTGGAAATAATGTAGGTGTTTGGTGACTATAAAAATAATTATGTAGTAATTGAATCAGCTTGCCACCAGTTTTGATACATTTCAAACGCGAATGTCTTTCAACTGTGGTTGCCTTGCTGTTCCACAGATAATATATATATATATATATATATATATATAATTTTTTTTAGAAATATCTATATATATCTATATGGTATGGTTGTATAGTTTAGTAGTTCGAACGTTTATTTTTAGAAGTGTCAAGCATATTTAATAAAATGTATATTATTAAAGGTAATTGTTCTTTCAACTGTCTTTTAAGAACGTATATTTTGTAGTTAATACGTTTAAATCGTTTGCACCAATGGAACTGGATACAGTTCTAAAATTTAAAACATATATCTAACAATATTTTATCAATCCTTAACGTGAGTTTTTCACATTTATTTTAAAATTGAGCGTTCTTTGTTCATGATATCACTTTCTTCTTCATTCAAAAATGTAAATATTTACAAAATACACATCACCAAAAAATATTTATAAAACTTTCATGTAGAGAAAACTTTATAAATTGCTACAAAAACTCTTTTAATTTTAAAATATAAAATGGCTCTAAAGTTTAAAATTTATATGAGATTGAAAAGATAAATTAACTATCAAATTACAATCGAAATATTTACGAAATTCAACTATCTATTCAAGATTAAACTCAATTATTTTTACAGTTATTTAAGAATCAGGATTTTAATGCAACTCTAAAAATAAAAAAATCGATTTCCTTTTTGAAACTTGAAGCCAAAAAATCAATTGAAGAAAACGGGAAAAAAATGTTCTTAAGTCAGATTAGAAACCGAAGTAAATCTGGATAAAGCCTTTAATTACATTTTAAAATTTTTATAATGTCTTCCTCTTTTTTAGAATTTTAAACAAAATGCACTTAAAAAAGTAATACTATAATCGGAAAAACCTGAAATTAGACAAAAAAGGAAGCTTTCCAAAAAAAATTAAATTGCTTTTCAATGCCAGACTTCGGAAAAAGTAATACAAAAACAAGAAGAAAAAGGAATAGTATAAAATAAAAATACTTAAAGAACACGTGATTTTATTCACGAACGCAGCCACACATAGACTCAACTAAAATCATTGTCTTCCCTACATTTTTTTACATCGTTTGATATTTTATTTTCAGTTCATTTTATTTCCTTCTGTATCTTTTTTAATTTTTGAGACCCAAAAAAAATAATAAGATAACAAGTAATGAAAAACTAAAACACCGTGTAATAGAGAAATCGAGAAAAGGGTGAGACTTTTACCCCAATGTGAATATAAAGTTTAAAAAAAAATACGAAATCAAGAAGAACGGGAAGATAATAATAATAAAAAAAACTGAAATGAAGAGAACATAAAGCAGTATTGAACTCAGTGGGGTAAAAAACATCTAATGTTCCATTAGTGCTAATCAGTTTCTTTATCGTTCTTCTGCGAAAATGGCTGGGAAATCGAACCGAATGTAGTGCAAAGCCTTGGCTTAAGTGTGCTAAAGAACTTTTTTCTCTTCTTAAATGAATCAGAGTATCTGTTTTTCTTACATAATATATTGGCTGCAGATACTTTTATTGGGGAAGCCTGAAAAAAATAAACATAGTAATGTTGTTTTAGGGGCTTAACTGGGTAAATTGAGTGCCTACGGCAGGTAGGTAGAGATCGGATTCTTCTATGGTTGTAATGCGTTTTATTTCCACTTACCACCTTGATTGGAATATATGTTGTTGGAAAATCACTAATGAAGATTTAATTTTTATGTACAACCCCTTTAGTAATTAAATTAACTCTTATTCTTTTTATTAGATGTTTAAAGAACTGATGTTTGAAAAGGTTATAAAAAGGTTATTTTATTTCTAATTAATTTTTTTTTTATGAATTTGAGGACCGATAATATTGTTGTTTGAATCGACATTTAAAACACCATATTTGCTTGTTAATATATAAAATATTTTCCCTTAAATAAATAAAAGCATTTGAGAATACACTCAGATATATATTAGTTTAAAGGGAAAAAGTATTTTCAATGTAGGATATTTTTTTTAATATGTTATCATAAAAAATCTTTTCATGAAAGGTTTTCAAAATATTTGCTTATGTAAATAAAGAGTAACAATGCATAATTTTTTTTTCCTCAAAAGTCAACATGAAAAAAAAATATAAATTTTAAAAAATGCATGTGATTTTTTACACAATAAAACACTAAATAACGATTTATAAGAAACATACTATTTTTAACATTCCGAAATTGTCTCATATTTTTTTCCAAACTCCACTTTATAAAACAATATTTACATTTTTACTTCATCGCATATTAACAGTTGTTTACATTCTAGGTATAAAACGACTTTTTTATATATGTTTTTCTTTGTTCTTTTTTTCTGAAATAATCTGTGGTACACTATACTTTTGTATACTTTTAAAACTCACATTTTACCAACATAAGTAGTTACAGAGTGAGTTATTTATTAAATTATTTATTTGTTATATAAAAGTTCGAGCTAAAAATAAAACTGAATATATAAAATGTATTTTACACCTTGAAAATTCAAATCCGGTTTTTAATACAACCTTTAAAATTAATCTTTTTTTAACATATTTTAAAAATTATTTATAACAAATGCTTATTGTAAAAAGTTTTTTAAAAAGTGTAGTATATAATAATGTTATGAATTTAAAATTTGAATTCATTGATGGAGAAACTGCATATTTATATTCACAATTCAATGGTATGTCTTCGGGTATATGTTATTTATAACTTATGGTGTTAGAGAAAGAAATTTAAATTGATCACAAAAATGTGTTGGCAAAAAAAGAATATTTTAGTTCTATAAAAATAAGTAAAATTGTATTTTTAATAAGAGTTTAGTTAATATTTTGAAAAGAGTGTTCAAAATATTATGTAAAATCTTATTAAAAATTAAATACTATTAATAATGTAATTACCAACGAAATGATTTTTTTCAGAATATTATTTTTTTCTAACATTTTTAATAAATATATGACATAAATAACAGTTTGACGTTGTAAGTTATGATTACTCAAGGTAACTTAGTATCTACATTGTACGAAAAGTCACAAAGACGGTCTATGATATAATTTATATTCACGTTGTTTTTTTATTAAACTTATTTATTCTCTAATAAAATAAATCTCATCATAAACATAAAATGGTAAAACTAATAAATGTTCTGTTAGTAGTGTGCAGTCTTTTAAACACCATAAGTCGAACTCGAATGTTGTGTTTCTACAACGACTTGTCTAAACTGCCTAAAAATGAGATTATTATATCACTGGATTAACCTATTTTATTCATCCAAAACGCATATTGCTCTACTCGAATTAATTTGCAGAGTTTGAAATATATGCATGGGTGAAAGCAATTAGAAAAAATATATACCTACGATTCATCTTAATGTAGCAAATACATCATAAGTACATCTTTAAATAGTACCTTATACGCTGCATGGTTTCACTATTGTCTTTATGCCCATGAAAAATTTATAAACCTTAACACGAATGTAAACTGTTATTTTTTCGTGTTCTGGTGTTATTATAGAAACACCTTAAGGGTTGATAGTAATGGTCGCCTTAATAATATTGCAACAAGAAAAAATAAATGTATTTCTTCCTGATAAAGATTCCGTTGCAGTCCTAATAATGATAGTGACGTTACATAGAGTGGTCGTTCAATAAAGATCTAATGTATTGTAAAAATTACAAAAATCGTGTGTTTCATCTCTCTCCGTGCATTAAATAACCTCAAAAATCTCGTAATCTTAATTAAAAAAACTTACATATCCCATTTACGGCAATGATCTCACCCTCAACATACCATTGAGTTGTTTATAGCAAAAGAAAGGAAATGAATCAGTACCAAAATATCCCAAGATATATCTCTAACAGTAGCAGAAATCATCAACCGCCATTCACAGTATATTTCATTTTATTAGTCGCCGCGGCATTGCCAATCAATAAAAAAAAATTCGCCAATGCAACCGAGTAACATTACCATTCATCACTAACTTTATTGGGCTTGGCGTCAGTATTCTTCTGTCGTCCCGGCAATTTTTATGAGGCTCCGGTAATTTGGGGATGCCTGTGTACACTACAACAACGTTTAGGGTTAAAAGTTGGGACGAAAGGCCATAAGAGAAAATTATAGTACCTTCCAGGGCAATAAATTTCCGTTATGAAGCATTAAGCGGGAAGTAATTCTCTTTTAACACCGTCATCTTTTGACAGAATTTTCTGTTGTTGGCCTTGGTTTTAATGCGTATCGCATGTTCCTGTTGTAATTCATACCGGGGCAGAGATATGTAGCACCCGCGCTTTACAACGTGGTTGTCTTGTATGAGGAAGGGGGACTGGAGTTTTATAGGAAGGGTGTTTGGCAGTTACCAAGTCGCCAAATTGTTTTGATACCCGATTCAGGAGTTTGATAACTCTTGATGAATATTGGTATTAGGTTATTTTACGAACAACATAAAAAAATGGCGTTGAGTGAAAGGATTAATGAAAAAGTTTACAAATATTATAAATCACAAAGGATCAACTATACAAAGTAATAAAATTTTAATTATTTTATTTTATAGGAGATAAACGTATCTAGGATTAAGACATCGATCACTGTTTTGCAATGTCAACTGTACATCATAAATTAAATTTTAGCTTTCGGACCAGCTATCACTTCCTATTGAGTAGTAAACAAAATTAAATTGAAAAGATTGTGTAATGCTGAAATAAAGGTCGAAATACTGCAAAAGATAATAGCATTTCACCTGAATGTGTTGCTTAAAGGTGCCGAAAATTATTCCAAATTAAATAAAACAATTAAGTTTAAAAGTTATTTACTTTTAATTATAAATCACAAAGGATGAACTATACAAAATAATACAATTTTAGTTATATTTTATTTTATAGGAGATACAAGTATCTAGGATTAAGACATCGATCGCTGTTTTGCAATGTCAACAGTACATCATAAATTAAATTTTAGCTGTCGGGCCAGCTATCACTTCATATTGAGTACTAAACAAAAAATCTAATTGAAGAGCAAATAATGCTAAAGTGAAGGTCGCCATACTGCATAAAATAATAAAGTTTCACCAGAGTGCGTTGCTTAAAGATGTCTAAAATTTTTCCAAATTAATAAAAACGATTAAGTCTAAAAGTTATTGACTTTTAATTATAATATAAATAGTTAAAAAAATTACGCGATTTATTTAATTAAAAAACATAATTAATATATTTTATTTTAATATAAAAAGTCACCATGTATTCAGAAAGTTTGTAGAGAGAGGTGACGGTATTGCAACGTCATTCGACTGATGTTTACCAGGCAATGCTCCCAGCACCTTTCTTCAAAATAGATCATGAGCAGTCATCAATAGTCCATCTATGAATATCATTATCATCTATGAATATCAGTGCGACGTTAATTCAACGAACCGAACAGAAATTAAGTATTTGCAGATTAAAACGATTTCGAAACATTACCGCATCTTGATGGGGAACAGAAAAATTCTAAAGCCATCGATGAAAAACCTAAACGCTAGAATGTCGCGGCTAATAAATCCCCAAAATGCTTCACTCCAACAGAAAACTTCGCGGAATGTTAACACGACGCGAACCGAGCCTAAGCGCATTTAATGTCCTCATTCCACCAGTCCCTTGTGGCATCATACTAGCTCGAAGCAAAAGTTGAGTTGCAACTAAAAGCTTCGCGTCAAGCTTCAGCTTCGCGTCAGGGGACAACAAGACTTCACAACGTCGATCGGTCCGACCTTCCTTCGTTTTTGTTGTTGTTTCACCCCCTGCATCACTGCCAATGCCCTAATCTGATTGGATCGCCGTGTAAAAGGAAAAGTGTGGACGAGGCTTGAGACTAAGAAGATTACCAGGCAGGACAACTCCCACCAGTGGGGATTGGTTTAGAAGGGGTATGACGAATTTTTGACAGTAGAGTAAACCTCTTGGGTTAATTCCACTATCTCATGTTATGAGGGTTTGTTTATGTTGATGACACGTATTCTTACACAGAAAAACATTGTATTTGTAGATAACTATTCGGGATTTTGGGTTCGTTACAATCTTATAGTGGCTGCTTGCGACTTTTGTGAAAACTGATACAAATTGTTCTAAAGTATATTCGTTAAAGCACGTTAATATAATTACACTTAAAAATGTATTTTGCTTAAACATTTTTCTTATTGTAGATTGAAAAAAATACCGTGCAAAATTTGTATTTTACGTCCAAATTTATAATGACAAATATTGTTTTGAGGAATAAAGTAGAATAGTAATTGAATTTGATTTATCTCATTACAAAATCATTCATGGAGCATTAAAGTATATAACTTGTATATTAATACGCAATATAACATTATTTTAACAAATTATATTGTATCTTAATTATTTTTTAATAAATAGTAGATATTGTATGTAAATAAATATATTATTCAATTTGCAGGGGGCAGTAAATAGTCATATTAATATTTACTATACAAATATTAAAATTTAAAATGCATGTTGTATTTTTCATTAAATTTCCTATAACATTCATAAAATATCATTTTAAGTTTTCAACGCTAGTTAAATATTTACTAATAACATATTTTTCGATGTTAAAGTTTGGACTTTTAGTCAAGCATTTATTTTTTAAACCTTCATATACTACTATATTCTCAGGTATTTTTCAAGAATCTCTTGAATATTAAAGAACATTCCAGTAACACGAGAAAACACTTCGCAATACGCTACCTAAAAATCAAATTATCACAGCACGGCTCTACAGGCGCATCCATCTTCTATAAGCATAAAATCCTTCAGCGCATTAAATATTTAAAAACGGCGTAAATAGTATCACTACATCGCATACTCTGCAGTCACATTTAACGAAGACAACATAATAGGAAGACACAGGTACCCCCATCAAAAATTCAGGCTTTCCTGTAATGGTGGAAATAAATGACGTAGTACGATGCTTTGAGACTGTTAAGGATTCTTCGCAGGGCCTGGAAGTGACATGAGCACGTAAAATTAATCTGTGAATAACTCTGATGACAGGAGGTCCTTGGTGTCCGACTAACCTAAGGACCGTGAATGATTTATTTTAGAAAATGTGCTGCCTTGAGCAGGAAGCTTCATATAGTGCATGTTTAGTCCTTAAGTTTATACTGGCACATGCCGGGTATTAAATGTTTTAGGTATTGTCGAGTATTGTATATTATATTCTTTAGTATAGTTATTAAATAGAGTTAGTGTTTAGTTGCGAGTGTTTCTCTTATTATGAAATAAACGTATGTCTTTTGAAATAGTGTTTGTTGATTATCCCATAGTTTATACTGACACATGTCGGGTATTAAATGTTTTAGGTATTGTCGAGTATTGTATATTATATTCTTTAGTATAGTTATTAAATAGAGTTAGTGTTTAGTTGCGAGTGTTTCTCTTATTATGAAATAAACGTATGTCTTTTGAAATAGTGTTTGTTAATTATCCCATAGTTTATACTGGCACATGTCGGGTATTAAATGTTTTAGGTATTGTCGAGTATTGTATATTATATTCTTTAGTATAGTTATTAAATAGAGTTGTGTTTAGATGTGAGTGTTTGTCCTTTTATGAAATAAACGTATGTCTTTAGAAATAGTGTTTGTTAATTATCCCATAGAATTGCACTCAATATATTTGAAATACAAACCAAGCGTCACACAGTCGAGCTAGTGCGTACTTAAGGTCAGGTAAAACCGTACCGCAAAATTTATTAATTTGTAATTTTTTTTTTATTTCATAAAAAAATATATTACATATTGAAGGGAGCGCATACTAAGTTTCAAAATTCTACCAGTCTAAAAAATGATTAATTTCTGAATTTTTTTTACAGAATATTGCTAATATTCAGATACTCTTACCGAATAATAAGTTTTACACTCGTAACACAAAAAATAAAAAAAGGTATGCATTGCCGTACGGTGCCACCTTGATCGGAAAATAAAAACTGGTTCTACAACTTCATTTGGCTAGTTGACAATTTAAACCAGTTTTGAGAAAATTGCGTGTATTGGTTAGTGAAGATTTCTTGAAGTTATCACTATGAATCTACATTTTCACACTAAAACATAATTGCAGTAACTAAACTATACCAATTTCAAATAACAGCTCATAGAAGAAATATAACAAACAGTCTAAACTTATGACAAGTACGGATATATATAGAGCTTAACTAAGACTCAAGAAGAAAGAAGACGTGCGTTGAACCAAACTTTACGTTATAGAAGGTACTATACAACCTAATGCTGCTCTTTAATATATATGCTAATTATATCCACTTACGTACAAATCTCCATTGATGAATGTATTATCAAATTTAAAATATAATTTCTGATAGTTGTTAGGTAGGATTTCATGGAGTTATTATCACGAATTAAAGCTTATATTATTATAAGAATTATGATTAATTTATTTACTCTTATGGTTATAACTGTTGGTGAACCATAATTGCATTCCGAAATTTTTTATTAAAAAAATTCGAATAAAATATATTGTTTTTCGAAGCTTGTTTTAAAATTATTTCTTTTAGAAAAAACAACATTCAAAGCATTAATCAAATAATTATTGGATTCGTAGATTTTTCTGGCAGATTTTTGATTTGATATGTTAGTATTGATACACATTTTGTATAACTAAATGATTAAAGGAAACTTCATTTTTGTCATTTTTATTTTTAAGTAATATAAACATTTATTAATTACTGTTAATTTTAAAGGATGAATATAATTATTTTAAAACCACTATTTATGAGATATTTGACTGCGAAATATAACTGAATAAAATTTTATAAAAAAAATCCGTCAATGTCCTTATATTTAGAAAATATAATTATTCAAAAAATATAACATGTTTCCATAATAGAAACGTTAATTGACATATTACTAGATTATAACTTATAACTGGTTTAATCACGACGAGATATAGAACAGTTACTATAAATCAGAAGCTTAATAACTTCATTTAATAAAATTTTACTACATTTTTCTTATGTATGTTAAAGTATGTATTTGTAATGAGTAAGAGCTAAAGTAAAAATATTACTTATTCATATTTAATATTGGTTGTTTTATTAAATTAAACTTTCCTGTTCATAACTTAAACTTTCCTGTTACGATATATTTAACTTTCTTAATAGCTATATATACCATATAGTTGTGTTCATTTTTCTATTATTATTAATTTTTAATTTAAGTACTCAAAAATGGAATATTTAAACAAAAAATTGAATATAAGATTGTGTTTATTTTTTTTAAAGAAATATTTGAAAAATTATTAATTACTCGTCTTATACGATACACGAAAATGACCTAACAATGTTCTGAGTATTTACTCCCAGTAAGTTAATATAAAATAAAGCAAAGCTTGAGGGAAAAAAAAACACTTTTTTTTATAAAAAAAATCTTTTTCCGCAATAGTGAAAATACTTTTCAACAAAAAATGTTTTTTAACAGTTTTAAACCTAATATACCAAACTTAAAAATGCGAACTGCAAACGAAAACACCGCGCCACAAACTTCGCCAAGTACCCTTGCATACTACTTTCCTCAAACTCAATTACCCGAAAAACGACAATACTGACAAACAAGGACTTGTTAATAAAAGCGTGGTTTGCCGGTGCTTGATTTTCAAAGTTTTATACTCAAAAGATAAAGAGAAGTGGGGAATATAGGAGGTCGGAAAAGTAACTAATAAAAAAAAACTTCAAATTAAAGCGGAAGCAAACGGGGTTGGGGCAGAGGATAACACATTCCGGAATTTCGTACTTGCAAATCGTCCTTGTACTCGTAACTTTGCCCCGCATCGCAGTCACGTGACTTGTTGCGCTATCGCAGTTGGTCGAGAGGTAGGGGGTGCTTGTGGTCGATAGGAACAGCGGTTGCCATGGAAACGAAAGACTGGAGTAGATGGACTATCTAGAACCGATACCCTTTTCCGACCGAATTTCTTTTTCGTCCCACGTTGTACTTCCAGTTTGCATATTTTTTTAAATAAAAAAATTTGGAAAGTTGCGTTAAAAGTCAAATCGGAATTTATTGTTTTTTTTTTAAGCTGGGTTGTGTTTCGCAAAACTTCGAAATTATTTCATGTTTCAATTATGGAGGGGTTCTTGTATCTTAAACTTTCAGAAAGTGTATTGGTCTAACAATTAAAATAAGTATCAAGTTGCGTTCCCTAAAAAAAAAACATATTATAAAATAAAAAAAGCTAATTTGTACTTTTTACAAAAAAAAAGATTAAATTACGAATATTGTATTTTATAAGTAAAATAATTCCAATGTTTTAGTTTTTTTTTTTTTTTTTTTTTTGAAAAGTACATGATTTTTTATTAAAATGCAAAGCTCTCCAATTTTTTTTCTATATTTTGTATTCAAATGGCAATTTAATGTGTGCATTTTTAATTAGAAATATTATTAACAAAACAAAACAATAACTTGAACACTTTTTACAGTCACTTTTATATATCGACAATTAAGTTAAATTCTACAATCTAACTCGTTTTATCTTTCATAACATTAACCGCATTTTCTAATTAATTTTATTAACTTCATAAACGCATAGTTGCTTATCATTAAAATTATCGTAGAACATTTAGAAATATGTCGGAATAAATTTTCTAAGAAATATATTTGACTAAATTGGATTTGAATGCTAGAAAGTATTAGTTTTATTCAATTTTGTTAGATCCAAAAATCCATATTTTATATCAATCAACTACTTTTACAATTTATCAACTAAAGATCATGAATGTGTTCAGGGTCTTCTATTTTTTCCAGGAATACATCCAATTTTTAAATTCTTCAAAATACACTTTACACTTTTTTTTTTAAATCTAATGGTTTTAAGTACATTTTTAAATATTTTTCTTTGCAATTAATTTTAATAATTAAATATTATGTTTAAATAAAACATTCACAGCAAGCTTTATTTAAAAGTTCAAATAGCTAAAACAATCATACAATTCCAAAAAAATTTGAGCGTCAATGCACTCATTAATTAAGCGTCTCGACTGGCTTTCCTGTATATTGTTTAAGAATATATACAAAACACGGCGCCCACAGATAAAGAGCCCCAGTTGCTCAGTGGATAAGGCGTTCAGCTACTAATCAGAGGATTGGTGGTTCGAATCTGTGCGATGGACTTGACAAAGAAAAGTAAAAAAGTAGTGATCTTGCGATCGCAGGGTTGCCAGCTTCGCTACAAAAAATACTAGAAAGTCGTCTAGAACATCCAACAAATTATACTGGCGTGTATACGGGACTGGTGCACGATAAATCTGATCGGGGTCTAATGTCCTGACGCCTATTGAGGTTGCGTCAGATGCCAGCTCAGGTGTTGTCCTCGTCATCTGAACATGGTTCAAAAATACGAGGCATCGTTCGCGGGTCTTTCCTTCGAGATAGGCCCCGAACCGTCGCCAATAGCCCACTGTGCATCTCTAGTGCGACGTTAATTAAACAAACCAAATTAAAGAATCCAGCCCACAGATAAAAAAAAACATATGTTTAAAATAATACTGAAAAATAATAATAAATGTATCCTTAAATATTCTGGTAAACTTAACTTTAAAAAAGAATTTTTTTTCTTGCCATTTTAGATAAAATATATGGCTATCAATGTGCTTATAATAAAACTAATACAATAACATATTACTTTGAGGAAAAAATATGTTGCATTTTTGTAAATACCATAAAATAAATTACGACTATATCCAGCTTTTGTTTTGACAAAAAAAAACTATATAATCATAAATCTACCATATACCGAAACAAAACAAAAACCGATAATGGTCTCGCTCGAACCATCTCCCCTCCCTTCCTCAAGCCGAGAGATTGAAACCAACCGACTCAATAGACTACTTAAAAACGAACGCAGGAAAAAGAAATATATCGAAAACTCCCCCCAAAACAGGACAAGTGTGTTCAGTGAACAGAAACACGTCATCCAAGAGACGGCAGAACTTTAAAATGTTCAAACAAAAAGCGGCGGCGGAATGCGTCCCTACAACTTTATGTCACGCTCCCCGTCTAAGATAAAAGTTTTGCACTTCTTAAAAACTGCACTTTCTGGTGCTCATTGTCTTTTCCAAACGTCCTCTGGAAATATTTTTTTCCCCTTTTTTTTCTCCAAGAGGGATAGTTTCATCTTCCAGTTCTGTTTTTTAACCATTCGAGTTCTTCTGGGGAAAGGGAGGTGAATGTCACTGGTGGATTCGAGACTGGACTTTGTTTTTGCTTTCGCTGTAAGCAAGAGAAGTCTTGAGTCGTGCTCTGAGGAATTGAAAGCTCCCCAATGCATTAAATATTGCTTTGAAGACTTGTAGCGCGGATAGTAGTTTTTTTTTGTTTTGAGACTTTTGGAGTTGCGTCATTTATATTTCATATTTGCTGTAGCCGATATATGGATTTTTTTTTTCCCACAGACTGTACTTTTTAGTTGACAAAGTTTGACACTAATAAAACTAGTTCGTTGTATTTAATAAAATAATAGTTTAAATAGTTAACCTTTTTTAATGATGAACAACTTAGTGAATATGTAAGCTCTTTTCACTGTAGGAGATTTGAATTTATATTTCCAAGACATTCTTTTTTTTTCACAGATAATTTTTTACAAATTAATTTATTAAATAAGACTTTAAAAAGTCCTTACCCCCCCCCCCCCCCCAATGTTTTTATTTGAAAGATTTCAATAGTAGATTTGCTTTGGAACTTTTATATTATGTGTAATGCTGAGAAAACTGGTGGTACCCTAACAAATGTGTGCTCGTATATTACTCGTTTTGAGACTTTTGGAGTTGCGTCATTTATATTTCATATTTGCTGTAGCCGATATATGATTTTTTTTTTCTTTATAAAGAAAGTACTATGCGTTGACAAAGTTTGACATTAATAGAACTAGTTCGCTGTATTTATAAAATAATAGTTTAAATAGTTAACCTTCTTAGTTATGAACAAAGTTGTGTATAAGTATTTTTTTTCACGGCAGAATATTTTAATTTATATGTCCAATAGATTATTTTTTTACAGATATTTTTTTACAAGTTATTTTATTAAATAAGACTTTAAAAAGTCCTTCCCCCCCAATGTTTTTATTTGAAAGATTTTAATAGTAGATTTGCTTTGGAACTTTTATATTATGTGTAATGCTGATAAAACTGGTGGTACCCTAACAAATGTGTGCTCGTATATTACTCGTTTTGAGACTTTTGGAGTTTATATTTCATATTTTCTGTAGCCGACATATGATTTTTTGTCTTTATAAAGAATGTTCCATGCGTTGACAAAGTTTGACATTAATAGAACTAGTTCGCTGTATTTATAAAATAATAGTTTAAGGGGACTCGGTACCCCAAAATCGATGAAAATGTCAAAAACAAAATTATTGGTTTAAAATAACGCAACAACCTTCTAGCATGTTTTCCCAAAGTTTCAAAACGATTGAATAAATATTAATCATATTATGAACGTTTTCTTCACTCCTTATCCAATGGGTTACATAGTGAAAGTCATAAACCGAATGTAAAAATGGGTACATCTAAGCAAAATAATGTCGATGTATCAAAGGATTATTTCTACAGGACTGTTATAAAGATGTGTTATCTGCCAAACGCAAAATGCCAACGAATTTGAACACATCATCAACTAGTTCAGGTATCCCAAAGATACATTTGTAAACAAAAAGCGAGTCAGTGTTTTTTTTTGTCAAATTTTGTATGTGAATACAACTAAGAATTATACATACTATGTAAAAGTCTTCAAAATCTTTAGGGTCAGGCGTAAAATTAATTTACTGAAACTCTGTGTGTGAATTGATTTGCCCAAAAGACAATAGAGGAAAATGGGGCGTACTGCAAAATCTCTTATTTTGCAATACGCCGCCTTATCAGGGATTTTGCACTCAAACTTGTAAATATTGCAATGCATAAAGAGAAAAAGTCATTTAAGAATAAATAAGGAGTAACTTATGCTGTAGGGTGCTTTAATTTTATAGTGAGTGTCATGTATAAAACCACTAAAAAAATTTCAGTTTTCCCTGCATTACACTCAACATTAAAGCAAATTATATAAATATCTGCAGTCAATTTTTTTTCATAATGTTCAGTAGTTAGTGGTTTGCCAAAAATGTATTACAAAAATGAAAATTTGCTTGACAGTTAGTGATTTTATTGTGTTTTTAGAAATTTTACATGCATTGAATACTGAAAGTGACATTTTTATTTAAAGTTGTAGTAAAATAAAATAATTATTATTTGTCATTAATTTTGCATAATTTGTAGGATATATATACGTTATTTCTGTGAAAAAATATTTGAGTTAATTAGGACATTTATAATAAATTATTTTCAATACTGAAATCTTTAAATGCGTTTATCTCAGCTTGCTGTTTTCGTGAACATACACCTACTTAAAATACTAAAACTCAAACAAATATGTATGAATTATTGTGAAATTTTTTGAACTTGTACACAAGAGTGTATTGAATAGAATTAGGGATGGAATTAGAAAAATATTAAAAACAATTTATTTAAAAAAATAAAATATTTAAGAATTAGAGTTTTTTGGAAAAAAATGGCCGATTTTTCACTAATTATTTTTTTTCTCCTAAACTAAAATACTTATGCAAAATCCGATCGCTAAAGTTATTAAGCATAAATCAATACAGCTTACAAAAAAAATTCGATGTACAAAAATAAAATCTGAAGGAGAAGAAGCATTTTGAAAAATGCCTTAAATCTTCGAAAAATGTAACAAAAATTTAATTTTTGAAAAAGTTTGAAGACATTTCAAAATTTTTTTCTTCTAAATCTTTTTTCCTGAATAGTTTACATGTAGTCATCACAAAAATATTTAATTTTATATCAAATTATAGAAAATAATTTTTGGGGTACCAAGTCCCCTTAAATAGTTAACCTTCTTAGTGATGAACAAAGTTGTGTATAAGTATGTTTTTTCAGGCAGAAGATTTTAATTTATATGTCCAATACATTCATTTTTTTGCAGATAATTTTTTACAAATTATTTTATTAAATAAGAATTTGAAAAGTCCCCCCCCCCAATGATTTTAATAGTAGATTTCCTTATTAACTTTCATATTATGTGTAATGCTGAGAAAACTGGTGGTGGTGGTACCCTAACACATGTGTGCTCGTGTATATTACTTCAGGTTCTTTTAAAGTTTAAAATGTGAAAGGTTGATAAATGTTAGTATATCATTAAACTAATCACCAACATAGCATAAGAAGCCTAGTTGCATACATTATTTTCAAGTCATGTTACCTCTATTAAGATACCATTCATTTCGGCCAATGTGGAATCCCTATTTTTATAGATATATATTACTATTTAAAAGTAATGCCTTTTATTTTACTTCTTCTAATACTAGATTTTTAAGGTATGATATAGTTAAAATGTATAATCTAAAATAGTAATCTAATTAAAACAAACAATTAATTATTAAATTGCTTTTTCGTCTTTTTAATTGGTATCAAATTTAAAACACTAAAAATAAAGTTATTTATTTCCCCATTAAACATTTATTTAGTAACTTCATCGTCTTTTTGGAACAATAACAACATTAAAGTAGAAAATTTAAAAACAACTATTGCAATTTTTTTTATTTGTTTTGAAACATAGTTTTTTATTTAATCTAAAGTGCATTTTTTCGAAGTAACTCTACCCCTTTTGTTTCAAGAGTCCATTATTGAATAAATCCATCAATAAAATTACTTGGCCGCAATTAACTCTTAACAATTATTTTCTCTTATGGTTCCCCTGATGACTATTCCGGAAAAATAATTACAAAAAATACCATCTCCAATAACTCATCTGCCTTTTTTGCACTTAAAATAACAATTTTCTTCGATAATTTGTGGGGCTAAAAATAAATTTTGTCCCGACATCATCAATAAGAGGGGCCAAAGGACAAAAAGTCTAAAACATGGAAGAAGGACCTGTCATGGCCACGTTTCCTTTTGTTTTTTCGCCAAACATCATTTATAGTGGTCGGAGCAGGATCTTAATTGATTTTTTCAATCTAAATGTCGCCAAATCGTTTAATCAACTTGGCGATAAACAGCGAGCTTCTTTAATTACTATCTCTTGGGATCACACCTCGCGATTTCTCATTCAGTGGTGACTTGAGTAACCTACAATAATTTCTAATTCTACCATGACCAGTATAAAAAATAATTAGAGTTTAATACTATGCAAATTTATAGAAAGTCTCTATATTTGTCAGTTGTCAAATAATTACAAAAAAATTAGAATATTTGATAAATTTAATTTATCAAATATTCTACTTTTTATTCTATATATCAATTTGGATTTAGAATATTCGATAAATTTAATTTTATTAAAAAAGATGTCAACAATATCAAATGTAATGTCCACTTAGAAATTTAGTAAAATATTATAGCTACTTAGCCTCCATATAACGTTTGTCATGTGTTTATAGAACATTTAAAATGTAGTAACATCTCAATATTAATACCAACCCATTTTTAACCAAGTTAAGCGTGTCAACCAATTTTGAAAAGCGCGCCAAGGAACTTGCTCTCAATTCGAATGATAATATTTTTTTCATTTATGTTCGCGCAGAATTTCTGTTCTAATTCAAATATTTGGATAACTATTTGGTACCTTTTGGTAACAAATATTCGGTTATCCGGTATTTAACTAACCGGAATTTAAAATTAATATTATACCATTTGAACATAATTATTGTCCGATTTCGATTTTTTTTTGTTCGATAGTGAAAAATCCAGTTTGGCAAAAAATATTTTTAAAAAATGGTTATTTGTTTTTTAAATATCCATAACTATCGATGAACCGGACTTTTTTAAATAATTCTTCGATTTCAAAGTATTTTTATTCTTGGATAGATACTGTTATAACAATATACATTGTTGGGGCAATATAGTTTTGTTATTCGACATTTATTAAACTGGATCCGGCCATGGAAATAAAACGAGCAACAATTTTAATTTATTGGTAAATAATAGCAGAAGGCAAAACCTTTTTCTAAATTAGCAACTAAAAAGGTAAACATAAAATATTTGTTAAAAAAACTAAAACTTAAAAAAAAAGTAAAAAGTAAACTTTATAAAAAAAAGTGCTAAAACGCAAGATTTTTTTTTTTTTCAATTTTACGAACAAGTTTATAAAATTTAAGTTTTTCATATTAATTTTTTACTTATTAAATAAATTTTTTTTAGGTTGGTTCCAATTTACAAAAACCATACATACCTAAATTTAAGAGCCGGTTAAAAAATGTGTAATTGTATTAAATATTTAAATTTGATTGGTAAATAAAAATAGTATAACTTTTTAAAATTGCTCAACCTGTTCGTAACCAAATCTAAATTTTTTTTAAAAACGTTTTAGCACTTTTTTGTTGAAATTTGGTTTCCTTTTTCTTAAAAAGATCATTTTTTTATTATCGTTTTATTAAAATATTTTGATACTTTACTAAGTAATTGTTTTAAATATATACATAACTATGAATAAGGTGGCCGTAATGCCAAAGACAATACTGGCTTAAAAAATATATAAATGCTTCTATTTCCTTATAATTATTTTAAGTGGTTCAATTGTCTGGCCTACTATGAGCCGCATATGACTGTTACCAAAATAATAAATTATTCACAAAAATACTAGTGAAATATTTGCAAAAGATAATTTATAAACATTATTTATATGGGAACATTTGTGAAGGAAACCTTTTTAAACGATAGCATCAAATAAAGTTATTTATACTTTCAATTTTGAAATTTCCTAAATATTTCGAATTTATGATTATTTTTTATCTAATTAGGTGTAATTTGTTACATTATAGAAGGTAAATGTTGTCTTATTATATAAGTGATGTAACACACATACGCTATTCTAACTTCAAAATTTGTTTTATTTAATTTACATAAAATAAGTTGATACCCCGTATTTATGTTTTCTTCAGTTGAAATGTATCCAATATTTTAAAATGTTGATGAATAAAACCACGGAAACTATTTTCTAATAGTTAAATAAAATTTAAACTACAAATAACACTTAAATTTGTCAATATATTATATAATTTAATGCATGATGCTTATAAATGTATTTAAACATACTACTATCACGGAGTCAAGTTCAATCAGAAATTATTTAAAAACCCTTCTCAGAATATCAAGGAAAGACATTGATAAACAAGATGCGGGCGGACAGGTCATTTCCTCTTAAATGAGAAAGATTTAAGGAAATTGAATTTATTAGCTGTTAATGGAAAATCAAGAGGAAAAGGGCAGGTCCCTATCGATCTTCGACAAGCCCCAGGGCTTAACAAGATTCCACTCCCTAAAGTGGAAGGAGTTTAGGCTAATCGCCAATTTCCGTGCCAAGATCTTAAGTGGAAGACCATCAAAGTAAAAAAGAAAATGGCGATTGTTCCAAGACGGAGGGAAGGACCCCGGAAATTGGAAGCCTGCGTGAGAGGCACTTTTGCACGATCTCTTGAAATCCAAGATTTTAAGGGATGTATATTCAAAAATCGCAATGTTCTTCGGATGGCATGTAGGAAGTACCGGCATGATTGTCTTACCTGGATAATGATTTTAAGATATAGATAACTCGATTTAGTGGGGGTAGACTGAAGGAGATGTAAATTCGATTATGCAAATAGGGGGAATGAACAATCTGGATTCTTTAAGTTTGTACTTTGCATTGTTTTTCTTTTATGATATTGGAAATAAACATGTCAAATTTCGGTTTTAAATATATACGTTTGCACAGTTCTGTATATTTTAAAAAGTGTTCTATCTATTTTGAATCCATAGTTGTTTTGCTTTTGATTAAACTTTAAATGTTTCGAAACTATAAGTTGTTACATCACTTGCTTTAATTTGTTCACGTGATTACATTAACTAACCGTAATTAATAAAACTGCAAAATATTTCTTTTTCAATAAATAAAATGCACTATCTAGGCATGAAATTGGTAAAAACAACATATATTATTTTATATTAAAAAAAAATTTATATATTTTTTTCATAACAATATAAGTTAGGTGGAATTTGCACCTTGGATGAATTTTAAGAATCTCTTCGGGGTCTTATTGTTTTTTGAATTTTAACACATGCAATGTTCTTTCATTTATAAGTATTAATAATATATAGTCTTAATACCAATTTTGGGCGCCATTTTTTCAAGATGGCGGCTCGAGCTCAACATATAGAGGCGTGGACTTTTAGTACTATGTTTAATAATACACTTTAAGGAACAGATCTTCATCAAAACATAAACATAATTTTCCCACAAACGTAAAGTTGTGTTCTAATTTGACTTGACTACTAATCACTCTTTAAAAGTAAGAAAACACATTTTTTTTATCAATTGGCTTACTCGGTCAATTTTAGATGTTTTGAAATATTTAATTTACCGCACTAAAGTAGCAAAATTACTCTAAAAAGTGTACACACTCCTATAATATGACATGTTTCTCTGTAACGGGTTCTATAACCTTTTTCATGGATTCATGATCAATAGGATCCCTTTTTTACCTACTGTTTTGCTTCTCTCTATTCTCATATACAGTAAAGTATAAATAATATAACATCACATACCTACCATGGTCCTTGATAGCTCGTGATGCAAGAGAATACCGTTTAAAACAAAAGAAATTATGCTTTCTTTAGGATATATTTCTTATGATTATATATTTTAAATAAATATCATATTTTAACCCTTTCCACTTCAGGAACATTTTGACATTTGCGTTCTTTTTAAAGAAAAGTTATTCTTCTTTTTGTTTTTCCCCCATTATCGTTTTATGCTCATAGAGGGGACAAAATCATAATCTGTTTTGGATCGGCAAAAGAACAAGTTAAAAAATAGATCGAAGTGTTTTACATACAAGACACTTTTCGAGTTTATTTAAAAGAACAGGGTTACCAAAAGAATGGGTCGGTATGTTGTCACCTGAACAGCGCCAACGGAGTGCAAAGGGTTAAATCAAGTATGCGTTTCCAAAAAGAACATATAATATATATACATTATGTATGCTCTAATTATGAACATTTAGTTGTTGACAAGAAACTATTTCCAAATTTAATGATTATTTTCACTAAAAATAAACATATTACCCAAGAAACACACAACCCACACCGTCTGTTATATATAGAATCCCCAAAAATATACCCACACTATTTATCAACCCTCTATGCAACATACAAGCACCGAAAATAACATGACAATAAAAGCTAGTGATGTTCTTTCAGCTTTTGTTGCATTGAGACGTCAGCTGCCGGCGACGCAGTATCACTTCTTGCATCGACGCACACTGGAAGGGTTAGTTATTTTTTTGGGATGGTCCGTTCTGACAGTTCTTTTGTTCATACCGCCCTTTTGTTGTGAGTTAGCCGCCCTTGTAACACTTGCTGGTTTAAATATTAAAGTGGAAAGTATTTTTTAAAAAGTAAAAAAAGTGGATATGCTGTTGCTGTGTTTGGGTAACAGGTTAAATACTCCCAGCACAGAATATTAAATGCACTGCTTGCTTTTTAACTTTGTTTTCTAAAACGTTTTTATCCAAGTTTGTAAGAAAACATAATCATAATTAGGTGTATAATATTTTGTATAATGGATATATTTTTTAAATTGTATGTTTTTAACAAGTTATCTTATATCGTTATTTGTAATTGTATAATAATATATTCAAACAAAACTGTACCGATGATGTTATTCCTATGGACATAAACCCTAAAATTCAAAACTAAAGTATAAGAAAATCGAAGAAAATAATATGATTTTACAAACATAAAAATATATAATATTTTGCAAAATAATATATGCTAAATAATTAGTTATTTAAAAATACAAGGACTACTTTAATTGAACTGCCCACTTTCAAAATTTGATAGATCCGTTTACAAAAAAAATTTATCAGGAGACGCTAAAAAAGATTAACAGCCACTTAACTCTGTATCGAAACATATACAGTAGAAGTATATAATAGTTTTATATACAATAGAACTCAAATTATCTCCATCAATTAGGACCAGACCCTATCCGGATAACCGAATATCCAGAAAATTTTATAATTCACGACACAAGTTTATTTCTTAGTAAAAAAAACGAATGTTGCTTTGGTATGTAAATTGGTATAAAGTGTATCTTTTTTATCATTCACCTATAAGAAACTTTTAAAATGTAGGTTTTTCTGGTTTTCAAAAAGCTCCGTATAATTGACGATCCTCAAAGCGATCCTGATTACTGGAGCTCGGATAATTGAAGTTCTACTGTAGTTGAATCTCCAATAAAAAAAAATAGATTCACTATGATAAAACAGATTAACGAAAGCTCATTAATACACCGGTTATTTCTTACATTTAGAAAAGAAAAACAAGAAATACGAAAACAGATTGAAAAGATAATAAAATAAAATATTTTTCAATAAGTATCCCAAATATATTTGATAAGGCAGAAAACTCTACGAAGTTTTCTTTCCAAAATAGCTTTCATTTCTCACGTTTCGAATGTAAATTGCTCCAGGGGGCAACCTATTTTGCTTTGCACGAAAAACTTTTTTTTCCATATATATGTGCCCGTGTTCTATAACTTTTTATTTCAATGTCGAGGCCATGAATTTAGGGCAGGTGATTTGTCTGAACAAAAATTTTTGACGAAGGAATTTCATGATTTTCCTCGGATATTTGACTTCAGAAAGAGTCTGAAATAGATTTCGTATCTTATATATCGATGGAAAAAGTTTTATTTTAAAATTTTCTCTATCTTTTATCGAATTTAATTCCATTTTATGTCTCCGTATACGGCAATGAGATTTTGATGGTTACCTAGTAGTAAATAATATTATATAATTCATGGTATTCGCATTTCAGGTATTACTTTTCCTTACGTAAAGTCATAAATTATGACTGAATGAATGTCAGATACTATGTTTTTTTTTGTTGGCAATATATTATAATACGACAACCACTTATAGTTTACATCATAAAAATACATACATACTACATTTTTTTACTATACATCAAAGTTGAATTTTATGTTTGATAAGGTGAAGGAATTTGGGTCATTAGGTAATTTAATTGAATATTAAATTACACATTGTTAAACTTACGATTTAATCGCGTTCTTGTTTAAAAAAATACTTTAGTTAATGCTGTAGATTTTAATATATTGCATTTCTAAGTAAGTTAATTCAAGTCCAACAAGCGATTGGTTTGAATATACAAAAGAATTTACCATAGATTTATGCCTGAAAAATGTATAAAAAACTAGAAAAAAGACGATTTTTTACCAATATTCATAGCTTTTGTATGAAAAAGAAACCTTTTAATACATTTGTCCAATGATAAAGTAATGTATTTACATTTTTTTAATGTTTTGTAAAGTGGGAAAATTGGGTTTTCGAATTATTAATGCTAAAGAATAGGAAATTGGTAAAACATTAGCAATATACGGCAAAAGTGCAATTATTCTACAATCATGTGAATTTTGAAGCCTATAAATGATAAGAGTTAGTTGCAATATATTTCTCAATTTTTAAATGTTAATATTCGTGGTTAATATAATGAAATATCATGGGCGTTTTTTCTTCAAATAGACAGTCATCGAAAAAAAAACATTTTGATTTTTAAAAAAAATTACGCATTTGTTTGATTTCTTAAAGAAAAGCGAAATAATGTTTTAAATTAAGTAAAAAATTGTCTGTGGAACAAATTAAAAATAACATAAATGAATCATAGGCTTCTGAATCAAAACAAAACAATAATAATATTCGCCGATGCTCTATTTCAAAGAAAATGATAAAAAAAAGTTGATTTTTCATAATGATGGATTACTGCTCGCTTTTAGTTCATTAAGTATCAAAATATACTGAGTATTTTTTAGATTTGAGGTTTGTTTATTATTCTGACTAATTCAAGTTACTAATTTGGCTTAAAAATATGTTCTAATAATGGATTTTTTCCCACTGGTGACAAATTTTACTCCATCCATAAATCGTAGTACGGAATGTTAGAAAAATAATTATTACAAATATTTATATACAGAATTAATTAAAAATATACGATTATATTTCCAAAAATTAAGTGAGCATTTTTGAAAAAATATTGTAATTTAAAAAAAATATATTGAGAGCCATAGTCAATGTATATCTCAAATAAGGAGACGTTTTTTTAAAAACTTTTAAAAAGCGAATTTTTGAAGACATATGTATCAATATACAGTTTAGATATAAAAGCAGCCCCGCACTCATTATTATTATTTAGTCCTTTGGACTTAGTCTTGAAAACCAAATATATTTTGTATATCGTTTAGAAAAATTGTAATTATAGAAAATATAAAGACATTTTTCTAACTGTTATTTCATAGAGTTTTATCTATATATCCTAATAATAAAAGTAAAAATGAAAATATTGAATTCATATAAAAAGGTATAGCTAAAATTATACTGCAATAAATTAGAATTTACAAATTTCATTATACGGCAGATTTTGTTTTTTTAAACATTAATATTTTAGGAAAACTGGATATTTTTGAACTATATATTCAATTCAGTTGCTCAAGCAACAGTGGGACATAGGTAACGATAGGTTGTATTGATATCCCGAAAAATAAGTTTAAAATTATATGTTATCTTTTCCTTTTTTTTAAACATAACTTTCTTTGTTGGTACTCCACTGATACTACGAAATTTTATAACACACACTACAATATTCAATTTGTTCAGCAATGTGCCCAATTTCTTATTTCATATACTCTAAATTACAATACTTTTTTAATCGAATGGTTCGAGGCACAATATCAAGAGATATTTCTTTACAAATGATTAATGTTTTTTTTTAAATAAATGTTGAAAATTATTTACAGAAATAATTATTTAAACACACCATACCGTGAAAACAAGTTTCCAATGACAAAAATTGATTAAGCTCGGAAGGGTTAAACATGATAAATAAACTTAAATAAGAAATATATTTAATGTTAGTATATATCAAGTTCCCTTAAGGAGAAAAGTGTAAAAGTATTATACACAGCTCAAAGCCATACACCTTCGATTATTCACTAACACATCCCTTTTCTCAAAACAAAAATACAAAAATTCAATTAAGAAAGACATCGTCCGATCTCCAAAGACCCTTGCGCCTAATACAAAAGCTAATTACTCCGGATTAGAGGACTAAGCTGAAATTTTTAGAAGATAAAATTTGATTACCCAGCAGCATTTCTCGGCAAGTAAGCGAATTATTTGGCTAAGAAACATCGACGCGTTTATCCACTGAGAATGGGATTTAAATTTCATCTCATGTTTTATGCAGCAGCAGATAATCTACAGTTTCTCTATAGAGATTTTTTGCTCTTGTTGACACTGAGCCTGACACTTTCTTAACATTGTCATGGAGTGTCTTTAAAACCCTTTAGAGATAAATTGATGTCGCGTTTTTTTAGGTGTTTGTTTTCTAGGAAAAGTGTCAGATGTTGCTGAGAGGAGTTGTGTTTTTTTGCTGAGGTGAAGATTTATAAAATTGTAATTTTTTTGTAACTGAATGTAAGTAAATATATAAAGGGATTTATGAAGTATTTAAAATAAACTTTTTTATCTATTGTATATTAAAATATCAATTGTATTTGTAACTCAATGGCTATCTTTTAAAAAATATGTAAATTTATATCACGACATTAAATTAATCTTTGAAAAAAACCTCTTAAAAAAGTTCAAACTGACAGTTTTGGTCTATAAATATGAAGATTATTTTTGTTTAGCAATTAATTTATGCGGATACTTTGAACAACTGTTTTTAAAATAATTTACTTTTACACATATTGAATTTTTAAATGTTCACTTTTTTAATAGTATTTCGTATATTTTAAAACAATTCAACAAGCTACTAAGTTTAAACTTATTTACGTAAGCTAATTATCCGTATCTACTTCGAAATGTGTTTCATAAGCAAAATAAACACATTAAAAATTCTAGTTTCAGTATAAGTTTTAATTATTTACTAGATACGGGATATTATATTAAACGTACAAAAATGAAAATAAATACAAAGCCCATTTTAATAATTTCAATAAACATTTATTTCATAAAAACTACTAATAAATGCACATTTTAGCAATAGCTGAGAATAAGAGTTTTAATAATTATAGACTACCTTTTACAATAATTTGTTTCATTACCGTCTTTGCAATTAGACTGCGTAAGAGTTAATACATTATGTGTATTAATAGTAATTATAATGCTTTTAATTAATGAACTATATTGATCAAATGGTTATGTAAAACAATATTTAAAAATATGTTTCCCAGATTTTGAGAACATTTAAACTTAGAGCGAAGTAAAAACATTATCTTTTGATGTCACACTACTTTTATTATCAAAAAAAAATTCATATACATATAGATTTTTTAGGAATACTCTATATAAGAATACAATCCAAAATTATTGTTGATATGTTCTGTATCTTTAATCCGCCCCCTCTACCACTAACTGATTTTTCTTTCTTTCATTTTGCATTTTTATTGTAATTGTGACAACACTTTATTTTCAATTTGCACCAGTCACATGGCAGTGACGTCATTCAAGTCATTAACGAATCGAATTCGGATATAGATAGTCTCGACTCCAAGAGTTTATTATCGAAGCAACGGAGAGTGTTAAAATGGGTTCCGCGCTAATGGAAGGAGATAACAAGTGGAATTTTTTAAAGACTTCCTCTTTTACGCATCCACAATAATTATCTTTTGGAAATAAGAGGGGTGTGGATTCACGCATATTTTGATGCTTTGGAAAATACAAAATTTATTGAAATTCTGCTGCGACTCACTACGTACTTAATAGCTTTATACCAGCTTGCGAGTTCCTGAAAAGGCAATGCACTTATTTATAAATGAAGAGTAGAAAAAATGTGTAATCATTAAAAATATGATGATGCATCTATAATTAAAAAAATTAGAACATTTATAAATTCCCAATAAGGAAAAGTTATTTTATTCGTCCTATAAAGCTTAAAATACAGTTACAATAAATTTTAAAAATTGACAACTATTAAAATATCTAAATTTGCTTGTCAAATATTCTGTAGACATTTTACTGTGATATGTAACCCACGAATTATTAAATTTAATTTACTTGCATAAAAATATTCGAAATACATTAAATTAAACAAAATTATATGTTTGTGTGTATCCCTAAATTATTAACGTAAACTTAAATAAAATGCTGTCTAATACCCTATTTTATAAATAATATTCTATTTTATAGAATGTTGAATATATAGGAATATATATCAATAAAATATTGGTTGAATATTTTATCCTTCATGACCTTCATGCATGAATGGACTGTAGTAGAGCGAATATGACGTCATAATCGTGAAACCAACATCTCAGACCGAATGGCCTCAAACACGTGACTTCTTTTAAAAATTATGAATTAAAAAATACTCGCGATTGGCTGATGAATTGCGAAATGTGTAACAGTGAACATTTATGAATGGAATAACGTAATTAACCACTTGTCTGTGGTTATACATGTTGGCCTCACTTTGATGTTAGCGAGATTATAACATTATGTTTTCTCTACTACGAAGGATCTATTATCGAAGATTTTATCTAATCACTAGTCAATATAAACGCAATTTTAGTATAATAAAAATAGAACATATTTTCTATATACAAAACATTGTTATTTAAAATCTATTTTTAACAAGGGAGGGAACAGGAGAAAGCGCAAGGGGGTGTTTCAAAACACATAATTTAGTTTAAATCTTAAGAACAAATACCACTTTTAAAATTAAAATTACATTTATTTATATATTCTTCATCTATAGAAACTTCTTTCAGAAATGTGTCTAACCTTTATAAGGCGTATAGACTAAATAACTGCTCAAGGATTGAACATAAACATTTTTAATCACATAACCTAATGTTACAATAGAAAACTTGGGGAGGGACAAACCTAAATACGCATACACCACAAGAGGGCAGTTACAAGACTGACGCTTTCCCGGCGCAGCGGGAGAGACATAAAATATGTAGAGGGCGTTACAATCGTAATAACGGGAACAATATATAGACACGTAACGGGAACATGAAATATATACAGGTGACGGGGACATGATAATAGGACAAACATATAAGATAATACATAAATGGATACGCTGGTTACACCTTTCCATATGCTCCATGTAGGTTAAATTACACGACATACTCAAGCATAAAAACAACACGATAACGCGTCGTACAAGGGATGTCTTACATCCCATGAGCACTAATCAGCAACATGCATTCACAAATTTACAAAATAAGCGTTTCCCTTATTAGAAGGTGATCTTGTAAGTAACTACACTGGGTTTGATGTTTGATTCTTTTTGAATAAGTTAAGATATTTATCCTCTCCGTCGGGTATAAAATATTCTCTTGCGCGTGCTCGCTGGTTAAACCTTATATGTTTTCGAAATATACTAAAAAATCGAATATCTCAAGGTTATTACATTTCTAGTATTTTGCAAGAGTCTTACAATCTTTATTCAAATTTACGCCATACTAAACTGTTTATGACTTTAACGCACATCACTGTTTACTACCCACAAAATAAATTCCTTCCACGTTCACTGTCAAAGATTATTTTTTTCCCACTTGCCTTTATTTATATCAGATGTATATAACTTCAAATACAGTTTATTTTAGCGAACATATCGTTGAATCAAAGCAAACGAATTTGGTTTCTCTGGCCCTTGATTTGTTTGGTATCTCCATCTTCCCAAAATAAATTTGGTAAAGAAAATTCCGCCTCAAACTGCCTTAAACCAGAATATATTTATATCGCTCTCGCGCTCCTCTGAAGGCCCGTTCTATTATCACAAAAGCAAGTTGTTGAAGAACTGCCTGTGGCTTTTTGCGAGTTTTATCAGTCTTTTGAAAAACAAATTATACTAGGAAATCAATAAAGCGATTGACATTTATTTCTTGCAAACGTATATGCGTGATACTTATCAGGATTCAACTGTGATAAGAAATATTCCCAAGTATAATTCTACATACTTGTATATATTTGAGTGTATACAAACTATTGGTAACAGTGTTTTACTATGTTGTTTCCGTTGTAGTCATATAAAATATACTTACACGCTCATAAAATATTAGTATATTTTATATTAGTCAGTGAATAAAATGTGTGTAAATAAATGTGTTTTTTGATTTTTTTACAAAGGAAATGCTTAAGTTATAAACGGTGATGGTCCATCTGGAGTGATTTTTACAGAAAAAAACAATGTACAGTAGGGTGGAGCGAAAAAATCAAAATTTGATTAATGTAAAGTAATAGTGCGGAAAAGTTGTCTTTCGTATACATTATGTGTCATGTAAAAGGATTTTGATAGCAAATAATATCTAGAGGTTCCCCTCGGGCCTTGAAGTTTACCAATAATAGTGAAAAATTTAATAATGTTGTAACGTAATATAGGATAAGAAAAATGTATTAGAATTTAATACTGTGGACATTTTAGCTTTAATATAGGGTCATTTTTTTAAACGTAAGCAAGTTAACAAGTTCTTACAATGTTAAAGATAATCTGAGGCTCCGCCTGGAGTACGAACTTTACAACAAATGTTAAGTTTCCATATACTACAGAACAAAGGTGAAGTAAGTATGAAATTGTGAATCCAGCTTAGCATTGTTCACACAAGTATCACTTAAATCTAAAGATGTTAGTAAAACATTCCTCTGTTATTCAGAACTAAAACTGTAACCACAATGCAAACAACTGAACATAGTTTAATGGGTCACTTGACTTGATTATTGGCGATATTCTGCTTTGGTGTTATATTGTGGCATAAGTTGTCTAGACTGCAACCTGACTCTAATAAATCAATCTCTCTTTCTTGCACCACAAACCGCAATTGATGCTTCTGTAACTAATTTAACGCATCGTTCCACCAATTGAGTATGACATGGGTAGTTTGCAAAATCAAACACTTCAGGTACGCCCTAAAGCAGCATTTCTTTCAAAGCTTCATCTGAAATTCCCATGGTAAACGGAGGTTCAGTTGTTTCCAAACTCTGCCAATATATGAGTTCATGGTAGTCTTCAGCTTCGAAGTTAAAATCTGGAATTGTAAATTTACGGAGTCCAATGGATTTCCTTGCTCTTGCCGGCAAGATCCTACGCAGACCAAGCTCCCTGATGAATTTTCGATCATCTGTCATCATCGCTAATAGCATATTTTCTGTACTCCCCAAAAAAACATTGCACTGAATCACAGGATCTATCACAGTTTTAATTTCAGAAGAGAGATAACGAGATTTCTTTATTGTTTCGAAGACGTGTTTGGCACCATCTTTACAGGAGCGGTAAATCTTAATACTAAACCACATTGGTGCATAAACTTTTATAACGTATTCTGCTAGAGTGTATAAATTCTGTGATGGATTAACGATTGCGATATACAAACGCAAAATTCTATTTGCTGTCGTTAACCAACTTGAGTGGTTTAATGCACCAGGTTGTCGTTTTGACAAACTTGTTGAACACTGGCCGCTAGCCACTGATTGGCAAATATCAAATAAGTACTGCTGTTCAGTACTTAAAATTTTTCTACTTATTCCTGGAAGGTTAACTTGAATTGTGTCAAATAATGCATTTGGCAATTGTTCACAATTAGCCAATGCTTTTCCAATAATACCAGAGAATGCACGAGGACCTGTAGTTTTACAGTCTAAGTATTCTAGCGTAATGGAAGCTCGTTTGAATGAAGCTGGCATACCAACCACTGTAAGTTTTTTTTAAAATAAACTTCGAGAAGCCTTATTACTCCTCCATTTCTTCCAGTATTTACGTTGGTTCCGTCACATTCGACGGCTACAATATTATCAGCAGAAATTTCGTTTTCTGTTAGATAGTCAGTTATGCTCTTGGTGATGTTTTTCGCTGAGCCACTGGATGGAGTCGCATGACCAAGATACTTAGATTCAGGTTCTTGAATCAGAGTAACGTGCTCTTTAACTAATCTTTTGCAGTACTTTTTTCCATCTAAACTTGCAAGTTTTAATGTCTTGTCCTTTCTGCTATCGAAGTACAATCCCTGTAGTATTGTCGGTCTTTCTGTCTCCTGTATGTTCTTCCTTTTCTCTCGCACGATTTTGCTGCGGTCAATCACGTTTGAAGAATCTTGTTCCGTAACTAAACTCACATCTTGAATCACAGCACTTGATATTGCTGCTGCTGCTATATCGGACACACCGTATCTGTCACATTCCCTTGCCAATGTTGTTAAAGAAAGTCGCATTTGTTGTGAACTATGTCGTGGCTTTGCTAGTGAATATGATGGTTTATTAACTGTTGCTCTAAAAGGTGATGTGTTTGAAGTATAAGCCATAAAAATGTCATCGTTTGTCTCCATTTCTGATGAAC
Organism: Troglohyphantes excavatus; assembly: GCA_963932185.1. Taxonomy (NCBI): domain Eukaryota; kingdom Metazoa; phylum Arthropoda; class Arachnida; order Araneae; family Linyphiidae; genus Troglohyphantes; species Troglohyphantes excavatus. Next base: position 61,409,603 of record OZ010668.1, on the reverse strand, counting down.
TCGAACTTGAGAACAGTAGTGTTGTACTTTCATTTCTTTAACATTTTTAGAAAGTCGAGCATTTTCTTGTGCTTTTCGTTCGGCCTTTATCAAATTCGGTGTGAGGTAGAGACGAAATACCCGCGCACGCGCAATATGAGTGAAAAGTGAATTCTTCCAAGGTCAAAGTGAACCCTCGAAGTGAATGAATATGTAAAATAAAGCTATTTGAACTTTGTTTTATTGACACCAAATGGAAACTTTCACGCTATATTATAAATTGAATTAAGGTAGAATAAAAACGTATCAACGTCACATTGTTGTAAAAAAAAACCAATTTTGTATAATTCAAGGCCAGAGGGGAACCTCAAGATGAAAAGATAGAATAAAATTATTTTAGGTCTGTCATTATGATACCAAATGACAACTTTTCCGCACTAATAATAGTTGAAATTCGAAAAAAAAATTTGTTGCCTATACTTTCACTCCACCCTAATGTACAGGGTGCTCTGAAGCTTACAGGAGCTCGAGGCAAGTGGGCGTGGTCTCGTTCGATAGAGGGGATCATAAAGTTGTGTCACCTTATGGTTCAGTCGCCGTCATGTGTTAGAGTAGCGAACAGCGTGCATTTGCCGTAGAGGCCTATTTCTCCAACGGAAATGGTCCCTTCAGACCGTTATGTGAACATGCTCAAAGAGTTTTTTTTTGCCACGACTTGATGAAATGGACTTAGGAGAAGTAGACTTTCAGCAGGACGGATCAACAGTCCCTACTTCAAGGGCATCGATGGCTGTGTTGCGAAATCGTTTCCCAGGACGCATCATCTCACTGAGAGGCGATTTGGAGTGGCCGGTGCTTTCTCCCGATTTGTCCCCATATGATTTCCTTTTGTGGGGGTATTTAAAATCATGTCTCTATACTGACAGCCCACAAACTTTGGAAGATCTGAAAAGAAACATTTAGGGAGAAACGTCCAACATACCCATCAATATGTTGGAGAGAGTGATGAGAAACAGCAGACTTCGGTTCACCCAGTGTATCGATAATGACGGGCGTCACTTATCCGATATGATTTTTGAAACTATGTAAACCACAACTTTGAATGTATAACTTTTGAAAAATATATATATATATCTATATTTACTACTTTTTGTTTTATTGCAATACGAAATAAGGAAGTTAGCTTGCCGCACCCTGTATATGAGACATCCCCAGTATTTTGATATTTAAAAGAATATGGTTTTAATATACTACCATTTACTAAGTTAAGATGTTTTAAAAAAATTGATTATTATCAATTTTCTTCCGTACTCTTAACGTACTATTAATTCTAAAAGGTTATAAATGTCTATATAGGAGGTATACGGGTATTTCTTATATATTTTTTTAATATAAGAAAATTACTTTCGTGAAATAAAAAAAAAATTAAATTATTTATTTTAAGTTATAATTAAATAATAGAACATTGGAATCAATCGTTGCGATATTTTTTTGTGTTGCTAAATTTTATATTTAATATGCAATATTTTGGTAATGCTAATTTATTAGAATTTCATTTACCATTTTAAGACACAAACTCGAATTATTTTAGCATAAGATATATATTTTTTCCTTTTGCCCGAAATATACAATTTTTTTTAATTCACAAAAATAAACTGTACTACCCATTCATTGCTTTGTAAATAAATTAAATTAAAATATTATATAAAATGTAGCTATATATGTAAAATAAATGAAAATATTATTCCAATTAAACCATTGTCGTGTAATTTATATAAATACAAATATTTAATTACAAAAACTTATCAGATTACATAGTGTCATATTTTATAGAGAAAATAACTGTATTTTTTTTTAATTATTACACACATTTACATAACGTGTTATGTAAATGAAACATCAAATCATGCAAATAAATGTATCCTTCTCTTTCTAAACGATACATTGACTTGGAATGTGGTATGTCATTTTTTAAGTGTTATTTAAATACGTAGTTAGAAAGTTGGAAAAGTTCGTTAAACAAAAAAAAATATATAACATCCTAATTGAATACGAAGCTGGGTTCTATACAATATTACAAACTAGATCAATTACTAGATGAAAAAAATACATACTTAAATAACAGATTCAGTAAAGTAAAAAATGCGATCCTTTAAATTTTATGTTGAACTTTTCAGTAATAAACGTTAACTCTTCCTTTTTAGAAAATATTGGATTAAATCAGAAACTGGTCCTCTGCGTATGAAACTTTATCAACAGGATATGCGACATGGATGGCACATTTAATCCGATTCGAATATAATTGCCGAAAAGATATACATCAAACCGCTATTAATCACCACTTTATTCCTAGATTAAAAATCATTCATCATTACTTAATTAGAATGCATATTTCACTATTGAAAGGGTTGACGTAAGACTGCAGCAGAATAAATTTCGTCCAAAACAATCCGGTCTCAGAACACGTTACAATTTACATAATTGGCCCATTCTTCTTCTTAGGGGATGGGGGGGAGCGGGTACCTTAATCAGAAATTGCATCTGTCTTGAAGTGAAATGAAGTAAGTTCCAGGGCGGTAGTTTATTCAAAAGACGTTTGATTGTGATTTATGGGTGGCATCATCGAGACAAATGCAGCTTATTAAAAGGGGCGGGGTATTGTTGTTTGCCTTGGGGTTGAGTTGTTTATTGTAATTGACGAAAAAGATCTGGGTAATGGGGTTCGGGGTTGTTTTTTGTCCAGGAAGCTGATTGTAATTTAAATTGATGTGGGGGGGGGGGGAGTACTAACATTTTATGAAAATTGGTTTGTGGTAATGTTACCAGAAGTATTTTGAGATTAATTGGTTTGTTTTATTGGCCAACTGCATACGGTATTGGCCGAAACGGCTTTACAAGTTGAAACTTCTCCCCTCCCCCGCACACACACCTGTATCAAAAGTGATGGATGAGGAACGAAGTGGACGGTTCGTCCGGTACCGCGGTTGATTGTTTTAGGACAGGGTTTGGGATGTTCGCCCCCCATTTCACATTGGGAACAAAGGGATGTCAATGATACTCCCTGACACCTGTTAGTTAGGTCAATTCATAAACAACATTATCTAATTCAGCATGCCCATAGAGAAAGGGTTTCGCCTTTTCAGAGACCTTCAATACTGAAATTTATCTCTAGGAATAAACATCTTACTTTGCATATTGGTCTTGCTTTGTCAAATATTTCGAGGAGGAAGAAAATCGGCAATAGCCCTAAAATAAATTTAGGCCGTTTTTGAATTTCTGAGAATGTAAATGGACCCAAATTTTCGCATGGAAAGGGTTAACATAATTTCTTAATACAAATTTATTATTTTAAGCAAAGTGAATATATACAGGGATTTTCTATTATTTTGTATGTGTTGTCTACTGAAGTATGATGAATAAAATTATTTCTATAGTATAAAGATTTTCAAAAACATTATTTGCTTTATCATGTTGTTCACGATAATTTTGATTAGAAAATTATATATAAAACTACAAATTGCTAATAATTTTACTAAATATTTTTAATTTAAATTGATCAAAGAAATTGCACAACAAGATTGGTATGATTAATTTGAATTTTGCTCCCGTAAAGTTTGATTTATTAAAATTTAGACTCAAATATTTTTTGAATAAAATTCAGTGTATCCACTTAACAATACCTCAAAAATATTTTTTTAATAACAATTGAAAGGTGAATTAAAAAAAATTCTGATGTATAAACATATAAGTTTTCTTAGCGTATAATAGTATAAGTTATAGGCTGTCAACATTTCAAATAAGAAAATTAGATATAAATATTACAAATATTAAAAAAATAATTATGCCATACACTAAGCAAAAATTTGTTGCGCTTAGCATAACTATATTATACTAATGGCTATGTAGTCTTCAAAAATTATTCTATAGAAAAAACAGACTTATAACTTAATCAAAACCCATTTTTTGTAAATAGTAACATTTTAAACGTGGCTGTGGTTTTTTGAAATTATACAGTAATACATTTTTTAATTATAACAATATTTTTTTGGAAAACTAATACGGTTTCTTACACAATTTTCAACTTAAAAGTACTGAAATAAGCAAATAACTAAATATTTCACCAAAATAAGAATTATATAAGATCGCAAGCTCTATCAATAGATATAATATTAACTGTGTATGTATATCAAAATAATACTTATATTATTTTAACCTTCACATTTTGAGAAACTTTATGCAACCTTACAAAATAACTACTAACTTATTTTATGATGTTATTTGTATTTTTAACTAGCGAGAAAATGTATGCATAGCCATACAAAGAGTCTCCCTTCGATTTACCAATACACATTTTACCTACGTTTTATAAGATATTCAATTCCGAAGTATTGGTATGTTTGCAAAAAATTTGCAAGTCAAAGTTTGACTTTTATCCAACTCAAGAAGTATCCGAATCCGATGCTAACGTCTTTAAATATCCGCCAATCGAATTCATCTCGCTCGCCAAAGTTATTTTCAAATTATAGAACAGAACTAAGGACTCTTCAGAAATCGATATAAAAGAGATATGTAAGAAATTCGAAGAAACCCGAAACTTGACGTACCCACAACATTATATAAAGAAGATTTTACTCTGGAATCGGGGGAAAAAAATCGTTCTATTTCTATATTTTCAATCTTCCAGAAATTCGTAGATATGCGATAAAGTTTTACGTGAGTTGGTGTTATTTTTTTTCTTTCGTTTTCTCCCTATCGCTTCGAAATAAATCGTGAAATTTCAGGTAGGGCCTCATCTTTTACCACGTGCCATTTTGTTACGACAAACCATGTGAAGAAATAGTAAACCGTAGTGGGATATGTATTTATAAAGAATAGTTTTTATAGCGCTAGAGGTGAAATTCACTTTCAATTGCATTGAGACGAAAACACTTTTTTGAACAGTAAAATGGGCGTCTTTACTTTTTTGTAATTTTATTCGATATTTTGTAGAGATACCTTACAAAAGGTCTGAAGTTTTATACGTTTAAATATTATAGAACGTATCATAAAGTGCTTTCCACACAAACCGGTTTTGGTTTTGATATTTATCTAGCATAAAGAGTGCATCTAAAATTATATATATACCTAATTTTTTTGTAATTTTATCAGGCAAAGTATATTACCATTTAGATGATAAATATTTTTTGTTACTCAGTTCTCCGGATTTGGTTATGTATACAGAAAATTAATTTTTCCATAGCCGATTTTATTATTTGACTTGCAAATTTCCGACATTGTAAAATGTAAATCTTTTTAATCAACTTAACAGCGAGCTAAACAAAACCGACAAAACGCGCCAAAAGAAGAGAGTTTACCAATTCGATTGTTATGTTTATTTTAGTATGTATGTTCGCTCAAGACTTCTGTTCCAATTCAGATATTTGGAATTTTTTTTTTTTTGGATAAGTGATAAGTGATGTCTCATGGCATGATGTCTCTGGCATGTTTTGAAAATAAAATATTCGGTTATCCGGCATTTAATTATCCAGAATTCTCAATTAACCGGACCGTTTTAAATAAAAATATCGTCCGATTTCGAAAATTCTTTTTTTGTTATATCTAGAAAAAATCCACGTTTACATTTAAAAAAAATCGGTTATCCGGATGTTATATATCCATAAATATCGATTAACCTGACTTTTTTTAAGGAATTTATCCTTCAAAATATTTTCATTGTTGAATAAAGATTGTACAACAACGGCATCTCGTTCACCCGGCATTTATTAGCATGGATATTAATTGCTTTACAATATACATTGATGATTCTGTCTTAGGTCCACTTTTATTCATTATTTTTATTGATTATATTAGTTGGGAGATTTGGAGAAAGGTCTGCATCTTTGCAGATTAATTTAAAATTATGGGGACTGTGAATTCTGATTAACAAAGAGAGATGAATTACAAGGTGATTTAACAAAAATTAGTATATCTTTTAATATCAGTAAATATTAACTTTTGCACAGGGGAATCAAAAATAGAAAGCTCCCTATGTGTCACAGGGGGGAGGAATCCAACATAACGATATAGTAAGTGATCTAGGCATATTAGTAAATGAGGATTTTAAAATGAGTCATTAATGTACATTGTACAGTGACTAGCAAGAAAGCTAATAGACCGATGAGGTACATCAGGGAAAGTGTGTTATCAAAATCTAAGGATCTATTATGCCATTGTACAAAGGTTTGGTGGGATCGCATCTTGAGTATGTTGTACAGTTTCGGTCACCATATCTTAAAAAAAGACGTTTATTTATTTGAGCAAATTCAGCAGAATGCTACTAAAGTGGTCCAAAGGTTTCCAGGCATGAATTATGAAGATATATTAAGAAATTTGAATATGTACACTCTGGAAGAGAGAAGGGTTAGGGGAGATTTGATTCAACTATTCAAATTTATTAAACTAGGGTATGTGGAGAGTTTAGATTTTAATACGAGTGATAGAACGAGTGGACATGGGTTTATATTAAACAAATCCCATTTTAATCAGGAAGGGAGAAAACGCTATTTCTATAATAGGGTAATAGACAAATGGAACAACTTTCCATTGAATATAGTTAATTGTAGAGGAATAAAGGATTTTAACAATAAGTTAAATATTCATTGGGGGACATTTAGGAGATACTAGCAGGACCAACCTTGTTGGGCCTTGAACCTGTTGTTGGTCGTCAATATTTGTATTTGTTTTTTGAGGCAATATAGTTTTGTTATCCGGCATTTATTAAACCGGATTCGTGACATGAAAAATAAGAGTAACAACTTGAGTTTCTGGGTGAAATATAGCTGCGGTCGGAGCATCCTGATAAATTTTAAACTAAAAAGGGAAAAGTTAAATTATCCTTTAAAAAAAAAAAGGAAAACGAATTTTAATAAAAATGCGCTAAAAAATAAAAAAATATTTTGGAATTTACGAACAAGTTTAACAAATTGAATTATTTAATATCAGTGTTATACTTATTACAACTTTTTGAAGTTGGATCTTATTTACAAAAAAACATTCCCAAATTTTGCGCCGATTAAAAATATATATATATATATATATATATATATATATATATATATATATATATATATATATATATATATATATATATATATATATATATATATATATATATATATATATATATATATATATATATATATATATATATATATAAAATGTATATTAAATACTTAAATTATTTTTATTTAACTTGTTCGTAAAAATAAAAATTATGTTTTACTTTTTAGCGTATTTCTCTTAAAGTTGGTTTTCTTTTTTTTTAAAAAGATTATTTCATAAATTTTATCATTATTCTATGTTAATGTGAAATATAATAATAATAAATGTGTTAGTCTAAATAAAAATTAAAGGCAATGGGATTAAAACAAAAATTGATTGAAATAAGCTGTGAATGAATCAACTATTGAAACTTACATTACATATTAAAAGAACATGTGTTCGTAAGAATCTCGTATATTCTCGTAAATAATCTTATTTAAAATACACAAACATTCAACATTAAAAAAAAGAAATACATCTTTATAAATCTGATTTACTCTAAACCTATATATTTAAAAATACGTGATCCTTTTATAGAATTTTGAACATTAAATATTCATTTATACATTTATCTAATTGATAAATGCAAAATATATTTTTAACAATTCGAAATAATTAAATGCTTTAATAAAAGCATAAATAAACAAATGCTTGCGTTCAAATATATTTCCGTATCTGATATAATAATTTAAATATGATAGGATAATTTAATATATTTTTTATATCAAATAAATTGAATGCATCATCAAATTTGAAGATGAAGTATTGGGATTCTATCAAGGGGGTTGTAGGCTTTATCTTGAGAATGCATTACAATTTTGGTCACATTATCTTTAAAGAAAGACATCGATTTGTTAGAACGGATAGGGATACCAAATTGGTTCAAAGTATGTCGGCAATGAACTACAGCGACAGGTTTACAGCTTTAAACATGTATACGCTCATGGAGATGAGGAGATCCTTAGTTGACTATTTTACCTTATTCGACCATTTAAATGTATCAAATCGAGTGATAGCATTAAATTTCAGACAGCCAATGGAACTAGAAGTCATGGGTACAAATTATACAAAACATAATTTAATCGGGAAGGTACAAAGAATTATTTTTATGACAGAGTAATAGATAATTAAAATAGTTAGCCTGAAGGGGTGGTTAATTCGTCAGGAATAGATAGTATAAAAAAGACAGCTGGCATTGGGATGCGGTAATCAGGACCAACCTTGATGGGCTTAGAGCCTGTAGTTAGTCGTCAGTTTTTGTATTTTGTATGTATAAGTTTAAATTTAGATTTAAATAATTTTATTTTACTATTTTCTTTATATCAAAATGGCATATATTACATCAATTTTAAAAATATTTCAAACAGTTTATTATTTTGCCTACGTTTTATATATAATAGGAACACATATCTATTTTATTCCATTTTTATTTGTTTTGCGTGATTGCTAATGATGCTAAAGTTGAAAATATCTACATGTGTTAGAAAAATAAAAAACAAGAATGGAGACAAACTAAATGCGTATAAGGTGAAGAAAATAATGAGAAAAACGTATATCTATACAGAATCTGCTGACATAGCTAAAATAAAGAATAAACAAACTACTAGAATTTTTTTTTACATTACAAGCATTTTGAAGTGCTTACATTTTTAAGGAACTAATTTTTCTGTACAAACCTGCAGATGTGTTTGGGAAGAATAATTCTATAAAGTTCAGCAGTGAAGGAATTTGTAGCAAAAAACACTCATTATTTCATGACGTTTTATTGTTAATATAAATGTATAACGAATGAAATTCATAACATTCAATGGGGGAAATATTGGATACTGAATAATAATTAAATACTCCAACACATTTCTAATTGCAATCAGCTAATTTTAATGACTTAAATGACTACCTGAAATACGTTTTAGCTGATCATTTACATAATCCTAAATTGTTTAAAATAAATCAAAACGTAATTTATATCTGATTACAATTCAAGCTGACATGCAAATTTCTATAAAAAAGACTCCCCAATATCTATCTCCCAACTGCATGCCAAGTCGTTTTTCCTCGCGGTACCTTCCACACTCTCCTCTCCATAAGAAAGTACATTATGGCAATTTTCTTGTATTTCCTCTCCATTTGAATGTTCGGCGAGATTTATATCTCCATGCTGTTATCTCACAGCCATAAATCTCTGGGAATTCTCGGAGGTGCATCCACTTCCGTTATGTGCGATATAAATTTTTCTTTACCCTGTTCCTTTTGGGGTAAGATAATGCCTAAGTTAACATTTTAAAGTGGTGGTGATCCAAAAAGAAGTATTGTGTTGGAGAATTCGATATCAGCCATAATAATGCAGTAGATCTTGTTTTTTTTGCAGTAAAAATGTGCTCGGATTGGATTGGTTTTGGATGTAAATCAGGGATAATACAAACTAGCGTGTTATATAACACTTTTCTTTCTGACCAGATCACAAATCCATTCATTTCGGTTTATCGTAAAAACTCAAAATTCACTTTTAATTTCATTAATAATTGCTAATACCTTTTTTAAATGTATTAATGTATGTGTTCGGAACATTTTTTAGCATAAATATCAATGTTTAAAAGCTTTACAATGAATATACAACTAAAGTTGCTATAGAAGTTTCCATTGTCTATACATTGTTACACTAATATAATCTTCATCATTTAAATTTAATGCAAAACTTCATAACACAAAATCATGAATTTATATTATTTAAGTGTATAGGATTTATTTTCTATGATATACTTAAATAGTGAATCTTAGGATCGATAGGCTTGGGCAGTTTTATGAAAAGGTGTTATGGAATATTTTTTGCTTCACAAAAATTAAATAAATTATTTTAATTTTAATGAAATAGTTTTAAAACTGAATTGAAACAGTAAAGTTACATACATATGTCCTTATGCAAACCTATTTTTTTTAATCAGCTTATCGTATAAAAAATGTATCTAATGATCTATATTTATTCAAATTGAAAAAGTAATAAAAATAAATACTTCTAAATGAGAATCTAATATCTACGAAAGCTTTTAGTATGTGTATGTTCTTACCATGTATAGATTACCCACATATTTATTTGATACTGCAAATGAAAAACTGAAAAGTAAATACAAAATTAAAAAAAATATACATATATTACTATCTTGAATTAGTTTTCTTTGAGAGAATAAAATAATACATTAACTTTCCTACAGAAAATATATTTCCTTTTTACCTATATACTTCCAAAAAAAATTACAATACAAATATCATATTTTCCAACAAATGCGACTACAAACAAATATCCAACATCATATTAATTTACCAACATAAACATAATCTATAAAACATTCGCTTTCAACTATTCCATTCTTGCGTTTTTGTCTAGGGACGCGACGAAAAATTCCTTCAGAAATCCAAATTAAACTTCCTATTATTTGTGCTAGTTTATTTTCCCATATTAAATCCGAGCCAAAACAACATTAAATAAATAAAAAAAAATCATTTCATTTTTCCTTCGACTTTTTCTCCCACTATCTGGTGGATGTTTCAATAGGAAATGTTAGCAGCCCTGTCACAGGGCGTCTCACACGCTGTCGCCCCTGCACCGAACAAACGCCAGGGGAAATGTGACAGCAGAGATATGAAGCCGCCCTGCATTTCTCGACTCATCGCTGTTGCTGCTTTTATTTCGCAGTAACTCTAGAAGAATATAATCGAAAGGAGGATATAACTCTGTAAGAATATAATCGAAAGTCTTGAAAGCAATGGGAGGAGAGGCGTTGGACAATTTTTCCTATTGTTCGAGGGAGAGGGGGGGATGGCGCGGACTTGTTACATTTGTTGTATTGACAGGTGGGAAGATGTTGCTTTGGGTAAATATTTCCTATTTAGATTACACCGTGGATGATTTGATAGGGATTACAAAAATAAAATGGAGTAATAAATACAGTCAGATTTAATGAGAAAATATGTATGTATATGAAATTTTAAAACCATCTAAGGGATAATAACTTGAAATATCCGTTCTTGTATCTCCAGTTTCCTCAGCAATACACTTACATTAAAAGTTTATAAAAAATATGTATTTTGATATGATTTTCAAATCATTGGAATTTTTTTTAAATAATTTTCTACTAAAACAATGCTAATGCTTGTTTGCTTAAAAATAGATTTTCTAAAGATATTAACTAAACTCACCTGCAGTGAAAACTAACAATTTTGATATTTTGCTCATTCAGTTTTAAAATCAAAATATTTCATTAACAGAAGGGTAATGTAGAAGTTATATGTTTATTAGTAAATATGCAACAAAATTTTATACTTTATACTAATAGTGCAATCAAATAATGTAATGCATAATATAAAAAATATAAACACTTTAAAATAGATCATTATTTATAATGTTAACATATGATCTTTTAAATCACAGTTCATTCTATTAATACGTTTATTTTACCAAGATCCATAAATGCTTTTAAAATATTTGTATTATTATTTAACAAATTAAGAAAACAATTTATGCGACTTAATTTACTATAAATATATTTAAAATATTGCAGTTAATTTTAATGTGGATTACTAGCTACAAATAAAACATTGTATCACATCACGCAAATTACGAAAATTATTCCATAAATTTTATCGCATTCACTTTAATAAACAACATAAATTGTAGTTGCCATCGAGTACTAACAATATTTGTTTAAAAATAGTCATGGGTTAATAAACTTCCAAAATAACTCATAATAGTTTAAATGGTAGTATTTTGGTTTCAATTTCTAAATAGATTTTCACCAGCTCTGTTTAAAGAAAATTCTGCAAGCACAATCATTATTTAAAAATTTAGTAAATATATAGACGGTAAGTTCCTTTTAAAAATAAGAGAGTAACGAGATTATCTAGATAATAGTAAAACAATATATTATCCATTAATTATATAAAAAAACTGTTACGCATGTGGTAATTTCTCATTAGTTTAAATTGTGTTTTAATACTAGGTTATTCTTCTAATGAGTAATGAACATTAATTAATGCGTAACTGTCTTCGGGAACTAGCAAGTTTTAAAAAAGAACATTATTTTCTTTAGCCAGAAAATAAAAAAAGTAAACTTAATTATCCTCTTACAATCAATATTTTTTGCACAATTTACTCTAAATAGTTGGAGCTTTCAGAATATTCAAATAAAAATGCTTCGTTGTATTTACTGTTCTTCAAAGATGGTTATAAAGAAAATATATTATATAACAAATGATATACACTATACAGTCCTAGAAAAAAAATTACAGGGACAGTTGAAAAATAGCAAGCAAGCATACAATTAGGATTAAGTATATATCAACAAATTTATATAAGCACAAATATCACCAATAAATATATTTATAAATGTCTTTTTAAATTTCTAAAATTCTATCAATCCAAAAATCTGTTGCATTTTTTAAGTATATTTTCAGACAATAAAAATAATATTTTAAGTAAAATTATATGATTCAACAATGCTTATATTAATGGTATACTTTTTGGTGATTTTTATTAATTAATTCCTTGTCATATGAGTATTATTTAACTCACGGCTTGTTAATTCAAGAGGTTGCGTGAGTTAAATATAAATCGTATCACAGACTATGGCTATTCGTGCTGTGAATTGTATACACTTCGTATAAACCATGTAATCCAAATGTAGGCATATTCTACATAGCCACTGAGACAAAAAAAAATTATATTGGCCTGGGTGTTTTTTCTTGAAAAGTAACTTTTTGTATGCGAGTCTGATATTTTACTTACATATGGGCTGCACTACTCACAATGTTTGATGCTCCGTAAATTATATACAACTCTCGCACTAAAGTCATAGATTTTTTCTTCAACATGTCTATACATGTTGATAAATTTGAATAATTTTATAAAAGCGAATCTGAGGGAGAAAAAAAGAAAACAAGTAAACTTAATTATTCCCTTACAATCAATATTTTTTACTCAGTTTACTCTAAATAGTTGGACCTTTCAGAATTCTCGGGCACCATTTTTCTTCTATTGTAGCAGCAAATGTGTTGATTTTAATTTTTAATGAAACACTTTAAAACATTCTGGAACTTCCAAACATATTTTTTTTAATAAAATAATGAAATTACATCTGGATGCATATTTAATCTGGAATTGTCCTTCTTTACGTCTAATCGCCTAAATCATGTGCTTGGGTGACAACTGATGTGTTTTCCCCAATATCTGACCATTTTTCGTAATATTACGAGGCAGTGTTCCCGGGTCTTGTCTTCAGGCTGCATCCCGAACTATCGCCGATAGTTTATTGTGGATATCTAGTACAACGTCAGTTTTACCTACCAATCCGCATTTAAATTTTTTAAAATGTAAAATAATTCCATTCTGTACCTTCCATTATCCCGTAATCCTCCAAACTGCCGGCTGCAGAAACAGCCTTTCGTGATAAAGAAAATCGACGTTGTTTACTTCCCCATCTATCATTCATCTCGTATCTGCATCCAGTTGGCGCAACTTCTAAAAGTCATTTGTCATCCTCCGTGATGCCGATGGAAAAATTCACTTGTCGGGATGGAATTACCTGTCTCTTTCGTCTCCTATGGGAATCTCGTTTTATTCGCCTTTATCGAGAGTATAAAAATGATTTTAAATGTTTGAGAAAAGGATTTAGATTTGTATATGGGAATAGAATTGTATATATGACTATTATATATAATTCTAAATATTATAATTTAATTTGAGAGCGGATCTTCGTTAAATCATTTTAAAAGAGATATGAATATTTTTGCATATTTTATACGGTCAAAAATTGCCTGACAATGGCTATGGGTGCATCACACTTAACACTTTATTTGCATGATAAAACATTATATTTACCCAACTATTTCGCTTATATTTTAAATTTAACTTTGATTTAGTGGAAAAAAAAGTAATTAAACAATAGCTAAACAACCATACAAAATAAGTCAATTGGCTAAACAATGAAGTCAATTGGCTAAACAATGAAGTCAATTGGCTAAACAATGTGCGACCACTCTATATATATATATATATATATATATATATATATATATATATATATATGTCATCCTGTATATATTGTGACATAGTGAAAAAAAATATTGCATATACATTTCATTTATTTGATTAGCAGAATCGTTAATCTTTTCACATGGTATCCGTAAAAATGGCTGTCCAGTATGTGGGCTAATTTTAAAAGTGTTAAGATGTGGGGACAATTTCTCTTTGAGAGGACGGAAGAAAATTCTCAAAGCTCTGTGAAAGAATGACTTGCCTTACAATAAGAGGTGTGTAACTGTCTGACAGAAGAATTGTTAACAATCCTTCCTCAAATTACACAAATTCAGGGTATGGTCATTCAGATGTCAAAATACTGGAGCGTAAGAGATGACGATCAGTAAAAACCATTAGAGAAACGGCATCCGTCCGAATATGTGTAAATACCAATTAGGTCGCAAACATTTTAGAAAACACGCGTTTTAAATTCTTCCCCCATACCATAGATCAAGTGTCCCTATCCCACCACTAGGTACATATTCTCTACGGGACACATGTCGTCCCAAGCGACACGTAAAGTTTAAATCATTTTATTACAAACATGCATGTTGTATTTTTTTATCTTTTAAATCTATATTTTCTGTATGTGATTAAATATTGTTGACTTTAATATAAAATTTATACTTTTTACTATTATCTAATGGAATATGGTATATGGGAAAACTTCCGTCATAGCATTTATGGAAAAAAAAATAGATTAAAGTGACATCCGTTGAATTATAATGTATAAATTCAGAATCTTCCGACATATCGGTTAAAAAATGTGGAATATTTGCTTAGCCATATTCCATTTATATATATACTAGCAAAAGTACCCGTTCTTCGCACGGAAATAAATAAAGTAACGACAAATAACTGAAAATATATACATTTCCTCTCCTGCCTGGGATAATCGCATATACCATTTTAGAATTCCTCTTTAAAAAGTGATAACGCTTTTTTTTATAATTTAAAATATTTTTATGTTTAATAAATTAGAAGTTAAAAAAAAGTAAAAATATCTCTATACTACTTGGTTGCTAAAATACCGATAAAAATCGAATAATTTCTAGTTTATCTCTCATAAGGTATGGAATTTTAAAAATTAAACATTCCTGCACAAAAATGTTTTTAGAAATTAATATGAATTTCTTTTCGGTATGGTTATACATAGTTACATTAAATACCATAATAAAAAAAGACGTTTTTAAAATCCTTAACTTCAAGTGGAATAAGTTGATAGGTATAAATAATATACTATTGTATAGACGAAAGTCAGACGTTTCGTACATGCCGATTTTTAAGCCATTCCCCTTTTTGCGTTTGTACCAGGTGAAAATAAGTGTACCGCTATCATTAATTCAACGTGGAATTAGCCTATATGGATAAATGACATACCATCGTGTAAAGGAAGGATGGTCGTTTCAATCATTGTAGGCCATTTATTCTCTCCCCCTCTCAACCTTGTACCGAGTAGGGGCCCAATACAGCGCGGTCTGTACATAACCGATTTTTTTTAACACGGATGCCGCAATTTATTTGTGAAATGACTATAATTATATTTTAGTTTACAGTGCTTACTTTAGTCGACGAAATTTTAATTACTGTTGTCATCATTATTGAAAGATAATGTGCATTATAACAGGTATTTTATATAAATAATTATTTACATAAAGGCTATGATTTTTTTTATCAAAGAAAAAAAATATTAAATTAAATAATAAACCAAGCGCTATGATCTTCATTTTTATATTATTTTTAAAAATAATTTCATCAAGGAGGGTTTCATTAAATTGCAGTTTTAAAGGAATAACTTCAAGCGTGAATTTTAATTAAACTTCTGAATCAATTTCGATATTGAAATGTTCTGAAGCTGCATGGAAGTGAAAAAAGCAGCAGAAACAGATAACATAATTTTTTAAAGCTGACCAAATTAATAAATTTGATAAAGAACTTAAATGATTTAACTTTCAAACATTCCGAATTTCCCTGTTCCCAGTATTGCAATTTTGATTTGATTATTTCCAAATGCCCGTTCCAATGTATCGTTTAGGCTACATCTTTGCAATATCTTCGACCAACAACTTGTGTATCTAATTAATAGTTTGCATTTTTGTCCTCAATAATGCAGAACATAAGAATGTAAATTGCAGCCAGAATAAACCTAAACGTTTTTTGCAAATAAACTGCCTCAAATTCTTTATCAAAGTAAGAATAAAATTAACAGCCCAGCATAAATACTCAACCAAAAATAGTATGTTTTTAAATACTACACAATTTTCTTTTACTACGCCCTGCCCATGTTTTAAAGAATTCCCTTGAATAATATTATTACAGAAGAATAACCACCTATTTTAATTTTAAGTTCATTTTTTTTATTTACGGATCAATTTATTAAAAATTCGGTATTTACTCATTTTGTTAAACAATTGTTCCTAAAATTTTGATTTTGTGATACTGTTATTATAGAATTCGCATCGAAAAATACCTGTCATACAAATATTTAGTAAGTTTCCACAGCAAATTACAGCCAAGGCGCACTTCATCCAAAGAATACACTGTTATAACTTGGCGATAGTTTAGCAAACGGTGCAGCATATTATAATCTCACCATGTACTTTCAATAATTTTACATTTAATATTTAATGATCGCCATTCAATGTTTTAAAAGGAAATATTCATTGGCACATTAAATAAAATATTTTCTAAATTATCAGTTGGTATCTGTGAAATTTTATTCTTTAATAACATTAAAAAGTCTAATAGAGTTGAAAATTCACAATGAAACCAAGCTTCGTACATTTAAAAAAAAATAATTGCATAAAATATTTTTCAAATAAATAAAACGGACGTTCATACACAAATTACTCGCATTTTGGATGAATTGTTCTAAAGTTCGATCTAAGATAATTAAATATACTTACAATAATCCTGTATAAAACAAAAGAGATAAAACAATTATAACATTTTAATACAATTCTAAACCATTTCCCTAAGATAAAATTCTGGTTGTTTTAATTTTTGAATGGTTCCGTATTGTAGCAAAAAGCCCAATGTGCAGACGTTTTTCAATAATTATTAAATCAAACAAAACCTATGACGTATTTTTATAGTGCCAATAACGAAAAAAATTATTTTAAATTGCATACGATATGTTCATCCATGTTAAGTCAATGGAATACATTAAAATAGTTATAACATACGAATGGGACATCGTACAAACTTAAAAATTATCACAAAAAATTTCTAATTTTTCAAGTAAAGCACTCTGTAAATTTTATAAAGCTACGTTTTGTAGTTATGGAGTATTCCGTGTAAATATCGGAATTCTAATTGGTTTATAATTTTGTTATATTATATTTTCGCTTTTCTCCGTTGATTTTAACTGATTTTACTGTTGCCACTTCGTGAAACTTTGATGACGTACGCTAAAAAATGTCATAACATTCGAATGGAACATCGTAGAGACTTGAAAATAGTCGCGTTAAAATTCTTATTTTTTGAACTAACTATTCTGTGAATTTCAAAGCTCTGCGTTGTGTAGTTACGGAACCTATAATATACTGACAAACCAACAAACAAACCAACAAACACACATCCGGACAGATTTTGGAGATTTCTGCTTTATATATAAGATTTCCATTCATTGATAAATTTGAAATTCCATTTTCCTCGAAATCGGTTTTCATGCAATAACGAGGTTTTTCCCTTGTACCCTTCATATGTTATTTTATTCCAATTTTATTTATTTAGAATTATTTTACATATTTATATATCAGCACACCTTATTTATTTTCTAAAATTTCTTCGAATCAATAAAGCTTTTACTTCAAATTTGTCTGTGTTAGAATATGTAACATATTTACTGATATATTTTGTTTGATTGTTTAATTTTCATGAATTTCCCATCAAAATCAATTGATTGTTTGCATAATTTTCATCACAAAAATAAGACTTCAAAACTGTTGCTTTATACTTGATCATTTATCTGTAATCCCGAAATAAACGGAATAAACCAATACATGCATTGTGTAACGCAACATTTTTTATATTTTATTTTAGATTCGTTTGATAATTATTCAAATTTAAATTGTGCTAATTAGTTCGCAAAATATGCATAGGTGGCTCTGGAATTGATTTGAACTGTGACGAGTTTTAAATCTCAAGATACAAATTTAGTTTTAAAAAAAATATTTTAACACATTTTTTTTGTGGTTTTTCTTAAATTCTTATAACATAAATGTATAAAAATTAAAATAAATTAAACAACCTTGCATTTTACCTTCTGAAGGATGGATACACAGGGGACAGTACGTGTCAAAAAACAGGAAGGATAAAACAGACTATGTACAAGCGAGACAGAACAGTTATCTACGAATCACTGAATTAAAATTCAGGATATAACATACAAAAATGACACTTTATATTCTTGGAAATGAATTTTAAAAAATCAACACAAAATTGTCAAGGAATGAAATTTATAAAATTGATGTATTTATATATATAGTTTTCATATAATTCAAGTAGTTGAACCATTGAAAGCTAACTTTACTAATATATTTTTAAACAATTTAAAAAGTGTGTAGATAATTTTAAATATATATATATAATTGCTTTGAAATCAAACTTAAAAATCCGATATTTTAATTTTATATTTATTATTGGATATTTACGATATTTATTTTCCAATAACCCAAACAAGAAATACATAAAAAACACGACTTTTATATATCGGTGTAGTATTGGTTATCGAATTTCACTACATAATTTCTACCCAGCCCCCTTTAAAACCGAATTAAACGATAAATTGAGTTCGCGTCCTAAATTATAAATGTCTCCTCCACAGTAAACTATTTATTCAATAGGTGAATCCAACGAAGCCCCCCACCCCCACATCCCTGGCTTTTAAGTACCCAGGTAATTGAAATTTCTGGTACACAAAAGAACGCCAACACGGACGCCCTGCTAATCAGTTTTAAGGACGCAGGCATGGCAGGAATTTTCTTGAGGGGGGGACTCTGTTAACGGTCCCTTTGAATTAAATTATTTTCGAACACAAGGAGCTACCCTACCTTGAGAGTCTGATATTCAAAGTACACTTTTGAGGCAATTAAAACAACGGCGGGCTCGACTGGTTTTTAAATATTCAACAACAAGCTGATTGAAGTTGAAGTTTTGTTGGTGGTTCTTCTATTGATTGAGGGAGGCAAGAAATGCAGAGCCAATTATAGAAGTTTAAGGTACTAATTTTATCCGCGTCCTAACGACTTGTATGACTAATCAAGTTAGTTTTTAATTGTTCGTGTGTTTTCGATTGAATCATGTTCGATGGGTTTTCGCGTGTTATTCGATTAAAGAATATCCGCTTTAATGATCCCCCCGCTGCTGTTCTTGAGTTCTGTCTCAACAAGTTTCGGACTATCAGGGGACTGGGAATGGAATACATTAAAAGTGTGCCAGGGTAATAATGTACGCAACGAAAATATTTGGTTGTTTAACTTAATTCCATAAGGGTTTGGATTTATAATTCTATGGAAGTTGGAGCGCATACTTGGGTTAAGCATGGAAATGTTCATTAAAATAAGCATCGAAATATTTTATTTATTACACTTTAAATACTTTTAAAGTTAAAAGTATACAAAATCAATTGAATTTTCTATTTATTAACATATGCATTTATTACATATATGTACTCATACATTTTAAAAATAAATTTAAAATTATATAATCAATAGTTATACTAATATGTAATTCTAGATTACTTTAGAGCGACAATTGGACACTTGTATTTCAACTTAGTAAGAGGTTTAGACGAATATAGTTGTCCACTGATCTTCAGTGCTTAAAAAAATTTAAATAAAATTTAAATTCATAAAAATATTATATGTTGAAATATTTATTTTCATCTAAACCGTTGTTTTGAAAAACTTTTATTAATTAAACAAATCAAAATTATTTTAGAAAATATCAATTATATATATTGGAATTCAATAAACTGTCTCGCAGTGAAAAAAGCTTTACAAATTTGATACTTTTCTCGCAGCTTAGAGAGGTAATGTATTTATTAAATAACGTTCGTAAATTTAGGAAGTAGCATGTAAAAATACGATTTAAATTATTCCAAAACCATAAAAATAATTTAAACGCTTTACGATTTTCTATTTATCACTGGCGACATCCCAGAACGGTCGACGGTATTACAAAACTAAATAAAAAAACAATAGTCGTTCATTCTTCAATTCATAACTTTTGCTTGAACAACCGAATATCGCTCTTTTGCATTCTTTGCTCGGTAGTTAGTTTCAAGTATCCTTGGCAAAATTATACATTTCAGCGCCAACTTTGAGTAATGGGGGATCAATAAAAACTCGTTTTCATGAACAAAATGGCGAAATGTTAGAATCAATGGGGCGAACGGAAAGAAAGAAGTGAAGTAACTCGAGTTATTTGAGCCTTGAAGCATCGGTAGGGGGATAAGCATTCAGGCAGGACAAGTTCTGGGCGGAGAACGTTCTTTTGCATTGTGTTGGGTGTTTGCTTTTTGAGATTTTTTTTTTTCATTTTATCTTTTAAAATCAATTGTTCCTTTCACCGGTTTATTGAAAATGGGAATTTTTGGAAGAGTTGGATCTGGTGTTTGATTATTGGATGCCAGGAAACAATAGTTATTTGAATTATATCGATATTAAGTGGAGGTTTATGATCGTCAAATATATTTAAACATCAGAGTTTTTCGTATTTCGATAAAACAGTTTTGAATGAATATGACATTATTTTTTTTAATAATGATATATTATTAAATAAAAATTCAAATATTATTATATTAACAAAACATTGTAAAAGTAGTAAAAATACAATTACTCATTCCCTTTTCATATAAATTATACTTAATAAACTTTTTTTGTTGCTTTGTTAACATTGAAAATTCAAAATAATATAATGTATTTACAAGCATTGAACAAGTAAGTATGTTAAAAATCTGAATATCTAGTTTAGTTTTGACTTTTATTAGTAATTAACTTTATTCTAAATATTTTGAAATTTGAAATT
The DNA here is from genome assembly GCA_963932185.1 of Troglohyphantes excavatus. Lineage (NCBI taxonomy): Eukaryota > Metazoa > Arthropoda > Arachnida > Araneae > Linyphiidae > Troglohyphantes > Troglohyphantes excavatus. The sequence continues at coordinate 61,388,443 of OZ010668.1, read as the reverse complement.
TATTTTACCAATTTTTTTAAAAGCATATTTAAATTTCCAATACAAACTTAAAAATATGTTTTTTTACCGAATCACAAAGACCACATTGCTTTAGTATATACTCTCTAAACTCGATTAAACTAAGTATTGTTTTAAATAAAAAACTACATCAAAATATAAGTTCAGCAATGAGCAATTTATATTTAATTTTTAATATACCCATTTTACCTCATTGTCCATTTTTACAACCACCTAAACCTACCTCGCACACCCAACAAATAACACACAATCATTCAATTAATAACTTAACCCAGCGACCATAAGTGCAATCACCGGTGTTTGAAACCCACTTCGAAAATCCAATTCCAATACCTAGATTATTGAAGAAGCCGTTCCATTCAGGTGCTCAACAAACTCCATCTTGGAAACTGATGTTTGAGCATCCATTCAATTAGATTAGTTGAAATCACAATGTAAGGTCATTAGTTTGCTTGGAGCGCCATCAGCCAGTCAACATTGTGCTAAGTTAAGCAAACAATGCTTCTTAATGACCTGCGTTGGAGTCTCCTGTACCCCAAGTTACGTTGCAGTCCACGCAGATGGGGTAAATTAGCGCCAACATGCGCGTTTATTCCGGAGTTAAGGACGGCGACTGGAAGTTTTCCAGGCTAATGCTGGAAACCTGCTTCTCGGATATCGTGCCTTTAAGATAATAGATTATGTTATCGTGTTTAAAAGATACAGGCTTTTAAATGCGATTTTTTTATATTTGAATAATGTTAGTGATGTTTACGTTTATTAAACATGCGACTTTTTTTTATTATGTGTTGATTTTCTTCAACCCTGTGACGAAGCTGAACGACTTAAGTCGTCCAATAATGTCCATGTTTCCTAACAATACACAGAAACTTTTAATTCAGAAACATATTTGATGTTGAAATATTTTTCAAATGTAAAGCGAGCGTGGGGGTTTCATGGAAGATGTATCTATTAAAATAATAAAAATTCAAAATATATATAATATACATGAATTAGTTATATAAAGTGAACTATTATGCAGAGAAAAGAACTTTGCAATTTCGGCATTTTTTTTTTAAACTCTCAGAGAGTTAACTCTGCAAATGTTTAAAAAAACTGCATATGTTTCTGGGTTAACCTTATTTGTGCTAGCTACTAGTTTTATGTCGTTTTCATACAAAATGTGCTGTGTAGTGGAATATTAACATATTATAAATTAATTGTGTCGAAAGTTAAGAACGAATAGCTAATAGAGAAATTTATATAAATTCATCTATTTCAGAAACTGACATTTTCTTAATTTTAGTTTTTGAAAAAAAAGGGTCCACTTATCCGAGATACTTTTCATCCCAAAATGTATCATCGTTTTAAATATTTTATTTAAAATAATAAAATTTCAGCATTTAAAAATATATCATTATAAATCATTAAATCATATATGTAAAGTAATTTTACCAAAACTTACTTATTCATATGATAGTTTTTTTTCATATACCATGAGTGATATTTATGACGATAAATAAAATCCATGACTGATTTTTCATAATTTTGCCGATATGTTCATCGCAGGGAATTTTCACTAGTAGTTTTTAATATATTACAGGTGAAACTTAATAAATAAAATTTCTCTTTTGTATTCTAATGAATGTCACAATATATAATAATTCATTCGATAGGTAAGTTTACACGGTGTACAACATTATAAACACATAATGATTGTGAGAATATAAATAATGTTTACAGAAACATTATTAAACTGTGTATATATTTCTAAAAAAATTACAAAACTATTTAAATCCAAAAATTAATATATCACTTGTTTCAAACACATCCTTCAAGCAAATCGGAAGAAATTTCAAAGACACATTTAACAACTCAAATCAAGTGCAAGGGATTTAACACCTCGAATGCAAAATATTCAAAAGAGGACACAGCCGAAAACGCTAAGTAATGTCGCCCTCACGCTTCAAGTAATAAACTCTTCTTCCTCTAGCACTTTGATCTCCCTGCACACCGTGTTGAAACAGGATCAGGCAAGGTAAAAGCGCAAACAAACCCATGAGTGAAGAAGAACCAACCAGTTTCATCCGGTCGGTCCCGGTTCGGTAAACAGCCGGACTAATCCCTTTGGCAAAGTTACACCAGGGGATTTGCAATTAAAACAAGGGGGTAGAAATTTTAACCCTTTATAATAATGCCCTGTTTGCTCTTCCCGGGTATATCTTAATTGCCAGGACCCGTCACAAGTTAAAAGGTGTGGTGATTTTTAAAATTCCCAGTGAAGGTCTTAAGTGCTGTTAGCAGGATGACTAAGCTGGATATGGATCTATCCGGTGATAAGCTTCATGAGTTTGGGGGTAGATTTGCATAAGAAGATCAAATGTTTGGTTTATGCTGCTCTGCATGCTAAATTTGGATGTTGTTAGCGTTGAAGAGACAATGTGTTTCTTTAAAAAGTAACTAAAGTATCCCATTTTGGACATGGGATTTGGTTGATGGTGTTCATTAAGTCGGAATTAGTATTCATTTGTTGATGTGTTTAGGATATTCAATTGTATTAATGAAGTTTATTGATTTTGAATTTTATCTCGAAATAGTACTAATTATAAAGTTTTTATGAGCTTTTTATTTTAATAATAAATTTTCAACGTGTTAAAACTTAAAAGAAATAACATATTCTAAATAAATCACTTTGTAAGGGAGGAGCAAACGTTCAAAACGGGGTTTGTCCAACATGTCTAAAAATGAGATTCGTACATCTTTGACTTTGCCGTCGAATATTCCAACAAACTAATTTTTTTTCGTTCAAAATACATTTTGTAGCATTGAAACTAATTTGTGAAAAATGGAATTTTCGTATTATTCAGGAAACCGTTATTTGTTTTTGGAAATGCTATTTGCGTTTTCCTACGAATCCCCTTGATGTGGTAGAACCCATTTCGAATTTTGCTCTTAAAATTTAGATTTTTACCTAATATATGTCATATATTAATGGTTACCAATTCTAAATCTCATTTCATTTTACAACACCCCCTAAAATAGTAGGGCCAAACTTTCTTAAAAAATTCTTTACTTGAATTATGTATATTTCCATTGGCAATCCGTGTAAATAATTCCTTAAGACAATTACTGTAACATGTAATCATTAATGTTGTTTATTTTCTAAATAAATGTAACAAACTTAAAAAAGAAATGTATTTTTATGAAACGGACTGTAACAGACCAATCTAGCACTAAACATACTTAAAGTACTTATATAAAAAACATTTAGAAAAAAGCTTTAAAACCGCTATTTTATGGTTTATCCTTTAGTGAATTCGCGTGATAACTGCAGAGAGTTCTAGAATCATTCTTCAAGTATACGATAGAAATTGGTCATTAACTCAAATACCCGATTTTTTAAACCCATTTCCCAGTATGGTATGGAGCAAAAAGGCGATTTCGAAGTATTTATTGCAGGGTTAACAAAATGAATTGGAAGAACTATTTTCAGTTTTGTTTTACTCTAGAAAATATTGCAGGAACGTTTAGTAAATTAACTATTCGAAATTCGTGATGCTGATTCTGTGTAAATCATTTATAAAGTATGTTATTGGTAATATATTTATTTAGCATGTACAAAATTTAATAAATATTTGTATTACTTTAAATGTATTTTATGTTATTATCAAATCCTAATTTATATAAGTTTTAATGTGATAATTAAAAATATTCATTTATTCATTTCCCAACTAACAACTTATTCAAAATATAAATCATATATAATTCATATTTAACTTCAGTATTAAAATTCATACTGAAGAAATACGATCTAATACGTACCGACGAATTCCTTAATTTTCCTGAAATAATTACAAAAAAATTCTAATTGACTGGAAATGTGAAAATTGTGATTGATATTCATTTACTTTTTTAATTTGTTTAATATAAATAATTTTATTCAATAACTGCAATATTTTCTAATGTACTTACTGTATATTTCTTCATTTTATTAATTATTTATTTGCATATTACAAAGCTCAGTTATGATTTGATATAATTATTCGATTTTTACATAAAGTTTTCAAGCCTTAATACTTATCCTTAATATTTATTTTTAGCTCTATAACTGCAAACGTTTACAAATGTAATCAGTGTAAATTGAAGAATAAATAATGATTAATATTATTTATATTAAATAATTTAAAACCACATTCAATCAATTTGGTTAATGTTAATTTCACACAGTAATTAATCTTTTAAATCGCAATCAAATGAAGAGGTTTATTTGTGCATAAATTCATTTCTATATGTTAAAATTAATTTGAAATCTATATATTTTCAATGTATACAATATTCTCTTTCATTTAAATTTTCAGCAATATTTCTCAACGAATTCCCTTATCTACTTCAAACCAATGACTCATCCATACAAACCAGGCAATTTTTAAAAGTCAAAAATAATCACTACAACTTTTACTCGAATGCGAGGGCGAAAAAAAGCCCTCCTTGTAGCCAGACGCACATTGGGCATGGTCACCGTAATCACACAAATGGAAGGGAAAAGTAATGGACGACGCATAGGACCACTTTCTAAAGTGAATTTGGGAAAATGGGAAGGTGGCCAACTTGTCAGGCCGATTCGCGCTTCTACTGCAGGAGGAACAATCCATATAGGTACGAATTACGTGTGTCATTCAAAAGATAAATTTTCGAATCCACACACTTCGAATAAATGGTGTAAGTTTCGGAAAAAAGAAAGTAAAATTTCAGTTTGACACTATTGATTTGCTTATTTAAGTTAGTATTTTTAAACACTTTCAATTCAAAAACAGAGTGAAAAGATTTTTACTATCATGCAAACAGGGAGCTGATATTAGGCATATTTTTTGTCCTTTTGTGCCTTCATTTTTCATTTCCTTTCTTTCATTTCTTTAAAACCGTGCAAACTAAAGTATTTCAAATAATTATTAATAAGACTGCGCTCGTAATTTCTAAGCAATCCAGACATATTGAAAGTCATCTTTTTTAACGGATGATAATATAGATCACATGATCCTCTTTATTCTTCTATTTCACATCTTATAGACATTGATTGAATATGGTATTAGACTAATCATCATAATGTAGTTGATAAATACAACCATAATAATATCTAATATGCAAAAACTATTAACTTATATATATAATACATTCGATTTTCTTTAACGTTTATTGTCATAAATCAATTATAAATAATATACTATAATATTGTTTTAAGTTTTATTCGGAAACTATATATACTTGAAATATGTTGCGAATATAATTTATAATAAAATGTTTATTATTACTTTTGTAGAATTTTCCCCCTGTTTGTATTATTATTAAAATTAAATCTTTCAGAAAACTTAGAATGATTTGTTTCTTAATTATTTAAAAAATATTTAATTAATCATAAATTAATTTAAGTTTTGATTATGGTATTATAAATGCAATTAAATGGTCTTAATTTAAAAAAAAATATTATGTAAATATTAAAAACAAGACACGCAATAAATAAATATTATTAAAAGTAATATTATATCCAATTGCAAATAGTCGTATTATTGTTTAAAAATAGGCCTATTTGCAATTGTTTTTTTTTTAATTTAAAATAGGCGTATAAATTTTTCATAAAAAACAATATAGTATTTATAGCTTGAAAACTACTCCCAATGATTAAGTTTTACTCAATATAAGTATGCATATTAACTAAAACATTAAATTTTAATTCAGAATCTATTTACGATTAGTAAATTTCTGTGCTCTAGTAATTGCAGTTTCAGCTTAATTAACCTTAAATGTTTCTAAACTCAATGTATTTTAAATATTTCTAAATGGTATGTATCCTACAGATTAAATTGCTTACATCAGCAACACGGCTTCATCATAAAATTAACGATCAGTCAATCTACATGGTACACAACTATAATCATTTCATAAATTAAATTATAATGTTTACAATACGGTACACGCAAAACACTTTACGTAACCCTTTCATAAAGCCTTGCAACACTGTATACCTAATAGGTTTTAGATATATTTAGTAAACTTATAATGTGTGACATTTACTTAAAATACGGCATACGTAAAGTCGATTTGGAATAAGTTTGCAATCATATAAATTTTTACGAGATATTTGTTTACGTTACATTTTATTGTTATACCATCTAAAATGTTACATATTTTTAAATGTTAATTATTGAACTTCTAATAATAATAATAATAGACCATCTAAAATGTTACATATTTTTAAATGTTAATTATTGAACTTCTAATAATAATAATAATAGACCATCCAAAATGTTACATATTTTTAAATGTTAATTATTGAATTTCTAATAATAATAATAATAATAGACCATCTAAAATGTTACATAATTTTAAATGTTAATTATTGAACTTCTAATAATAATAATAATAGACCATCTAAAATTTTACATATTTTTAAATGTTAATTAATGAACTTCTAATAATAATAATAATAGACCATCTAAAATGTTACATATTTTTAAATGTTAATTAATAAACTTCTAATAATAATAATAATAATAGACCATCTAAAATGTTAAATATTTTTAAATGTTAATTAATGAACTTCTAATAATAATAATAATAATAGACCATCTAAAATGTTACATATTTTTAAATGTTAATTATTTAACTTCTAATAATAATAATAATAGACCATCTAAAATGTTACATATTTTTAAACGGTAATTAATAAACTTCTAATAATAATAATAATAATAATAATAATAATAGACCATCTAAAATTTTACATATTTTTAAATGTTAATTAATGAACTTCTAATAATAATAATAATAATAGACCATCTAAAATTTTACATATTTTTAAATGTTAATTAATGAACTTCTAATAATAATAATAATAATAGACCATCTAAAATGTTACATATTTTTAAATGTTAATTAATAAACTTCTAATAATAATAATAATATATCATCTAAAATTTTACATATTTTTAAATGTTAATTAATGAACTTCTAATAATAATAATAATAGACCATCTAAAATTTTACATATTTTTAAATGCTGATTAATGAACTTCTAATAATAATAATAATAGGATACTTAAAAATGTTTTTCGTATTATTAAAATTATGCAATCAATGTATAGATAATAATATTTTATCGTTTTCATCGTTACCTAAATATATTTTGAAAACAATATAAAGATATATATATATACCAAAACACTAAACTATCTAGTATTTGTAAAAAATATGTTTTAGCGTGAATGACTAAAATTTAGAATTAATACTGTATTATAAAACGTAATTATTATTATCTTTGTAAATGACTTTCAATGACCCAGCGAAAAAAGTCAGGATAACACCTCCATCAAAATTTTGAAATTGAAGATTTTATGCAGGAAAACTGCAGGATTTTTAAGATCTGTAAAAATAAAGGTTTTATTTCAATATCCTTCATACAACTGCAAAAAAATCTTACAAAAAAAAACTTAAATTTTTAATGCAGATCTTTTGAAGGTTTTATGCAGGAAAGTTAGAAACTTTAAAAAAAACTGCAGGGTTCTTTTGTTTCAATATAAATTATAAAACGTTCACAAAATCTTCAATTTGACAATTTTGATGACGGTTTTATGCCGACTTCTTTTTGTTACGGATAGATCGTTTTAATATATATGGTAATTATTAATATGGAAGTTTATGTTATGTCTATTTATTTAACATCCTTTTTTAAAGTAAAATTTGCTTACTATTACGTTCAACATTAGCCATAAATATAGAATATAATAATACACATGTAGATTTAAGCTGAATGAAAGGTATATAAGTTATTATTATGGTTGAGGTTTTCAAAATAACGAATTTCTTATAAATTTATTTCTCCATGTGTGACAGCTTTAAGGTCTACCTTTGAGAAAAACATATATCTAGCGAACTCTACCCCACCCGATTCGAAGAATTTAGAAATTTATCGTTTGAAAATATGCTAATAACACAGAAAAAAAGAAGCCCCGATCTCGTATATTTTTATACGGAAATTCCAACTTCTAAATTTCGAGATTATGCAGGGCGGAAGACGAGCATGAATTTCGAAATGGGTTTCCCGAATTAGAAAAACCTACTCGCCTTCGGAGAATTGAATGAAAATCTCCAAGATACACAGAAGAAGATCACATTGAACGAAAGAGAAATGAAGTGACTTCAGTACTCACATCTAGAGTCATTTCATTATTTCATTCTTAGGTTGCTGACAGTAATGGAAAGTGCAGACTATATGAAAAGGACGGAAAGTAAAATATCTAAGAGAGGGCAAAAACATAATTTTAAGACTTAATCTGGACATGAATATTTTACTAGCAACAAAAATTGGATTTTTTTGTTTGGTATTCTTCAGAGAACTTATTTGTTGTTTTTCTTCCATTTACTGTGTCTTATAAGAATGTCAAAGAACTTGAATTAGACGTCTATTTTTTATAACTTTATGGCGGAGAGGAATTTGCGCATTCATATGGAACTAAAAATGAATGAAGCTTCTTAAACCATTTCCAGGAATGAAAATAGCATAATCAGAAACCTTCATTCTTGCTGGAAAAACTATTTCCTTTTGTCGCTGGTAACTTTCTCAATTAAGTCTCTATGGCGTAGTCATTCCGCTAACAACATAAATGTTCGTTTATGTCATACTTATTCAAAATATAAAAGAAGACCAATACAGCTTAAGAAAAAAAAATCTCGAAAATATAAAATTCTAAAGAGTAAATCTTAGTTTGCGTACTTTAAAAATACATCGTATAATTAAATTTTGCCAGAAAAGCGTTCCTAGAGGTTATTCATTAAAGAATATAAACTACATAAATATTTTTTTCTAGGAATTATTGGTGTTGTGCGTGGGTGTAATTATTGGGCACATAGATTCAAATAAAGAACCTAGTTTGCATATCTTAATTACTAATCTTCAAATTCTGCGTGGTAATAATGTGTAAAAAACTATATAAACATAGATATTTGAAATACCTTTGAGTTTTCATTAAAGTATGACTGAAGCCGACTCTCGTAAAAATTATGTTTCATTTAAAACCTTAATTTATTATGCTCAGCTTAATTTTTTTTAATTTTCGAATAATGTAATTATAAAAGATGATGAATATATTTTAATTATGTGTATAGTATTGATTAAATAATAAGTTGAAGATTCCACATCAAAGAAATTTTTTGAAATTATTTCCGGTGGCAAAAAAATTAAGCATTAAATTTAATTTAAACTTATTAGAAATGGTTTTGTGTGCTTATTTTAAGAAATGCATGGACGTATGTCAGTTAAGTAATCGTCACATTACTAACGGCTAATTATGTACATTCAATATATTAAACATTAAACATTTCAGTTGCAATATATTTAGCGTTAAATATTTCTAAATATTTAGAAGCTTAAGTAATATATTTAGAATTTTTTTCTATGTGGCTATTTTAAAATCAAATAAACATAATTGTACGTAGAGTCATGAAAAAATAAAACGTTAAAGTTAAATCATGAATGGATCTGATTTACTGTAGATTTTAGCGTTAAAAATTATATAACGATTCAAGAAAATATAATGAATATACTGTATGAAAAGCATCGTTTAAATAGAAATGTAGTCCGTATTTTAAATATCGTCTAGGAAAAATTAATTATAATTATTTAGTTGTCCATTCTGTTTTTAAATTAAGTGATATAAACCAAACTTTTACATTTTTCTTCACCAAACCTATTTTACCAAACCTACTTTCGCATTTATTTGTGAGACAATAACTATAACCTCAAATTACCGAACAGCCAGGTTATTTATTAATCATTAACCAAGCCATAGATAACATTGCTTAAAAGAAAGCTTAAAAAAATTGATGTTACAATGCTAACATATCAGGCACTAGAACTTGGGGGGAGAGAGTCTATAAAGAGTTCGCTTAAGGCCTGTATCGCTCCCTCTTCAGTCTTTTTTCCAACAGGATCCTTCCGTATTCTGCACCATGAAACTAATCAACAGTGGCTTAGAACTTCCAGGACTATGCTCTCGAAGGAGCCCACTTGTGTCTGTCACGGATGATAGCTTAAGAGGACACAAAAGAACTCGCCAAAAAAGGAAACGAAAGAAGTAAAAAGCGGCGAGATTTAGGGCAAGAGAAAGGGGGCCCTGCGAATCTGGATAAAAGTGGTTTTTGTCCAGAATTATAACCCTTCTACAAATAAGGAGTGAAGGGGATCATGTTTTTTTTTGTTGTTGTCGCTCGTCCTATCTTTTTTTGGCAAAAAACTTGACTAGGGTTATGCTTTGGCGCCATTTTTTTTCTGGTTATGGCTGTGTTTTCTTAACAAATGAGTTTGGGGAATGTAGGGGAAACCTCATTCCCTTGATGTATTATGAATAATTTATTTCGTGTCTGTTTTGTTGGCATAGGTTTGAGATAATTTATTTAGGTTTCATGGGGCATTGTTGGCCTTAATAAAAGTTATATTTTGTTGTGGTGTACATAGATATAAAAAAAATGTGGCTATACATGACGTTATAAATGATAATAATTCGTAAGTAATGAATGTACAATAAAATGCAATATGCTGATATATCCCATCTGGGAATAACAGATTGGTTGTTTATGATTTTATCGCTCAAGATAAACAACGGAAAATAATGTGTTTAAACATAATGGTACTTTACAGGAAGGGTGTAATTATTCTAAATAATCAGTTTTTCGTCCCACTGTCAGAAACGTTAGAAACAAAATTGCAATATACACCACCGTCAATTGCACGACATTTTTATATTCGTATTGAAATGTTTGATACATTTTGAACATTTCAATTCGAGACTATTTTATTCTTTAAACATGCAATATATAATGTTTATTTTTTAAAAAAGTAATTGTATTTTAAAATATATGGCTTCTAGTAATTAACCCTGTCACGCTCAGCGCCGTATATATACGGCCAAAGAACTCCAATTTTTTTTCGCAATGCATCCAATTTTTTTTAATTCATAAAAAATACTCCATTTTACAATTTTTTAATTCAAAGGTTTGCGGTACAACTTAACATTTCCAATTAAATAAAAAAATTAAATACTATAAAATAGCTTATCCAGGAAAAATTATTTAAATTTTAAAACAGTTCAAATAACTTTACAATTGTAAAAACCATGTGAGCGTCAGTGGGTTAAAATAATCACATTTTACTTCTGCCAAATATACAAACCTCTTTATTAAACCATATTATGTAAAAAATTTGGCAATACTGAAAAAAATCAATTACAATTAATGAAATAATTGCAAACAACTTTAACAAAAGTACATGCCTAATTTGCACAATGCTCTTAAGTAATAAAAAATCATTAAACAATGACGCTCAACCGTTTTTCGGAAATGTGAAGTTGTTTTACTTCTAGAACTTTTAAATAATTTTTTGCTATAAAAAAAATGCATTATATTTTATTAAAAATGTTGATACATTTTAAAAAGATATTTTTATGTTGTTTAGAAAACTTGATAAATGGATAAATTTTATTATTTTAAAAATTAACAATGCTGGAAAATCTGCAGACCACTGGACGTAATACCACGTCCGGGATTATCAAGGGGTTATTTAAAAATAATTTTTTATAAAATAATTTCAATTTCTGTTAAAATCGTAAAAATACAAGTTTTCAAATATTTACAAAATTGAACTCCCGTGAGATATGAAATATTTTATTCATCCAGTATGAAATCAACAGTTCTGTTTCAAGCCTCCTGACGCTCACTACAACACCCCTATAACCCCTTGCTGAAGAAAAGCGAACTTTCATGAAAAATTCAAATAAACCCTAGGCATGTCTCTTCGACCTCCTTTACGCAACACACACACAAAAAAAATCATCGAAACACGCGCCCATCTACAACCGTTCTTTTCCGGAATTTTAAAATCCAGACAAGTTCTTTACCCGGCAGAATCTAGACGGGAAAACAGGAGTCGGAATATAGGGGATAAAAAAAAACGGGAAAAAAGAAAGATTGACAAAAGACGAAAGGCCTTCAATACCCCCTTTCCCTCCCCCCCCCCCTTGCTTTTGGGACAAACAGGAGAGAGAATAGGGGGTGAGGGGTTGGTAGAACATTCCCGAAGGCTACACATGCTCGACAAATGGCTCCCTGCCAGCCAATGCCTATAGAGTCCAAATCACGATCTGACTGATGATAGCTTTTCGCTCGTGGTTGGCTGGAAAGGGGAACGAGCTCAAATTGCGGATCTCGGAAATGTCGATGACCACGTCAGAAAATGTCGATAATGACCATAGGAGAGAGAAGGGGAGTGGGGGAGGGGGCGGCAATTGTCCCTCATGACCTTTGCTAATGGTCGTTCAGGGGCATTGGGAGCAATATGCTTGGGTCAAGTGAAAATTGTAGGCTTGGTTCCAAACTGCGCTTGACCCTTTTTGAGAATGTTTGGGAATTGTCGATCAAGAAGTTTCCAGTTTTGTTAGCAACTGGAGATTTTTTTAATTTTTAAAAACACTAAAATTTACGATATTTTTCAGATATTTAAAATTGAAATCTCACGTTTAATTTACAGCAGAATATCATTAGAATGGACTAATGATTGTACTAATGATAAATGGATAAAGGTTGTTTATAACGAATAATTCTTATAGGCGTGTAATGCAACAGAGTACACGTCACTGATAGTAAAGTAATTAGCTATAAAAAGTGTTTATTATATATTTATAAAAAGCAGCTTTCAACACCATAGGTTGAACTAGAAAATATGTGCATTTATACACTGCGTTAATCTTAATCTTTAGAATAAGAAGGTCCTGCTCATGCTAATTGCTTACATTCACTGATTTGAAAAGATTAGATATTTTTTTGTAGTCTACGTGCTGCTTATTTCTTCATAATAACTGATGGATGTTATATATAATGATAACAAATTTTCATTTGTCGATTATTGAATAATAAAATGTAAATTGTATTTAACCATGACATCGGATGATTCTTCAACCTCTATAAGTTTTAACTGGCGGTTATAGGGACGTCCGTTATAATAAAGTTCTACTGTAAAAATGTTTTGATTCATATATTTTTAGAAATATATGCATTTAAAACGCAATTTAAGCTATCTTGTATTTATTTTTGTAATTTCAGTTTTTAACAGGTTGATAATATAATAAATTGGTATATGATAAAAATTATACATAAAAAGAGAATATACGGGGTGTTCACAAATTATTGGGCGATTATCGTTGTCTGGTTGCGTCACACTAACTCTATTGACATAATAAAACATATTTTTGCTCAGATACTGCGCTTATATTTTAAACTAGTCAGTTAACTTTAGTATCAACAAAGGAAATAGTTAAAATACAGCAAACCGAATGCTTTATTTTGTCTAGTTAAACAGTCGAACAATCATCACGGCTCATCAATTTGACCATGTCCTGCATACACATTTAAAACGTAATTTAAACGGTTACAATATTTTTTTGAAAATTTACATATTAAAAAGGGCGTTCGTAAGGGATACTTTGTTGTAAAATTGGTACTTTAAAATGACCAAAATGTAATAGTTTCAATCATTAGTATACTCTTTGTCTTCAAAACTAGATAGAACCACATTTTTTCGCAAAGACGTTTTTTTTTAATTTACAAGTTTTTAATGCACTAAATTACCTTTCAAAGTGATATTGACCAACAGTGTTATAATTCAGTCTAAAAGTGCATTCGAAGTCATGGATTTAGATCCAAAAGTACGTTCGTTAATGGCGTCAATCGTTAATGGCGTTTCTTGTAAAATATATGAACATGGATGTATCTGGTTTTTTAAACTAGACGACGCATATACTTACGACTTGAAGTTATAATATATTTTAATACTCACTTACACATATATATAGTATATAAATATAAATACTAACTTGTCTATAAAATATTTATTACTTTTGCTGAATTTTGGACTATCAAAACAAATGCTCTGAGATCTATGCTTCTTGAAAAATTCCCTGAAAATCAATTCTCCTCGTAGCTAGGTTCTGGTTTAAAATAAATTTTCTCATTACTGTTTAACCAATTGTAAAATATAGTTAATTGTAAAATAACCAGGGCTTTGGGAAAAATAAATCAAGTTTAATTTTTGAAATCTACATTTATTATATCATGCCATTCAATGTATATCTTATTAATTCATAACTGTTACGCTAACTAGACTACTTTAACGAAATATCCCTCTGAATGGAACGAAATTAAACCTTTTAGGATCAATTAATATAACCAAAATATATCGTATGGTCTTTAAATTATCAGATTTAACGTTAAAGTGCCGCTTTACATGCGAAACCCATTAATTGAAATTTTGCATTTCGTTACAGAGTTACTTGAACTGAATGGAATTTCTTTTCTTAATTAATTCTTCATTGAAATTAATGGCTTCGGAAGCAAGTGAGTTAATCAAGCATGCAAATGGCTCCTCACTCACGCTTCGCGAAACATAAAACAGTGTAATTTCTTTAAAAGAAAGTAGTTTTTAAATTGAGTAAGACAGCTCTCCCCCCTAATAGGGAATTTGTGAAAATGTGAGGTATGCCAGGTAGCTTATTATCTTCAATTATTTAAATTTCGTTACGAGATCAAGCTACGAATATCGTCTAATAATTGAAAATGCAAAAAATACAAAACCTAAATTGTTTGATTAAGCATATTTATTTTGTTTTACCATCGTTTAAATTTTCTTTAATTATGCATTTTGTGCACGTTTAAGTGTCTCGTATAAATGTTATTAGTTATAATTCGATATTAAATTATAATATTGTGAAGTAATATGGTCTATTTTAGTATATTTATTCATGAAGTATTTGATAATTTTTATTAGTCAGCTAATTAATAGTCTACTAAGTATTGCTTATTAAATGTAAGCACTTGTTCATTATCATTACTTAGTTTTCCTACTGCAAAACTATTTTACATATTTAATTATATTGGTATACATTTGAAATCCATAAAATGTAATTGCTTTACAAACGTAAAATGTGTTATTCGATTGATTTGGTTTGGTTAATTAACGTCGCACGTTAGAGCTGCACAGTGGGCTATTGGCGACGGTTCGGGGTCTATCTCGAAGGAAAGACCCGGAAACACATACACATTCATACATGCACCTCGTTATTTTAGAACCATGGTCAGATGACGAGGAAACACCTGAACTGGCATCCAGCGCCTTCAATAGACGTTGGGACTTTGGACCCCGATCAGATTTATCGTGCACCAGTCCCGTTTACACGCCATTAATTTTTGCGGATGTTCTGGATGACTCTTCTAGTATTTTGTTGCAAAGCTGGCAACTCTCCGATCACAAGATCACTACTTTTTTTTACTTTTCTTTGTCAAGTCCATCGCCTAGGATCGAACCAGGAATCTTCGGATTCCCAGTTGACGCCTTTAACCACTCTGCCACGGAGGCCTGTATGTGTTATTCGAAATTAGTTACAATATTATGGATGAGCATTATTGGTATCAATTTGTTTGACAACAGCTAAATTCCAATCTACAAAAACCATAATATATTGAGATATAGTGTGGCTCTAATTATTTGGAGGTTGGGTAACGCCCCTTAAAATGGTTTCAGCAAATCATCAAATGAGTTTGGATGAGTTGACCAATACGATGAGCCGACCAATACGGGGACCGAACTATACGATATTATTATTTTTAATTAATAATTATTCAGTCCATTTTTAGTTTATATTTTTAGAATATCCCTAACTAATTTTATTTAAATTAGTATACACTTTTTTATTTGTTTAATTGAATATGAAAACCGAATAACATTTTTAATAAAAAAAATGCAAAATATGTTTACATAAACCTAAGAATTACTACTGTATTTTGAGCACTTTTGATTTGTACAACGATGATATTTCGGTGACATAAACTCACTGATAGATCGTTTACAACGAGCACATATAATATTACATCCAGCTTTAAGTATTAGCTGTAAATATTTAATTTGACCCTAGTCTACATTCCCCTTTAATCGACCTACTCCCCATCAAGAAACTTGAAAACTTTAACATCTCAAACAATCTCCACCACAACAGTTGCCGTCTCCCAACTATTAAAATTTCTTCTCACATCAAACAAAAGAAGAAGAATTTCCAGTTTTCCGTCTACAAAACCCCTTATCCCCCCCTTCAAGGATATTAGCCTCTAAGCGTTATTTAACGAACCCGTTCTACGTCACACCCAGATTCGCGCGACTGACACGTGTTATAAACGAGCTTTTAATACCGCTCTCAGACTAAAATCAGTCCACCATCCTTTATCCCCCCCCCCCCCCCCACCTGCGACTTAAATCTCACGTTTCCCTATCGCATTGCAATGTCCTTCATATATATATACCTATTGCTGGTATATCAGAACTATTATTGGGACATAAATTCGGCAAATCAAAATTGTTACTGGGATAGTTAGAGGTGACCTTTGTAACATGTCGGTTGCGTTTTGATTGGTTTAATGTGTTTTGATTGTATTAATGTGGGAAGAGTGGAGTTTTATGGAATGTTTGAGTACATCAGAGTTTGGAGTTCGAAATTAGCAGATGCAAAACGTTGCTTAATTTTTGTATGTATTAAAAGTTTCAATTGGGTTGCATACTGTGTATTTAATTATTAGAATGTATTTAAATGTTGTGTATTGTACTTAACCCATTAAAGGCGACTTTGAAATAATGAAAAAAAAATTATGCTATAACTAGTCTATTTATATAAATTAAAGTATTAATTGAATTTTTCAGATTTTTTCGAAAATTATTTTTATGATTTTTTAACTGGCAAGATTTCTGACCAATCGTCTGTAGTGTGCACATAAATCTAAAAGTATTATAAATTCTACACAAATACAGAAATACACAAACAATTCTTAAATAATGACACATTTATATAACATATTAAATCAAACTATATGAAGGAACTTTGAACAGTTGAAGGTGGATCCACCTTAAGGCCCGTCGCACCGGGGGGGGGGAGTGGGGGGGGGACAACAATTATGACAGCAGGTGAATGTGTATATTTGTAGTGTTAAAAACTGTCAAAGTAATTCATAGGACAGTTGCAGATTTATTTTTTTCCATTCATAAAGATTTATTGATTTAGCTTGCTGTGCAGGCCCGTCGTGCAGGGGGGGAGCACGACCCCCCCCCCCCCCCTAATCTGAAGACCCTGAAAGCTGGGAATTTCAACTCCTAAAAACACCGAGTTGGGAAGTTTTATCCCTAAAAAATATTATAATTAACATATGAAAGTTAGGGAAGATTAGAAATCGTCCAACATGTAAGATTACGTTTAAATTAGACCTCAAAACGGACGTTGCATTGGAATATTTTTGCATCGAGCAAACAGTTGGTCTGACTTGTACGGATACAATTTTTCACTACTTACTTTGTAATGGGGATTTTACGCTTTTGTGACACAAATACACGGCAGTTGGTTTGTACAGAGTAGTAAATTCAGGAATTTTATTCCCAACTAATTTCTAATTTTTTTTTCTAGCTTCGGTCTTTGGGGTATGGGGATGGGGGATGTTAATTTGATTATTATTGCAAGCGCATGCGATTCTCTCTTTATTTAATCAATTTAGCAATATTTTTGTATTACTTGCTGTTTAAAATGAATAGTTTTATTTAATATTATAATAATAATTATTTTAAAATATCAAATGATTGTTTAAAATATGCGCAACCTTTGGAATAAAATTATGCGTTAGAAAATGTTACTAATATAAATATAAAGCAAATTTCAATCATAAAGTATATCTATGTAGAAAATAACATTATTGAGTAACCCTTCAAAAAAATATCGTGATATATTTTTAAATTATTTAATGGTTCAAATAAAAGATAAATGTTAAGTAAACACTACTTTGATATAAATAAGTATGATTATATGTATAAATCAGCATGATTGATTTTAAGATCGTAATAATACGTTTGACTTCAATCAACAGTGTGCCAATTTGTTGAGTTATAAAATCTTGTTATTTAATACGCACATTACCAAACATGTTCATGAAACATAAAGTAAATCAAGCTAAAATATTGAAAATGTCTTGAAATACAAACGTGCATAAACATGTAGTCTTCGAAATGCAGGACATTTATAGATTACGCATCTTTTAAAGTTTAAATAACTTCCATTTTCCAGCCGACACTCATAATTTTAATTATTCTCCCATAGGTATCCTGGATACGGAGAAGAGATTTCCACGTCTTAACAGTAGGAATGGACACCTACACCACCGACGACCGGTTCGAGTCTGTGCACATGGAAAAGAACAACGATTGGACCCTGAAAATTAAATTTGCGCAGCTGTGGGACGAAGGGTTGTACGAGTGCCAAGTCAGCTCTGACCCGAAAATTAGCTTGTTTGTTAATCTGAGCATTGTCGGTAAGTTAATTATTTGATAATTAAGACTGAGTACTTCCTTTTTTTTTAGTTTTTTTTTTCTTTGGAAGTGTTTCTTTTCTATTTAATTACGGAAAATTGCTTCCAAAAGGGGATGTCAGAAAAAAATATTTAATTACCTCATCAATTTACTTTTAGTGCGATTTTTAAAGACACCTAAACGACATATTATATAATTAAAATAAAGAATTGTTAAGTTAACCACACATTTAAAACTTAAACTTAAAATATGTTTTTATATCTACTAATAAACTTACAAATAAGTCTTTGAAGAGTATCAATGAAATATTTTGCAAAATGTTTAATTCAAAAATAAAATGTATAATTTTTTTGTAATGTAAACGAATTCTAATATAAACATAAAAAATTTGGACAATAAAAATTGAAAAACTGAAAATAAAATGTTTGTTTAAAATACCGAAATATGGGGTTACTTGAACCTCAATAGTCCATTGCGCAGCTCTTGTGCGACGTTAATTAAGCAAACCCAAGTTAAAGTAAATGTTCATTTTGAGTAACTACCTCACATTTTACTGCAGCAATCAGTTTATCATAATAACCCTCACACATTATTTTAAACATATTTATGCGAATGTACTACTACTTAATGCATTCACCTGTTATGTGCAAACATCTTATCAATATATTATACACACGCGCAAAATAACTTTTCATGCAGCAAAACATTTAAAACTAGCCTTCTGATTTGTTATACATACACTTCTCTAACGTCTTCACTCTGTAGTAGCTGTCGATCTATTCATTTTCCGTTTCATTGGGAGCTCATATATATATATATATATATATATATATATATATATATATATATATATATATATATATATATATATATATATATATATATATATATATATTTAAGCAATAACCCTTTCGTTCGCGATGGTAATATAAGACACAGTGGAGTCTAAGGTAATCATATACGTCAGCGATTCTCAACCTGTGGGGCGCGCCCCCCTAGGGGGGCGCGAGCACACTAGAGGGGAGGCGCGAGAATATCCAAGAGAAAATATTATTTAAAAAAATTGATTAACTGACTGAAAGGAAAGCACACATACACATAGAAAACAAAATACATTTCGAAATATTTAACAAATAAAGTCAAACAACTTACTAAATCAAAACTTACTTAATCGAAACATACTAAATTAAAAACAAATTTAATAATTATTAGTGACTTCCTTGGGCCTGTATTGCAGAGCAAAGTTTTTCGAAGGAAGGCTTAATATTAGAAATAGCCACTCTCAGTTATGTTTCTATATTTAGCCGAGATCTATATTTTGTCCACAGCAGAAAATCCAGTTTCACAAAGATAGCATGTTGAAAATGGTAATGGCTACTCCTGCCCAAAATTCAAATAGTGATTTATTACTAAATTGTCTTTTGGTTTTGCCACTTGTCGTGAAGTCTATGAATTTTTCTTCTTCGTCAATTGAGAGTCCTTCGGGAGTCTTATGAAATGGATCACTAACCCACTTGTAACTTGCTATCAGTTTGTCGTCAGCAAGAAAATACTTTTTAAAATTCTTTGCCAGCATGGCTAAATGATTTTCAATGGTTACAAAAACAACTTTTATATGTTCTTCCTCAGCCTTGTAAGTTTTAGTACAATCATCCACATTTGCGAATATTTGCTCCTTGGAGTTGTAGATTCAAGTTATTTAATTTTTCGAATATGTCGACCAAGTAGCTCAATTTCATCACAAATAAACCATCGGGAAAATTCTCGGCTTCCGGTCTGTTTTCTTCAACTAGGAAAATGGCGATTTCTTCTCTTAATTCATAATTACGTTGCAAAAATTTCCCACGTGGTAACCATCTTGCCTCGCAATAAAATAGTAACGCTGAATGTACTGAACTCATGCCTTTACAAAGTGCGGAAAAGATTCTCGATTTCAGGGGTCTCATTTTTATATAATTTACTACGGTTATAACCGTAATTAACACAATATTCAGACCAGGTCTTATTTCTTTCGAAGCCAAAGGTTCTATGTGGATCATGTAATGTGTCCAGACCAGACGCACTGAGGCGATTTTTGTTTTACAAGTGCTTGTATACTTTGGAATCTTCCGGGACATTGAAAAAGCACCTTCGGTGCATATTTCCTACGCAATTTTTCCATTTTATGTTTGCCTCGTTTATAAAATTATTTAAAATGGCAAATAATGCGAGCGCTGTTGTTTTGAGTTCTATTGGTTTGCAGAAAAGTAGTTCTTCTACTACTGACAAATGAGCATCTTTATTACTATATGTTGCTTCATCAAGCTGTATTGAAAACAATTTAGCACGCAACTTCGAGAAAAGCTGACACTGTACATCTTCAGCTATATCACCAATTCGACGAGCAACAGTATCATTTGAAAGAGGAATGGACTGCAATTGTTTTGAAAAATTATCTCCAAACATAGTTTCTACAATCTCAAATGCTGCTGGCAAAATAAGCTCTTCACCAATGATGTGAGGTTTTTTACATCTGGCTATTTTATATGAAACTTTGTAAAATGCAATTAAAGCTTTTTTTTCACAGACAAAGTTTCTTTAAAAAATGATTTTTGCTTTTTATATGATTTTAATTTTATTCGAAGAATTATCTGGGTTTGTTGATGTACTCACTATGAAGCGTTACCAAATGTCGTTTAAGTTTATTAGGTTTCATGCTGTCTGCGGCCAATATTTTTGAGCAAATGATACACAGGGGCCTTTCTTCTTCATTTACTTCAGTTCTGGTAAACCCAAAATTTAAGTATTCTTGAGAATATTTTCTTGATTTTATTTTCGGAACCACGCTCGTCTGTGTACTTGTTGATGCTTGACTATCGTCTAATGCTCGCTTACTTCTGCTTAGAAATGTATCCATCCATATTTAATATGGTGAATTGCAATTAACACGAAAACATATATAACATACACATTCACGATAGATTCGATAGCGATAGAATAGAAGGATCGACTCGAATGAGACTGGCTGGAATTGAAACTTGTGTTATGGAACATTTTCCTTCTTCCTATGAGAAAACATTTGCTCTAGACGGGATCGGTCGTGTGGATTCCCTTCCACAAACACTACTTATTTCTTTCTCTTTTGTTTAGTCATGCTTCTGTTTTATTTCTTTTATTATTCGAAAAAATGTATTCCCAGTTTCTAAATTTAGCTCACCCCGTCTAGGTTAACTTTCATTAACGAATTTTTCTACTTTCATATTCTTTTAATGTTATCTCCCTGTTTGGCTTTTATTTCAAATATAATATTTAAATTTTCCCCGCTTTCATTCGCTTCATCTGTTCACCGCCCACTTGGCAAAATGCCAGATGTGGTTTCTCGCCAATGTTGGCTCGCTTTTACAATTGTTTTGGCAGTTAGTTAAAAATAATTTATAAACAGAATCCAAAATACTCAATATAAATTATTGTTGTATACATTTTATTGTAAGAGGGGGGCGCGATGAAAATTATGATTGAAAACTGGGCCGCGAATACTGAAAGGTTGAGAAACGCTGATATACGTGAATATGAAAAGTAAGGTACAATCTGTTGGCGCATAGCTAAACATTGAGGTTAATTTGTAAATAACAGTGAAAAATTCAAGAATCTTACAGAGGATTGGCCAAACCTTTTTTTATGTTTTTGCTATGGTGTTTTTGTTCAAATCTGTCAACTTTTGCTTAAATATTGTTAACTTTAATTAAACTTTATGGTTCAGAATGGAAATTGGATATCATTAAGATTGATATATTTATTCATTTAGACGCTCCATTTATGGCTTTAATATTCTAAACGGGTGATCCTTAAAATCCTGTAACCAAAAACAAATGCAATTTTTAGGTGACTAGAAAACGCAATTTAAAAGAAATATTTTTTTTTACTACGACAAAGAAGTTGATGCTGAAAGGATACAAAACAAATACTGTAATTACACTAACACTTTCAAATACATCTAACACGTGCCCATTGCCTTCCAGTGGCCAAAGCGAGCATTCTCGGGCCCCACCCCCTCTTCCTGAAAACAGGCAGCTCCATTAACTTGACCTGCGTCATCACGGAGAGTCCCGAACCCCCTGTCTTCGTCTTCTGGTACCACGACGACAGGATGATCAACTACGACTCGGCAAGAGGGGACATCACCATGTACAAGAGCTCTGAGGACTCCACCACCAGCCGGCTGTACATCAAGGACGCCACAGCCGAGGACTCCGGGAACTACACTTGCTGTCCTTCTAACACTCAAGCCACCAGTATTCCTGTATACGTCTTAAACGGTACTTATGGTACTTGTCCGGTTTGCTAACTTCTTTCTTTCTTACTTTTCTTCTTCGTGTTTGCGGTTCTTACTTTCAAACTCTATCCTTCTAACAAGCATCTTCGTTTTTAAATTGTGAAGACACATAAGGCAATGATAGCCAGAAAATCGAGTATTCCTGTGTATAATGCAGTATATAGGACTATAGAGGTCATAGGTGCAAGTTAAAGGAATCACAACCTAATCGGGAGGGTTTAAAGCATTTTTTTTTATAATAGAGTAATAGACAAATAGAATATCTTGACACTCTAAGAAATAACTTTCCTTTTTTGAGAATTCTGTAAAAGTCAAGGCTTCTTTTTGTCATATTTTGATAATCGCTTGGTCATTGAGTTACTTGATTTTGATGAAATAAGAATGTTCACATTTTTAACGAGATTTACTTACTCAGATTCCTTTCTAATGGATTTGGTTCTTCTACGATATTTCCACAATTTAAACGAGATGTTCTGGCAGGGACGATATACTCCGTACCGAGATTACGAGGTTCCAGTCAGTCCATCTATATTTGTTTGCAATCGTCTTTATTCTTGACGAAATAAATTTTGTGATAAAACACGACAAAATTAATTTTCTCAGTTTGACAGAATACTTAATCAAAACATATATCAGGTGTCTGTTTCGTCAGAAATGACGAAAACTTCTTCAAAATCATTTTAAACAATCATTTTTAAGAGTGCATGAAGAGGGTCTTCAGGTGTAGTTAGTTTTAAAAAGCCATCGGGATCGACATTGGGGGATTACTATAGAACGTATTAAACAAAACCACATTCAGACTGGGGTAGGTAATTTTTAATAATTTATATATGTATTTATATTTATAGCAGTTGTCTCGCTCGTCAACTTATGTGCATGAATGTGATTATTACTTTTAAATTTATTCTACTAATATGTACCTAAAAGTAAAAACAAGTTATTTGAATTTGCAATAAAAGGAAACTGTTTGATTTATGGTGGAATTTTGATGGAGTATCAAGCTCCATACTACTAATATGTACAATATAAAAACACTTTAAAAATATTAAATTGTTTTTATTGTGTTGCTATGGGAAATAGTCGTACTTGTAAACCATGTGTTAGACAACTGAACTATTGGTTATTCATACTGCATAACTGTATGCTTTACCAATTAGTGGCGGATCGTGAGTATAAAAAGTAAAAGGCCCGAATAACAACATAATTCAATCATAACTGTAAAATCATAATTTAAAAGTTTCATCATAATTAAAATTAATCATAATTTAAAAGATTATATGAATAAAATATGGTACAAATTATAATATTTGGTTAAATATACAATCATAAAAACAACTCAGGATTATTCCGAATCTAAACAAAGAAATGGAAACTAGCTGTTTGTCTCCCTGCTGTTAGAGAACTATTGGCGAGGAATGTGAGTATCGGGACTGTGAGATCGGGAAATCGGGATTTATTGCCCACGGCATATTGTTCCAAAGTCTCGCCAGCTACAAACTACGCTACAAAGGCACGTTATTGACATATATTAGAAATACTTTTATTAAGGTGTTTCTTTATGCAACAACAATTATTTAAAAAGATTTTAAACAAATCGTTGATATTTATGAGATGAACGTATGATCCGTCGCATGTAAAAGTCTTAAAAGAATCTATACTATAGAAACTACTATAGAATTTACTGACTATATACTGTAAATAATGTTCGCATGTAAAAGTCTTAAAATAACCTATACTATAGAAACTACTATAGAATTTACTGACTATATACTGTAAATAATGTTCGCATGTAAAAGTCTTAAAAGAAACTATACTATAGAAACTACTATAGAATTTACTGACTATATACTGTAAATAATGTTCGCATGTAAAAGTCTTAAAAGAATCTATACTATAGAAACTACTATAGAATTTACTGACTATATACTGTAAATAATGTTCGCATGTAAAAGTCTTAAAAGAAACTATACTATAGAAACTACTATAGAATTTACTGACTATATACTGTAAATAATGTTCGCATGTAAAAGTCTTAAAAGAATCTATACTATAGAAACTACTATAGAATTTACTGACTATAT
This sequence comes from Troglohyphantes excavatus, assembly GCA_963932185.1. Taxonomy (NCBI): domain Eukaryota; kingdom Metazoa; phylum Arthropoda; class Arachnida; order Araneae; family Linyphiidae; genus Troglohyphantes; species Troglohyphantes excavatus. The sequence continues at coordinate 61,363,620 of OZ010668.1, read as the reverse complement.
ACTGTAAATAATGTTCGCATGTAAAAGTCTTAAAAGAATCTATACTATAGAAACTACTATAGAATTTACTGACTATATACTGTAAATAATGTTCGCATGTAAAAATCTTAAAATAACCTATAATATAGAAACTACTATAGAATTTACTGACTATATACTGTAAATAATGTTCGCATGTAAAAGTCTTAAAAGAAACTATACTATAGAAACTACTATAGAATTTACTGACTGTATACTGTAATAATGTACATGATAAAAATAATGCGTATTACACTATTGAAGGATGCCTAGACATGTATAAAAATGTTCTTTTTTCCCTCTCCCCCCCCCATCCCCCCGTATGGAATTAGTCCTTTCATCTGTTATAAAGGGAACTTATAGTACTACTTCCTCGATTTATTAATTCCTTCTTTTTACTTACTTTTTTCGTTGCCGTATGATACTTATATTTGCAACTCTATCCTACTAGCATTTATAATAAAAAAAAATATTTAGGAAAGTAATAATGCTGTTTGTTATTACAATGTTAGATAACCGTTTCAAGCATTTCTAATCATAATTTAGGCAGCTAAACTATTGGATACTTTCTTTTTCGAAACTCCGTGTGCTATTGATTTGTGTGGCATACCACTTATTTAGAAATTGATGAATCATTTTCCGAAAGCAATAGTCTCTGAGTTTCGGTTGACGGATTTATCATTAGTTTCGTGCGTATATTTATTGAAACTTTTCTTAATGTCCTGACAGTTTCCAATACGCATTTTATCATCTTCAGTTCTGAATGGAAATCTTTCTGAGAGCTATTGATTTGGTGGTTTGCATGTAAATGTGTAACGCTTGCGCAAATATGGTGTTTTAGGTAAATATTTCTTAAATTAAACGGTAAACATAAAAATAATGCTTTGTTATTATTTCAATCATTGATTTAAATCTCAATTTTCTTATTATTATTTGAATTACAAATTCGAATCTATATAAGATGAACTTGCAGTGTTATTTGAAGCATTCGTTTAAATTTTAATATTTATTATTATTTGAATTTAAAAATCCTAACTATAAGATGAACTTGTAGAATTTGTTTTAATATAATTTTGTATGTTAATTATTAGACTAATATTACTTAACTTATTTAGTAATCTATTTAAACATAATTTAAAGGGGTTTCTTAATGGGTAATCTTTATTTCTAAAACTAAATAATTCTTTCTTGTTAATTAATTATTTATTATTTGTTTATCAATGTTAATGTTAAAAGAAAGTGTACATTTTCGCAAAATATGGAGAACACTATCATCCAATAAAAAAATGAGCATAAAACTTTCATCAAATAAGTGAAATGAAATTTTTTTTCTGCAGTTTTATAAAGAATTTTAGAACATAAACCTTTATTAACTGCAGGTTTTTAATTACCTGCATAAAACCTTTAATTGTACAATTTTTATGAAAATTTTATGCTGATCTTTTTGTTGAAATATTTGATAACAATTTAATTTTTGTAAATTTTATCCTTATTTTTTAACTTGTGAAACTCAAAAAAACAATATTGACTAACATTTATTTAATTTAAGTAATTAATAAATTTTGAGCTCTCACAATAAATTCGTTATAATGGTGTATCAACTCGTATTTCATTAATGAAACAGAGTTGGGTAAATTATATGTAACTCACAATCCCAAAACTAGAAAAAAAACTGGAGAAATACGTTAAATATACTCGAAATTCTAATTTTTTCACCATGCATTTTTTTTTTTCATTTCAGGAGAAAGACCCGCTGCTATCCAACACGATGCCAATATCTCCACATCATCCTCGTCCAGTCCCAACTTATCTTTCCTGCTCTTCCTCGTCCTGACTGCGATGGTCTCGAGGTGACAGCGCCATCTATTATCGCTCGACGCAACCACTGAGCTTTCGGCTCCAATCATCATTGAAGGACGATCAGTCTACTAAAATTCAAAATCTCAACGGATGGATCTCCATTAGCGAGCTAAAGGACATCACTCCACCTATCAATGTACATTATCCAGCGGAATTATGGATTAAAAAAAATCGCTGATGGTTTTTTGTAGTTTGTTGATATTAAAGATACTTTCTTTCTCGATAATTTCTGACCCAAGATGACTTCTGAAATATAAACGGCTACAGCTGATTCAGAAACTGAAGTAGCTCCAGATGTTTAATTGCCCCTCAGAGACTTTCAATCTAATGTATTGTGAATATTTATAAAAAATCATGCATGATTTTACTTTAAAATCAGGTTGTTATCAGAAGCTAACGTTGGTACTTTGATAAACCTGGATGCTTCAAGCAACAACTGTTATATTACTAATTTGATGAACTAGTATTAATATCACATGCGAACTCAAAGCCACGAACTCTCAAGTCGGGACAACTACAATAACAATGAAAGTTATTGAAGTGGTATGTTATTACGATTCTTCACAAATGAACAGTATAAACTCATCTACGCAGTTGAAGCGTCGGTTTGTATGATATAAATGCATCATTGAGGATGTCAAAAGCAGTATTACTGCATTTCCAGAAAAATAGCAGGGTTTACCTATATTAACTTTATGATGCAATGCTTGTGAAAGAATAAATGAACAAATATGACTCTCCTTTTGAGAACGGTGTCGACTGCAAATCTTTGCACGGATTAAAAGTACTTTTTTATAATAATACCTGTGGACTTAAAGTATAAATTTCGATATTTTGTTTTGAGATTTCAATAATTTATGTATGCTTTTAAACCCCAAAAAACATTTCAACTTCAAAATAATTGTTGACAGTATAAGTGTTATTATTTTTTAAGTGTGCATGGAAATATTATATCTTGTTTTATATGAAAAATGTAAATGTTGAACAAAGAAACATTTATACAGTAACAAAACGATCATAATCATCACCAAATAGATGACATGTTAGAACGCGACATTATCTTGATTATGTATTTTAATTGCAAAATCGATTAAAATATTTATGATTGCGACATTTCATATAAACATAAAAAATTATGAATAAAGGGATGCTGGAACTGGTGCAAATATTCGTCAGAAAGACTAACTTCAAAATGAGGGCCTACTGAAAATAACTAGTTTTAATTCAGTCAATTATATGTGTTTAACTATGGTATCATCAGCAAACAATATTCACATGATCCTGCGTTTTATATTTTCATTAAAATCGATAAGAATAAATCCCAGTATATTGTGATTTTAAGTCAAATGACTTAATCATCAAAACACATAATTATTCTAAATGTTGTCAGAAGATATAGTATGAGCAACCGATTATAAGCTGAAGCTTGCTGTAAGTGATAGATTATTTTTTGAATGATAGCGCATAAGTCAGATAAGAGGTAGGATAATCTCGATTATCCTATTTTAAAAAAAGCAACATTCCAGAGTAAGCTGTATGGATTATTTGCGATCCTTGCCTAGAAGATGGAGCTTGGTAAGAATGTAAAGTATTAGCGGGATTATATTTTAAAGGAAATGGTGCTACCAATTAGGTTAGTTGTCTTGTGAAGATTATTCGGTGAGGAATTTTCAACTACATTTGGGATGATATAAATTAAATTAAAATTATGTGGTTCGTTAAACGCAATAATACACTAAAACAGATGTATATAATTTAGGCATTTAAGTATGTTTAATCTACATATTCATCAAAGAGAATACAAAATAATAATTTAAAATTCGCAGCAACAATGCCCTTACATGATTGTCATTTTATTACTTGTTTACGATCGATACTTTTTGCTGAGATTTGTCAATTTTTAGTAAGTATATGGTTGAAAGACTCAAAATTATGTCTAATATATATGTGATTAAGTCATATGTTGTGAGATATAAAGGGACGAATCTACTAACCGTAGCCGTTCGATTTCGTTGAAAACTGGATGACGAGTGTTTGAAAAGTAACGATTGTTTTTTATTCGGATTGTAATCAATAAAAATAAATTAATATTGTGTATGAAACCATAAAATTGTTATTTATAAATTGAAATATTTATGTTTATATAAAAATATAAAATCAGTGTCCAAAACTAAAATTTGTATTCATAGCATATTTGTTTCTTTTTTGAATAATGTAACAAGTATATATTTCTTTCAGATAATAGGTTGTTTTTAAACTCTGCATATATATATATAGTTCCGATAGTAGGTATCTCCAATAAATATAATTTCAAAAACGGACATCAGTTTGAGTGTATTGTTTGATCCCTACTTATTTTGATTCTTAGAGGAATGATTACGAGAATGGTTAGGTGAATGGTTATTTAATTTTATTTAAACGCGAGTATGCATCAACGGAAAATTCAAAATATACATTGAATTTCCTATATATAGATAATTACAATTGTATGTTTTTCATATTCATAAAGTTTAATTCTTAAAGAGGTGTGTCAAATGTTATAGTACATCAAATTGAAATTAAATTCAAAAATACGATATTTAACCAGCGTGATCATATTTTCTTAAATTCTAACGACATTTAAAATATACAATTTAAAATATTTTGGAAATATAGTTTAATTTTAAAGTTTGGCAACATATAACTTAAAATACCTGTTATTTTCTATTTCTCTTAAGACAAAGGTTATTTTAATTTAAAAGTTTTTAAATGTCAAATATTTTTGACATACCCAACTTCTCAAAAAATTTAAAACGACAATTAAATTTAACAAAATACATTTAGTTAAAAGTATAAGAAAGCAAGAAAATAAAAACAATGGAACATCTCAAATTTCTTGCTTTAGAGATATAAAAAAATATAATTTAAAAGACCCACATTTATTTGAATTGTATTTCATATGTCTGTGAATCAATGTCTTGTTTTATTAGTACATTAAAATGAATACGGTGTTCCCCCAAAATTTAATTTTCTTCTTAGGGCTTGCAAAATCAACTGAGTTAAATGTTTCGACTATTATTCAAAGCTTTGTCATAAAAAATACAAAGGTGTACGTACACACAAAAATAAAAAGAATTATAAATGCCAATTACTATTCATTTTTTCTCGTACTATATTTTAAATGTTTAATGCAGATTTGAAAAATAAAATTAAAGTATTTCATTAATTTGAAAACGCATTACAACGTCATTCCAATGAAGTATGGACATAATTTAAATTTCATTTTAATGGAATGCAAGCTTTTGCCTCTACAGTGATAACTTAAGTATAAACAGAAACAATTAAATTTATGCAAGTCGTATAAAGAATTCGGACTTAATAAGGATATACATTTTTTAACCATATTTTTAAATATAATTTCTATAATACCTATTTTTATGTTTTAAATTAAAAAAAAAATAATAACTATTGTAACTTGAATAAATATTAAGCAAATTTTTAATATTCCATTGGCATAATTTTTATTTCTTCTGTTTAAAGTCCTAAAATATGTCCTCGCACTTTTCATTTGCTGACGCCGCGCTCGACGTCCGTCAATGATACCGAAGTTGGATTGGTTGGATCCCTTGTCTGGGAAGGCCACCAATCAATCCATTATCACGGACGTCGGGATTAAAAACGCAAAGATATGTGTCAAGTCTTTAATTTTATATATTAACTTACTACCATTTCCATGTAATACTACAATTTCCATTTCCATGTAATATTTAAGGGGGTCCAATACCCAAAATTCGCAAAAAAAGTAATTTTTTTTTTATATTTAAAAAATAATATTCAAACTTATTTTAATAACTCACAAAAAACTGCTTCAAAAAATTCCTATTACTTTTTTAGTTATGAATGTTTTAATGATGTGTTCCTATAACATAGTTGTATCATATGTAAACTTTAAAAGCAAATATCTCTGTTCGTGGTTTTGAAATTTAATGAACACTAAAAATGCTAAGGCTTTTTTACTATTATACTTAAAAACATAATTTTTGTGTGTATAGCAAGATAAATATATTTTAAATAGATGTATGCATTCAGATTTCCTATTTTTACCATAATTTGTTTTTTTAAAACCACTTAAAATGGAATTTTATTTTTTTTCGTCAATTTTTTTTCCAAAATTTCTAATATATTTTATTTTTTTAAAGTGATGTATCTGAATCAAAATTTGAATGCATACATCTATTTACATATTATTCAAGATCTTAAATAAAAAATATTGCTTCAAAATATTGAAAAACAAAAAAGGAGTAGGAATTTTAAAATTGTTAAAAAAATGACTAAAATTTTAATTTAAAAATAAATGTGCAATTTAAAAAAAAAATTGAGCGTCTTAAAATGGTTTTTTATGCATATTTAGAAAGAGAAAAAAAATTGGATTGTACAAGTATAAAAATAAAGAAAAAAATGTCGAAGGTATCGGACCCCCTTAAGTTCATTTTAAATATTAAGTTACAGGAGTTATAAATAAATAACAGTATTATATTTTCTTTTAAACCTAACTTGAAAAATATAACATGCGTTACTTTTTTTTAATTAAAATATATGCAAACTTAAATCAAGTTTAAATTATTAATAATGGTAATAAAAAATATATCTAAACAAATTATTGTTCCAAACTAAATAGAACTTAGGTTATCACTGTTGAAAAACGTGTTTTTTATCCGACAACTGAAATTTCATTTTATTAATTGCTTTCATTGTAAATACCATAAATAGCCAACTGTTTTCGACTCAAATAGAAAAATAAATATATGTAAAAAATTAATAATAAATTTGTGTACGTGCCCCTCTCGACAACCATTTATACGAGACATTGCGTAAAAGATCACAATCACTATTTATACATACAGTTACATACTCTTCCAGTTTTAACCGTTCCTACATTGCGTCCCTTTCAGGTACTCGACGCATTTCAATACCCGAGTGTGCTGTACTCTCTGTACTATACGCGTACAATATAAATAAGCTTCGTTTCTTTCCGTTGTTCTGTTATCGTTTAGTACTTGCTACTGTACATAATACATTGCTCCACTTATCTGTATATTAAGAGCGTAGATTATACGACATCTCAAGAAGAAGTATGTTATCTTGAAGAAGTGTACACTGTGTTTACAAATTATAATCGAGAAGAAATAAAAATACATATTGGATGTGTGTGTATTCAAGCTTTTATTTCTCGATGTGAAGGGTCCAGGAGAAAAAGATGAGGGTCCATTTTTTTGTATAAGTCGTGATCGTATTTTATTAGTTAGCAATAAGGATGTGATATCATTGTACCAAAATGTGGCACAAGAACACTGATGATAGCCAATCAAAAAAGAGTACAGAATGCTGTAAGTGTCAGTGATATGAAAAATGATTTTTCTATTAATGTGTTATCATTTCATATGGACTGTCATCGTTCTTCTTCTGGAACCTTTATTGTGTTTTAGATAATTATTTATTATTAATCCTTACATTTAGGAGGATGGATGGCACATAAGGTAATTAATTTTAATATTATCAGATAAGAAGAAAACTAGTGGATAGTTGGGAGTAAAGGAAAACCTCCATATTAAACCATCAATAGTCGAGTGAAGCATTAGCCATTTTAATCAGCCATGTGTTGTTTCAGACCTAAGCCGACCGTTGGAGGGTTAAGATGTCAACTGAACAACTCTCTTGTTAATAATTACAATTTATCAATTGAATGCACTTCCGTATTTCACATTAGATTACTTAATAGGAACTTTTTTAAATAACGTCGCATTAGAGCTGCACATCGGGCAATTGACAATTATTTGGTATCTTTCTCGGAGGAAAGAAATGAGAAGTACGTGTCGTAGTTCGGAACCATGGTCATAAGCCGAGGAAAATACTTGAGCTGGCACCTCATGCGAATTGACATACGTGTTACGATGTTACACCGTAACGGATTTAACGTGCACCATTCATCTATCCTCGGTGGATATATGTTGGTGTGTAAAAAGAACGATTCTGACAACTCTTCAATTACCAGGTCGTGCTGGGAATCGTGTCCGAGCCCTATATATTCGGAAACTACATGACCCTCTAGAGAGACAGAGAGACAATACAATAAATTACCTGTTTATTTTTCTATTTTTCAAAATAAACGAGAAACGCAAGTTCTTGAGTTTAAAAAAAGTGCCGTTCTTTGTTAGCAGGTTATCTCAACGTTAAATAATAAACGTAACGTAATAAGAAAGACGTTCGTAGGGTATAGCAATTTAAAAGGTTTATCTTTTCAAAATATTTTCAAATTAAAAATGTAAGAAGCAAATAACTTCTTTGCTTTAAAATGTTTATTTGCTCTTATTGTCGAGCATAACTTAACCCTCAAGTGGATACGTGCTACACTAGCGGAGAAGTGTTAGCGGTCTGAGACCGCATGTCGCTACATAAAGGTTAAACGTAGCATTTATACATAGCAAGCTCTTTTTAACAATCGAAAACCAAATAGAGTTGCATTTAAATTGTACAACTAGCAAATTATCCCTTTACAATAGCAAAAATCCCCTGAACGTCATCGGGTTAATTAATAATCACTATAAAAAAATACGATTTACTTTTCTTCGTAAATTCCCATGTTTTTATATTAACCATAATTATTTGTAATTGTAATTTTACTCAATAATAAATTCGAATTTATTTTAATTTTTTTGTAACTTTTATTTTGTAAATTATGAGTATTGCATTGTTATTTATCTTTACGAGTGCCCTGGGATAACGTGTGCCCTATAGAGTATATATTTCTATTGGTGGGTTTGAGATACTTTCATACCATGGTAGGGGAAAGATTGTTTAAAACTCACGTTTCATGAAGTATTCTGTTTGCCAATATGGCCTGGCGTTGCTCGTGGTCACTTTGCGCAGTAAGAGCTGCGCGATTTTGTCTTGTCAGCGTAGCCATCGCATTGTGCACTGTGAAAAATAAACTTTATCAAAATCCTCATTTATTAAATTACTTTGAGTATTTCTTGAGATACCTAATTCTATTTTTATGTTCACGACTTTACACGCTATTGCATTTACCTACTAATTAAACTGATGTTTTTGTAAAATGTTTCCTTTTGTATAATAAAAATTCCTAAAATATTTTTAAGTTGCATAGTTTTTGTATAAAAATTAACCATTTAGTGACAATAAATCCATGTAGGAAACTTCTTATTCATTAGTTTTAATAATGGCGACGCAATAATATATCAAAGAAAAAATATTGCATTCCTCCAAATCAAAATAATTTATCGTATTTGGTGAAGTTGTTTTTTTGTGCCAATTGGCGACCACAGTCCGTCTTTCAACATAATTTCATATGGGTTAATATTTACGGACAATAATTCTTATAAATATTAATTATCAAATATTCATTTTTGAATTCCAATAATATGTTTTTGAGGTGAAAATTTAAAAATAAGCTACATGGAAGTATAAATATAGAAAACATTAAGCTAAACTTTTGGGTGGCCCATTTCAACACCATAGTAATATTCCACTCCGTAACAAATACACTATTGTCATAAAGTTAAGTTGTTCGGAACATGAATACACATGGCGTCAAACGAAAGAGCTGGTTTATCTACCTCCTTCAGTTGACGAGGTTTTTGTTAACGACGTTAATTTAGTTATTTGGACGCTAATTTCGCCATTGTGATGATATTTTTTAATCTAGGACCTCTATTTTAGCTCTTATGGCAACATTTTTATTCAATTGGAGTATTTTTTTATTCATTTGGGGCCATTTTTAATTCATTTGGCAATATTTGGCGACATTTTTATTTCATTTGGCGACATTTACTCATCAGCCAATCAAAATGAATCATTTATCCCAGTATTGTCGAAAAATATTTTTGGTCGCGAAGGTGATTTTTAACAATAATGTTATGAAGGGATGATCGATATGTAAATTTCCTATAGCAGTAATGTTAGAGAAAATGGAAAAAGTTCTATAACTTTTAAGTGGTTGTAGATATTCAGATGAAACAAAGTGCAGATTTTAAACTAAGAAAATATTGTTCAAATGGTGCAAGTTTCATAAAAATCCGCGCAGAGTAGTTTTTGAGTTAAATCCGGACAAACAGACAGACAAAAAAAATTAATGTGATTTTCTGAATCAGTGTATCCTAATTCGTGAAGAAAACTCAAAATAAGAGGTTTTGTTCGATTCCACAGACAGACACTCCATTCTTATATATAAGTATTGATTGACAAGCACCTGACTATCGTTCACAAATAAGAGGTACTGTTATCGAGTGTTACTCTCAGGATTAGCGGGTGGTATAATTTCTGACTCGTATTCGGAGGATTATAGATACTGGTATAGACATTGAGAATGCAGCGAGATCGTTATCGGAGGGTTGGCAGTTTCGTCCCACGTCACCCACAAAAATCGCCCACCGTGTATAGGTATTCGTCCACGCCTACAAGATTGCATGGGATGACTGACATCTGAGATGTTATATTCATCATCTGACAATCGTACAAAATCACTAGGCAGTGTTTCCGTATATCTCCTTTAAGATAAGTCCCGAGGCGTCATCAATGGCCCATAGTGTAGCTCTATTGGAATGATAGTTAAACTAACCAGGAGTAATCATTGCCAAAAGTCACTGTGTTGCTCTAGTGTAACGTTAAATGACAAGCCAAAAATCCTGATTATGTTAGAATATTAGATAGCATTATCCCTTAATTCACGAGATTTATTTTTTCACTGTGTTGCTCTAGTGTAACGTTATATGACAAGCCAAAAATCCTGATTATGTTAGAATATGAGATAGTATTAACCCTTAATTCACGAGATTTATTTTTATTATATACACCAACAGATCGGTCTATATATATGGACAATGTTGTGCAACAACCAGACACAATGTTTATTTAAAAAAAAAAACTGGCTTCAATAGGAAATTTCATCAATAACTATTCGCTACATGTCCAGTGTATCTACTGATTTTTAAAAATTTTGGTTTGCATAGAAAGGGAAATATTGAGCTTCCATTTACGTAGGAAACAACATTTTTTTAATTTGAAGGTTAAACGGTTGTTGCATAACACGGTCCATGTTAGAGATAACAGAAATGTCTCGAAAGCGGAGCCTTCCGATCTCTATTGCATTAACACATATCTTTGCAGCGGAGCCTTTTGTGCGTTGAGGATTATAATTCAGGACATATGAGAAATGTCTTAACAACTTTGACACGCACCTACAACCCAAACAACACAAGATAGTTCAAACATAGTACAATTGCCGTACTTCCGCGACGTTCAAACACCGTCGTGTGTTCACAGTAAATGCTCGTCTATGTGTACCGGCAACTAACGTTATTTGAGCGCTACAATAAAAGTGTCATATAAGTGTGACCTAGTACTACTTGGTGTAGTTCCGTGTATGTTATATAGTCAAGCTGACCAGCTAGTTGCAAAGATAAATTTTATATACACTGTGTAAGGATTAACACTGACTAGAACTGACTAGACTGACTGGTTATTATAAGAAATAACCATATATAAGGGTTTGAACTGAATAGCGGATTTGAACTAGACGCAGGAATGGTTTCTGGCATTACATGAGTTTTACGCCATCAACTTAATAAGAAAAAAAAATGGTTTTAAAAAGTAACAGTATATTTTAATAAAATTTATTAATATTTATGTTTTATAAATTATTAAAAGTTAATTAAATAATTTAGAAAAGAGAGTCAGCACGTATATGATTAAAAAATAACGTAATAATAAAGAGAATGAGAACCCCTAGATAATGTCTTAGCGCCTTTTATATGCCACTGAGTAAAAGTAAAATCGTGTATCAAAATATTAATCTTCTCCTACACTCTCAGGTTTAATAAAAATCTGTTGACAAATTCTTGCGAGACATACATGTTTTCTATAATTAATTTTCCTTCCAAACCTCACATAAAACCTTTATTAAAAGTAAAATTACACAGCATAAATCCTACTACAACATTTCAAATCATATATTTTAGTGCCCTTGCTTACTATCTCTCCTCGTAAAAATAACCGTCTACCATTCGTGGAAAATGAAACAATGCTCTCACTGAACTCGATAAATAAATGAGAAGTAAGGCTGCACCGTAAACTTGGGAGAACTTCTCCAGGGAGTTAACGATCTAATCATTTGTGAAGTACAGCCGACTTATAAAGCATTTATTAGAGCCATTTTCGAGAAGCGGATTTGATGATGTGATGAGCAACTAGACTTACTGTAGCGCCATCTAGCATCAAGACGAAGAAATGCTGACGATCTGTCGTGATAAATATTTAAGGAGCTCCGGGACTCAGATTATAACTTTTTATTTATTTCAAAAACAATATAGACTTTTCTCATTCAAACAACACACAATTTTAGATCTTTTCATTATATGCGGTTATATAACTACAGACGTCATTTAAACCCGTTTATCCGTGACTTAAAATTTATATAAGTTTAAATATATGTGATTTAATTAGATGAAATTTTATGCATGTGCTTTTCAATTAAGTGACTATTTTTTTTTTACAATTGTTCATATGTATTTAAACTATATGCAATAGAACGTTTTAAAACGCTTAAAAAAAAGGGGGAGGACTTATAATTCGTTGTTTCCCACACTAAAGCAGCAGTAGAAAATAGAATGTGAACAAACAATACTAATATTAAAATAAACAATAAACAAATAGACGTTACACATATTAAATAACATAAAATTATTAATAAATAAAATAAACAAATCGAAAAAGCCGAAAAAGATTAAAATAAAACATTGAATAGAAACACTCAACATTTCATGAGGGTCAACTAAAAATGTCTGTTAGGGCAAATTTATAAAAAAAATTGACAATCAAAGGTTGTGGCCACTGATCTCTAACTGTAACTTCTGGATCGGGCAAGACATTTTGTTGACTTGAAGTTGATGTAGAAGCCGCCATGATGTGCCCCACTTTTCTTTGTACCGCAATATTTCGTATATTTTTCATGCTAAAATAAGCCGACATGTATGGTTTTTGGCTATTTTTTTATTTTATTTTTAAACCCAATGCAATCTGTTATTAAAATAGGAAGTCATTTGCAAGTCAAAGTGGAAGTAGATAAAAAGCAAGCGCAAAAACTATTTGTTTGGCAATATAAAAAATAATTATATAAGAAGAAAATATAATATTTATATGCATTTAATATTTCTACAATGCTAGGGAATTAAAAAACACCACTAAATCACTTTTAAAAAAATGTTGGGGCACAACATGGCTGCTTTCAATTGGCTTCAACGCGCCCATAGAGGAAGCAAGTTTTGAGCCTTCCAGCAGTTACAGTGGTCATGGCTAACTTAAAGATGTATTTCGAATTAAAATACCACGATATATATTAGCAATAATTATTATTAATGAGGCGTTTTAGCAAAGAAAATAATACAAGAGGGTAGACATGACATTATTGAAATATATTTAAACTTTAGGTTCAAGCTAAGATAATATTTAAAGATAGGAACATTTAAGTGGGTGCCTACGAGATTGACCCACTGGGATGACACAGGACTGATCACATGAAGATTTTTAACAACAATGATAGGGTGTTGCCACCACTAAGTTACAAGTTTATATGCATGGGTTGTTCTATTACAAACAAGCAGGGATGATGGGAAAATGGGCATTGATATCCTACAGTTCTCCTTTACAATGGTTATTTTAACAGAAAAAAATACATATAAACAATAAAATATTACACAATTATGTAATAATTAAAAAATTAAATCTGACAATCCAATCAATTTACAGCAATTATTGTGTTTAGGAACACTAAACCCTTTCTCAACACATCAGCTGGCATGTTATCTGAACACAAAAATTTTACATCGATATCTCCACGCTCATAAATTTCACGAACTAAATTATACCTATTGTCTATGTGTTTGGTCTTATTATGAAAGACAGGATTTTTTACTAATTTTTGAGCTGGACTGATTATCAGACATCACAGTCGTGGGTGACGACACATGTTTTGGAGACAATTCACCCAGAAATTTTCTAAGGTGAACGATCACCTTCGAGATCTCGGACAGGGCGATGTATTCCGATTCCGTCGTTGACAATGCGTTGTTTTCGGTATTCCCAACTGATTGGACCTTCGGACAATTGTAGGACAAAACCGGTGCATGATTTTCGGTCATTTACATCTGATGCCTAGTCCGCATCGACGAACGCCTTGAGATGTTCACCATTTTTCTTGAAAATTATTGATTGATGTTGAGTGCCTTTTAAGTACCTTAAAATTATTTTTGCAGCTATCCAGTGATCTTTTCCTCTGTTGTTATTAAACTGGCTCAAAAGGTTAACTGCGTGAGTGATGTCGGGCCTCGTGTCTACAGACAGGTACATTAATGAACCGATGAGAGATCGATATAGAATATCTCTCATTTCCGCAATTTCATTATCATTTTGAGGACACATATCCTTTGTGAGTTTTTTGCTGCAATCCATTGGACACGCAACTGGTTCAGCATCTTGCATTTTGAATTTCTGTAGTGTGTCTTCAATATATTTTCGTTGAGACATTATGATGCTATCTTTGCATTGCTTAAATTCAGTTCCTAAGCAATAATACAATGGACCTAAGTCCTTCATTTTGAATGCTGCAGACAGGTCATCTCTGACTTTCTCATAGGAAGATTTGCTTGAAGATAAGACACTCAAGTCATCTACGTAAACAATGATGATCACTTCCTCAGTGGCGGTTTTTAGACGATAAATACATTTATCTGAGATGAGCGGTTTCAAATTTAAAGCGTTTAGCTTCTCATCTAATTTGTTGTACCACTACCTTCCAGATTGTTTCAATCCATAGAGCGATCTCTTGTATAAACAAACTTTATCTTCTTCATACAATCCCTTGAAAATTTCTGGCAATTCCATATGTACAGTCCCTTTTAAATCTCCATTGATGTATGCCATCACAAAATCCAGTTGATGATCAATTAAATTATCTTCAACCGCATATGACAAAACAGTTCGAATTGAAGTTAGTCTAGCGACGGGAGAAAAATTCTCCTCAAAGTCAATGCCGGATTTCTGAGTACAACCTAGGGCAACCAATCGCGCTTTCAATTTTTCTACGCTTCCATCTGAATTGAATTTTGTCTTCAAAACAAATTTTGAAGGGATCACCTTTCTATTTTTCGGAAGAATCCACGTAGATTCATTTTCGAATGAAAAGAACACTTCCTGCATGGCCTTGACCCATTTATCCTTTTGGTCGCTATTTAGATCTTGCGCAACAGTCTGAGATGAACCATATGAGCTGTCAAACGCAGCTGATCGAGCAAAGTTACACTCTTTTTCAGGTCGTCCGTGTTTTCCCCTTCGAATAATTTTTGGGCGGCCGGCGAGTCTCTTTCAAAGGCCGTTTGGTTCCAAGAGTTCAGTGTCTGAAACATTCCCATCCGGTTCCGAGAGTGCAGGTGAATCCACTACCGCTGAAATCCTCTGCGTCTTGTGACGTATCAGGCATCGAAGGTCGCTGGGAAAGAGCTCCATCTGGTGGTGATACCTAGTTACGTTCCGAGATTTCAAGAGGGAAGAGGTATCTCGTTCCTCGCTCGGGGCTGTATCAGAGGATTCGCCGCCAAACAGGAAAAAATATTCCAGCTGCTTTTCGCTTTAAAGGGGTTGATTGAACTCCTGTACGAATTTCACGTAGCGCGAGACAATGACTGATCTTGTCGGTTCATGCCAAAATCTATATGCTTTTGAAATTTCACAGTAACCTATGAAGACGCACATTTCAGATCGTGCAGCAAATTTGGCTTTATGTTGTTTATTCAAAACGAATGCTTTATGTCCAAAAACTTTGAAATACAATGCAGTTGGCTTACTACCAAAAAATATTTCAAATGGGGTAGTTTTCTGCATAACGCTTCGTGAAGAGCATCGATTTCGTAAATAAGCCTCTGCCCAAAACTTTGGATCCAAATTTGCTTGGATTAGTAAACAACGCCCCATTTCGACGAGTGTTTTATTTGCGCGTTCTGCGACGCCATTTTGCTCTGGTGAGTAAGGGGCCGATTTTTCTCGACGTATTCCTTGTTCTTGTAAGAATTTTTCGAATTCTTTTCCAGGGTACTCAAGGCCATTATCTGTACGTAGAACTTTGATTTTCTTTCCCGTACGATTTTCCACGCATGCCGTGTATTTCACGAATGCGTCCTTGGCTTCGTCTTTAGTTTTTATAAAGAATATTTATATGTAGCGATATTTGTTGTCGATAAAAGCTACAAAATAACGTGATCCGCCAAGCTATGGAATTTTGCACATTTCGTACAGGATGGAATTTTGCATCCGTACAGGAATTTTGCACAGGTGTTGTTGCACATTGGTCCGGATAGATCAGAATGTACTAGGTCGAGTAAATCTGTACTTACAAATTTTGACTTCTTCGGATAAGGAGTAGCAGTTTGTTTACCTTCAATGCAAACTTGACAGTCCTTCAAAGAGTCAGTGTTGTTGAAAGATAATCCTCGTACCATTTTTTCAATTTCTTTAAGTCGTTTTCATTTAAGTGGCCAAATTTTTGATGCCACATTTGAAATTCTGTTACGACAGCAGCGGTTTCTTTGCTTGATTCGACATAATATAAATCTCCAATGCGTTTTGCGCGCAACCTGGCAGATCCATCTTCTTCTATTATTTTTGGTTCGCGAGCATCGGAAACAACAGAACGGTTGTTTCGTGTGCATTTTGCAGTTGAAATTAAATGTGTTTGCAGTTCGGGAACACATAACACATTTTCAAGACGAACTGTTTTCGTACCATGTACGCCGGGGACTGTAATTCGGACGGATCCTTTTTCAGTGATACTAGCAGTTTTGTCGACTGCCAGTTTAATGTAGGAGTTCGTTTGTTTGTGAAATTCGAAGAAGAGATTTTCATCATTTACTATATGGGGTGACGCGCCAATGTTGAACAAGAATGTTGCTTTGTTTTCTTCGTTTGCGTTCATGCAAATGGCTGTTGTCGCGCTCACGTTACGCTGTGTCACGCATTTACTTTCTGGTGTCGAAGATCTGCTATTTTCTTGAAACAGGATTCAGTTTTATGTTCCTTTTTCTTGCAAAATCCGCAGATTATATTTTGAAATTGCTTGTTTTGCGATTTCTTGTTTTGACTTTCACCATGCCAGTTCGGATTTTACTGATTTCTTCTAGAAGTAAAATATGCGTTTTGGACATGGTTTTCTTGATTTTCTTTTCCTTGTCTTGACTCGTACTCTTCCAAAAGTTTTATTTTTAGAGCTTCTGGCCTGGGTAGTTCGTCTCTCGATTCTATTGCGCACCGGAAATTTTCGAAGTTGTCCGGGATGCTATATTGGAGAGGTGGTCATATTGAGAGGAGGTCATCTGCGATTGCTATTTCCATTTGAAGTAATTTATCCACTGTGTCGAAAAATGAGTTTAGGTGAACGGACATACTTTCAGCAGTCATTTTATAGAATAGAAGCCGTTTCAGCAACGTGGCTTTCTTAGCCGGACCTTTGGACTCGTAGATTGATTTTAATTTATCCCATACTTCATTTGAAGTTTTGCAGTGTTTGATGTTGCAAAGTTTACTTGGGCACATAGATAAAATTATATCCAAGGGCCTTTTGATCTTCTGTTGTCCATTTCGTGATTTTCACTTCGTCATCCGTAGGTTTCGGTTCTGTTCCGTTGACAAAGTTCCAATGATCATTTTTGACCAAAATTGCTTCAATTTGAAGTTTCCAAGTATCGTAGTTTTCCTTGCTCAATCTTTCGATGTTGCTTATGGCGTTCGAAGACATTTTTTTGAGGAGGAATCACGATTTCTTGATGCGAGAACGAAAAGATTTCAAAATGGCTGCCGCCGTTAGGGCTATCTACTGCCCTCTGTACTTGACGCAGTGGAAAGGCGATCTGGGCTCCATTACCATTGTTGTGTTTTAGCAAAGAATAAAATACAAGTGGGTAGACATGTCATTATTGAAATAAATTTAAACTTTAGGTTCAAGCTAAGATAATATTTAAAGATCGGAAAATGTAAGTGGGTGCCTACGAGATTGACCCACTGAGACGACACAGGACTGATCACTTGAAGACTTTTAACAATGATAGGGTGTTGCCACCACTAAGTAACAAGTTAATATGCATGGGTTGTTCTATTACAAACAAGCAGGGGTGATGGGAAAATGGGCATTGATATCCTACAATTAACAAACATAAAAATTAAATCAAAGGCATAACAGAACAAAGAAATAAAAAAATTTACATAGAAATACAACAATTATAAAGATTAAATAAAAACTAATCCAGCCACGAGGAATATATTCTTTTGATTTTTTTTTAAAATTAATATTTGAATAAATATTAGCGGTTCAAAAAAATGAAATTGCAACGCGCTGTATAAACTTTTTGATCACGAGTGTCTTAAAGCCAAACATTGATGGGTTAGTTGCTGAATAAATATTTCTGTATTTTTAACAATATTAAATTTTAATGAATTTATTAATACGAAATAATTATATCATAGTAAAAGAATACAGGCATTTACAAAAAAAATTACATTTTAATATATTAATTATATTTAAAATTATAATAGCAAATAAATATAGAAATGCGTAATGATTGTATTATTTAATTAAGGGCGATTTTTTTTAAATGCTTATATATTTTTTATTTATATTAGTTTTAAAAAAAAATAGTAAAACTATGTTCTTTTCTTTAGGCTTGTTACACACGGAACGGATGTAGATGAAAAAGGGATCTGTGATACGATAATTCAAACCACGTGGATTTTATTCTCAAATTACAGATCTATTTTTCACCCGCATCCAATTAGATCCGATCCGTCTGTAACAGGCCTTATAATCAATTTATGGAATATATAATAATTGTACCACAATTAGTAGAATATACAATATAACACACGTATTTTTCGAAGTAAAAAATTCTAGGCTTCTAAGCGTAAAACTTTCAAAACCTATTGATACTTTTTCTTTATTTGCATGGCAGAGAATGCCCATACTTTAATGTTCCCCTATCAATTCTGGAATACACATATCGTCGCCTCAGAACAACAGTAGGATATGAGTAAAAACAGAGTTGCCCATAAAATTGATTTTGAAATTTGCTGTTTTTTAAATGCTGAATATCTGAGGGTGTAGTTTAAAGAAGACAATGTATGAGTGCTCCACTAAATAGGCACATTTGGGTCAGACTTACTGTACGGTCACCGTTGGCGCAATTTTTTCCACATTTGGCGATACAAAATATTTAAATGGCAACCCTACTCCGAACCGACAAGGAATTGCAGCAACCCTATTGGACAACAGTTGTCTTCTTTAGATCTCGCTCGTGCAAAAAATCGCCAAACGGGCGACTTTTGGCGATATTTTGAAAAAGTCGCCAAGGGTGACCGTACAGTAAATTTTTACCGCACATTTGATAATATTAGCAATACCAAAAACTCATTAAATTTTTTTTTAGATGTCTTACTGTTGCTCTGAGGCGACGATATGTAGATAAAATTCAGGACTTAAACACAATGGATATTGCCTATTCAGAATCTAAGTTAAAAGTATTTTAAATAATGGATTAATAACGATTAAATACATTTGAGATATATAACTATTATTCCTTTACATTATTTATACCCAAGCACGATAAGTTAAAATCCCATTTCTTTTTAAAATTATTAAATTGAGTTCCATTTTTTTTTTTTTTTTGTATGTTTGCCGTTTTTATTGAAAACTATTATAAGTTTTAACCCTCAAGTGTTTCAGATAATATAGATTTTATTTGTATTTGGGTTTAAAAAATAAGTCAATTTTACCGATTTATTTTCACTAAGACCCTCACATTTGACACTAAGAAGGATTAGGTCTCAATTGACTGTCTTATTTTCTTTTTATCTTGTCTCTTTCTAAGACGATGGCAATTTTTTCACATTAAATAAGAAATCATTTAGACTTATGGTTTATGTAAAATACATGTATTCAAATGAACATTGAAAAAATTGAGAAATCACAAAAATACAAGAAAACATTTATTTTATCGCATTTTAAAGCAATTAAACTTTTTATACGACTTCCCAAGCAGAGAAAAGTACTTAAAAATAATTATTGAATTTATTAATTAATGTTATTTCTTATAAAATATGATGCAAACGTAAGTTATGCAAGTAACTTGTTGAGAATAATTATGATTAATTTAGAATAATTAGGATTGTTTAAAAGAGAAAAAATGTGGTCTACATCGCATTGAAAGTTTAAGTATATCTGCATATTAAAATAGGTAATTTTATTATTTTATTTTGTTTATTAAGCATATTATATTTTATAATCTTATAAATAAAGGCATGTTTAAAACAATTTCATACTAAAAACTAATTTCATACTTCGTGAAAAAAGTTGTCTCAAAATATACACAATTTCCACAGCCGTGTATAAAGGACTGGTGCACGTTAAATCATATCGAGGTCCGAAACACAGGGGTTATTGTGTAAAGTATTGTATAAAATATATCTCTATCAATCTAATAAAAATTTCATATTGTTTATAAGGCACCTGTTGGAAATATCAATTAAATTGTTTGGTAATGAAAACCACTTTACGATTTTTATATGTCAGTTTTCATGTAAGAAGTTACTGTAAAAGGAGTATTTCTGACAAATTTTTTAATTTATTTTATGTTTACCTTTTTAAAAAAAATATTGCTTTGTAAAGTAAAGAAAGTAATTATTTTTTTTATTTTGTGAAATAGTTTATTTGATATAAATGCATATACACTTATATTACTTAATTTAACTCAAATACTTTAAACACTTTTTACTATAATTTAATGCTGTAATGACACAAGTCATTTTTCACTTTCATATTTTAACGTTTTTTCAAATTTGAGCAAGGAAATTCCAGTTTTGGTCATTATTACATGATATAATACATTTAATAATATCGGAACTGTGTAATATTTCAGTTGGTTTGTTTGTTGGTTTGTTTAATTCACGTCGCACTAGAACTGCACAGTGGGCTATTGGCGACGGTTTGGGGCCTATCTCGAAGGAAAGACCCGAGAACGATGCCCCGTATTTTTGAACCATGGTCAGATGACGAGGAAGCACCTGAATAGGCACCCAACGCCTTCAATAGACGGCGGGACTTTGGACCCCGAACAGATTTATCGTGCACCAGTCCCGTTTATACGTCGTTAATTTTTGCGGATGTTCTGGACGACTTTTCTAGTATTTTGTAGCGAAGCTGGCTACCCTCCGATCACAAGATCACTACTTTTAACTTTTCTTTATCAAGCAAGTCCTGGCATTTGTTTATTTTTAATCGCTAATTATTTGGAAAATTATTATTTGTTATATAACATATTATTACGACTGATTGCTAAATAATTTTAAAAAGTATTATACAAACAAACGCCTATAAATTATATTTATTGATAATTTCAAAATAATTTTCCTTAATTACCATTGCTAAAAAATATATTACGTTTTATTTTTATTTTACGTTTTATTGCTCGTAACCTAAGAATTTTTAGAGGAAGTCCCAAACTTCTAAATCTAAAATATATAATAACGTCCTTATTTGAATATTCTAAACATAACACTAACGGAAAAAGATTTAAAATACAGCAATAGTTCTGTTAATGAAAATCAATTTGTTCTTGGAAAGCCATTTCAGTGTCTTTCAGTCATTTTGAGAAAGAATATCCTTATTTTATATTTATGCACAGTTTTATCAAAAAGTAATTACTCCCATTTTAATGATTTACATTTTTCATCTTAAAATATATGTGCAATGTTTGTATTTTTCATTGCACAAACAATTTATTTAAACTTATAAATTCAATATTGTTTACTGATTATTTGTTTGCATTTATATATAAAAAAACAGAAATCCACCATTACACAATTTTTTTTTAAATGAATATTCTTTAAATGCAGCTAAATTTGGGTACCAAAATAAATATAACTAACATTATCAAACATAATATAGTTTTGTAAACAAACTGATGTTGCCACTCCGCGAAGAGAAAATAAGCGCTTTTTGATCACCACGTAAGAGATTATGTATGTAGATTCATTCTGACAATAAAATTCCATAAAAAATATCACGATTCAAATAAATTTGACCTAATTCGATAGGAAATGAGGCCCCAATGCGTGTAAAATCATGAAATGAAGCAAAACACACCAGGCGTTGCTGAATACCCGCGGCATCGTATAGATTAATTGTGTATCTTCTTTGTGTTGGCAAGATTTCGTTGATAATCACTCCTTATGTATATATTCTTTAACATGACATGTCAAGTACATATGGCCGTGCTCCAACACGGCCATTCATATTTTTTTCAATTGACAAGTATCATTCTATTAAAATAATTTAACATTTTTTTAATGTTTTTTATGAAGATCGTTTTTGAAAACTGAACACTGTAACTTTTAAAACTCGATACAGTTTACATTAAATGGAATTCAATTGTCAAACAATTTAATAACAATATTTTTTGTTTATTTACTTTTATTTCTTGAATTATTTTTCTTATATATTAAAGCCATTTAGAATTATATAAAAACATTAAACACCTGATTATTTATAGAAGAAAAATCTGATTAACCCTGTCTTGAATTTAAAATATATATATATATATATAAAATGAAGAAAATAAAGCTAATTCAAACAGCCTTCAAGAAAATCGAAGAATTTAAATGAATAAGCTTTAAAACACTACATTGTAATATTAATTTAATACCCATTATGACTAATTGAATTAGGTGTCATTTTAGTAGTAAATGCCAATGTCTTGTTACCATTTTGACCTTTTCACGTGGACTAAGTTAAAATAAAGTTGACCTGCCTGTGGGCTAATTCCTAAACACAGGGGGGCGGGGGAATGTCGCTTTGGGAGGCAGGACAAATACAAATCATTGTGGAGTTGTGAAGTTCTCCAAGCATTGTGGACGGATGAAATGCCTTCCCATATAGCACACCTTCCTCCCCAGGATGCCATGGGAGAAAATTGCAGCCTATATAATACAACATTACATCCCCAGGAGCTCTTCAGGAAGCGAAAATGTTGCCCTGTAGGATTCTTAGGAACACCGAAATACCCCTTGGTATTCAGTAAGTTTTTTGAAAGTTTCATATGAGGAATCCAGGAAACTTCAAGGTCACACCCTCATACGGGCAAATGCCTAAAGATTACAACTGGTGGTGCCATCTGGTGAGGTCATTGCTTGGTACTTTAGGAATTAGACTTGGAATATTTTGCGAATAACTTGTCGCTTTCGCGACTCGAACCCGGTACGTCTTGATTTCGAACCACATATGCTATCAGTTAGGCAACGGCGGTTTTTAATTAGGCACGATTGTGGCATTACTTGTAAGTGGCAATAAGGTCATTTTCAAGGATTTTATAACATCATTTGTGTGTATTTTTTAAATCGATTAATATTAGTTTCCTAATATACAATAATATTCAATTGACGCTTATAGATAATATTTTGAATTTAATGTAGCGTACTTTTAAAATAATATGTTTAGACGCAAAATTATGCTTATTAAAACGACCATTCCACTGTACTTCTTCGTAATGTTGTTCCCTCCGCAACATTCTCTTTTTATTTTATTATATGTTAATTAACGTAAAATAAAACCAATTAATTTAAAAACTAACTAAACTGAAAACTAACAATCCCACTAAAAAATTGGATTAATTTTACGTTAATTAACATAACATAAACATGTGAAAAAACTTTGCACATCTTGAACAAATACCTAAGAGGATTCTCAAAATCAGTAAATAATATAAACCCCATATTGAAAATACGTTGTTCAATTTCTAGGTTATTGTCAACTGTGGATGAAAAGTGGTAAACGTATTGAGTGCCGAAGTCGAACATGCTGGGGAAACCAAAACATTATTTATTCAGCCCACAGTACTGAGCTAAAATTCTCCTACTGAGCGACAATGCACTTTACCGTGCGGATGCATACTATTGGATAGAAATATTGAAAAAACATTCTATTGCACAGTTAGTCGTGTTGCGTTGCGTCGGGCTTGAGTATTAGATAAATTAATTAATATTTTTGTCTTATTTTTCTTGTAGGTAAGAAAGTAAGTATGTCAAATCATTTAAGGTGTATCATTTAATGTATTTTTGAATGCTAGAAATGTGCTTCTAAATCTGCACTAGCATATGAAAAATAACTTTTTCTTTCTACCTTCGGTCAAAAAAGTCCCATGTGGTCGCGTCCACTTAGTCCTCGCTCCAATCCTTTTTAGTATTTCAGCTCAGTGTCCCATAGGGACGATCAAACTAGCGTTCTATGTATACTCGTTTTTGAACCACTTAGAGGACTACCAGAAACTTTTTCAGGTTTATCGTGTTATAAAGCATTGCTTATTTGTCACGGACATCACCAAGTGGGGAACACCAAGCAGTACAGGCTTGAGTAGGTAGTCTTGCCCTGCCCCCACCCCCTTTTTTTGGAAAAATGGTTTTTATTTTCGAATATTATTTCATTTTCACATTTTCATTTTCACTTTTATTTCACAGATGAAGGTTTACTTTGAGTTTACACAATACTCGTTTCTGAAACAAAGATGAAGATTCATTTATCTGAGAAAATAGTAGAGGAATTCCGATTTTTGCCAGATGAAGATTTTTGTTCTCGTGATTTACAGATGAAGATATTCTTCGTTATTTAATGTCACGTGTTTCGTATGAATCACAGACGAAGACAATTCTTGTGAAGCGCATTTTTATACTAGATACGACTTTGGAATCGCATCCTTAGATATTTCTAAGGTTGTTGAAGAAATGTCATGATTTCTCGTTCATTTCATGATAAACCTATTTCGATGGGAATTATTTTTAAACTTACAAATTGTTTTTGTTTTCTAATTTCCACCAAATGTTGATTCTTATTGAATCCTTTTCTTTTGAGAATTAGTATCCGATTTGCAATTATTATTTGCGCATTAAGTTGACTAAATATTAATTTTTAATTATTTATATTAATGAGGAGTTAATATCCGACTTTTTGATTTTTAGATCTTGTGTTTGGCTTCCTTTTCTGTCACCTGGGGCGATTTTTGTTGTATATACTTTTTTATGGGAGTGATTGGGTGTTCTTGTTGTGATAGAGGTATGCATGGTTGGGAGGGTGTGAGTAAGTGGTGTTTAGCGAATGGGTGTTGACCGTATTTCATTTAGTTTCTAATTTTAGACACATATATTCAGATATTAAATACGATGAGTAGGTTATAGTCAGTAACTGGACCCAGGCACCTAGTGATAATTAATATTATCGACAAACATAAAAAACGGTGTTCGATTTTTTTTTTGTTCTAGTCATCAACTATTTGCGAACTTTTTTAGCTAAAAAATTTCTTGTGGTTTGCAATGTATGAATAAAGGGTCCTTTTAATAAAAGTGTTTTACTTTACTTGTAACATTACCAAAATTATCTATTGCAAATAAAAGTAATTCATTTATTGCCCGGGCCTTTTATTTATTACGTTAGCTCCACTTTGGGGGAGGGAGATGTTGACTCTCATGCGTGACTGTGGCGAAACATGGAGAGGGGGCATCAGTTATTGCGTTACGTAGCAAAACTGTGTAGAAAAATGCTGAAATTTTTTTTCACAAACTTTTATACAAGTTACTTCTTTCTAATGGGATGTATGACAAAATAAACAGAGTGGAAGTTTTGATGACTCTTTTGAACTGAAAAAATTATTGTGATTATGGGAGAAGGGGAATTTGGTGGTTAACGTGACGCTGCGTAACATGGGGGAGGGATATTACAAAAGAGAGAAAATAGCGTGATGCAACAAATGAACTCTCCCTAAGTGATACGTTAATTCTACTTCTACGAAATATAACTTTAAAAGGTATTGTGATGTTCAGTTTCTTTTTAAACGTTCATAAATATTTTTGTGTGTTCCAGACTTCAACATATATTACTCAAATTCTAGAAACATGTTACACAACAGAATCCAGAAAGAGGTTATGATAATTTTTAAATTATTAAAAAAATCATTTTACTACATTACTAGGCATGTATTATATTTGGGCTTAAAATTAAATATTTCTCTAATTTTAAATAATATTACATACAAAAATTACAAAACGTTCTCAAAATGTTTAAAATATAATTTTTGAAAAATAAAATAAATAGGAAATTTTCTATTCATGAATATCACATAAATTTATAAGTAAATGAGGAATAGTAAAGAATAATTTATATAGAAATTTTTAAATAAATAATAATAAATGAATTTGAATTAAATAAATATGTTAAAACTTTTAAATGGTTTTTCATTCATCAGATGGCGCCACTGAATAAATTAAAATTTTAAATTTTTATTGTTTTATTGTAGATTTTTTTTAATAATGCAAAAAGAATTTTCTGTTTATAAAATATAAAATATTTATTTAAAATTTGCATTTTGTATCCCTTCAAAGAGAAATGTAAACGTTTAGCTATTAGAATAAAAATATCAAATAATTATTGAAAGTTTAAGTTACTGCTATGAATAACAGATGGCAGCACGAACAGAGTCATATTAGTAGAATAAACTAAAGTTTCAATTAAAAAATCGTCAATATTTATAACTCAGTGGTCATCTAAATTCATAAAAAACAAATTAAAGTAATCGAAAGCACGCATTTAAAAACAATTGACAAAATAATTAGTTTTGTAATTTTTTTATTGCACCATATAAAACCAAATCTAATAATAAAAAAAGTTATACAAAATATTTATAATTATAAAATTACATAAAATTGAATGGAAATTCTAAATTTTCTAATTTTATAGAGTGTTTATGATTATAAAATATATTTTCTTTTGAAGAAAATATAATTAGAAGTAATTAGGATAAAAAATTATTAATTTTAATAAAATAACTAATGATTATTAGGAAACTGACTATTGATCTATTTAAAAAAATCCTAAATAAGATACATATATTAAAAATTAAAAAGATTCATTAGTGGCGGCTAGTGAGTATGAAAAATTAGAAAGCTCTAATTCCTAAAGAATTCAAGCATAGCAGGGCCCGGGGCCCTTCAGTCCCATGGAAATTAATTTAGTATTGGCAACAGATGCATTATTAAATTGTATTCCCTTCCGAAACCGAAAGTTCCTGGTCCCCAGATTGAACAGATTGGCCAAGTTTACAAATATCCTGTTATTTCTTCATTAATTTTATTAATTTTATTCTGAAAAGCAATTAAAAGGCTTTAGTCTGAAATTTGAACACATGTTAAAATGTTCTTGAACTAATTAAAAAATTTTACTTTGCAAACGGCGCCGATGTAATGTAAGAAACACCTCAAATCACTAAACTAAGAAATAAAATTTGGTATTTTAAGTACAAACGCCTTTGTGTGACTTCCATAAACTATCCTGTTCTGAAGATACTTTATTTATAGACATATCAACACCGCTTTATTTAACTGGATCCTTAAAACAAATATATATGTTACCGTGATAGTGCGGAAGCCGTACATCTGCAGACTCACTAGTGACTCCGCAGATACACTGGTTCGATACGTGAAAGTGCGGAATCGTGTTTAAAATAAGAGTTTTCCGCACTGTCACTAGTGAGTCTGCAGAGTCACGTTTCCTGAATCGTAAAAGTGCGGAAATTTGTTATTTCAATTGCTAAGTACGCCAAAAATAGCGATAAATTGCAAAAATAGGTACATTAATAATTTTTTCACAACAATGTTGTACGAACGGTTTTTATGCGGTAATTTTGTTTTCGCCGTCATTTTCTTATTCTGAAATGTTATTGTTATCATTATTTACATTTATAAGTAATGTTTCACTTCATCTGTAAACCATATGGAAAATGGAACTTCAAGTTAAGTCCACATCGTTTTCAGCGTTTTCAATGCAAAAATACATCTAACTTCAAAAGGGATAGGGACTTTCAAGGGTGTTTCCTCTTGTCACCTTTTGCACTTAATATATTTAAACAATTTTTTTAAATATCCATGTTTCTTTTAAGTAACTTTTATTCTAGAATCAATACATTCAGTATTGAATCAGTTTGGATTAAATTGAAAAATTATAAATTAGAAAAAAGGGGCATATTTAGGGTTACAGAAAGTCGGGAAAATGTTGACGATTTGGTTGCATTATTAGAAATTAAAATTTCAATTTGTTTCATTAAAATAGATTTAACAAAAAAAAATGGTAAAGTCTTGATTTATGTAAGATAAAATGTAATTAATTTTCATAATTTAATCCTTTAAAATTAATAATTTTTAAGTACGGTAATTAAAATTGTACGGTAATTTGAAGTTTGATTCGGCTTGTTTTTGGATAGTTACCGAATCGCACATTGATGACTTAAAATTTAATGAGGATTTAAATTTTGTAGGTCTCTTTTTTTAATATGTTTGGTCCCTTTTTCCCTAGGGACATAGGAAAAAAGTGTTACGAGTCCTGTTTAAGCTGTCCGATTATGTTTCGGGGATTTTTTTGAAATACATAATAAATTTGAATTATTTTTTAAATGAAGCAATTAAAAATTAAAATTATTGGTACAAATGTATTATCGCGGGGCACCGAAAAATTTAAATGCATAGAAGTCGCGAATATTAACGGCCAACGATGGGCAACGGCGATAGCTTGATGAGCATTAATACCGGTTTCTTTGGTTTAAAATCGGGTCTCGGTGGCCCTGATGAAAACTTCGATGAATAAACGCGATTGGTTGGATGAAATGCACAGGAGGCTATTACAACGTTGTACAATGGGCTATTGCCAGGGCCGTAGACAGGGGGGGACCGACGGGACAAAACCCCCCCCCCGAAATTGTGTGATACTTTTTTTCAACACTCCTCTTCCCCCTTCTTTTCCTTCATGTCCTTTTTTCCTTTCTTTGAATACAAAAAACTATTTACTTATAGTGCCTAATACCACCGATGGTGTAGAACTATAAAAATTAACTATGACGTCACAGCCAATCATATTCTATTTCTCTACATCGGCTGGGAGTGTTCGGAACGGAAGTTAGATGAATTCTCGATGTTAATATCTTTCGGCACGGAACTATAAATTGAACTTTCTATGGTCGCGTTTGAAACCATACTGTAAGCAGTGGCGGCGATTCAGGGGGGAGGGGGGGTTGCCCCCGCACTTTTTTCGGATGTTGCCCCTCAATTTTTCAATATTGCAGTTTTTAAAAATAAACAAAAACCCCAACCCATTCCACCCCTCTGACGTTTTTGTACCACGTAAGGACAAGGAGGAGTCGTCGGCAGCTGCAGTATACGATTCCGCCCCCATAAATCTCCGTGGAATTAATTTTATGAGGATAAATAGCATACCATCATGGAGAGGAAGTTGGGCCGCGTCAACCAGACCTATTATAAACCCATTACGCCCTCTGACATTCGTGAGTAGAAAGTCGGTCTTAACTGCAGAATACGATTTTACCTTCATAAACTCCACGGGTTTAATAGCAGATCAAGATATGGAAATCTACAATCGCGCAGAGGATAGTGGGACGCATCGACTAGGCCGTTATTAACTCATTCCCGTATTAGAGTTTTGCACCGTCTGTAGAGGGTTGTTGCCTTTGACTGCAGTATGCGATTCCTTCCCTCCCCCCAATAACTCACAGGAATTCAGCCTTTGTCGATAAAAAAACCTACCATCATGTAGAAGAAGGCGAGCCACTTCAACCGGGTTGGCCATTAATCCACTCCCTCCTTTGACCTTTATACGGTGGCCCCAAAGTATTCACGAATAAAATTTTGAGACAATGATTATTATAATTTTTATTTCGACGTTAAAAGAGATGGTCAAAATATTTACTCTCCCCCCCCCCCCCCCCCCCCATTCTTGTTTCCTCTTGATCTTGCCCCCGCAATTTTAGCACCCAATCGCCGCCGCTGACTGTAAGCAGCCATACTGTAGCCCAATTAATTTTTAAAAGGGATTTTGCGGATATTTTCTTCTCAAATCGTTATAGAAATGTTAAATATGTTCAAACATTTTATATTTTCTACTTATAGAATCAATTTGCGTATCGCCAAAAACAGTTTTTTTTTGCTACTTATCCACTTATTATTGGTTAAAATGGATTTCAAAGAATAGGCATTTAAAATGTGTTTTAAGGTCAAACTAAAAAAAAAATAGAAAAAACACTACAATTCGGCATATTTTAGCATGAACAGTATATGAAATATAGAGGTAAAAACGGCATCAAATAGTTTAGAAAAGTGTTTAGATACGGTGCAAAAATTATAAAGGAAAAGTTTGTCTTCGTGTTGTCGTAACAATGGAAATTAAATTTTCAACCATAACCCCCCCCGAAAAAAAATCCTGGCTACGGCCTTGGCTATTGCACGGACACATTTGAAAATTAATTGACGTTTATAAATTGTTTAAGTATAACTTTGTTTTGGTTTAATTAAGGCAATATTTGAGCCACACAATGGGCTATTAAAGACGATCCAATGTTATTATGTAACGAATGGTTTATTGGTTTGGTTATATAACGTCGAACTAGAGCTGCACAGTGGGCTATTGGCGACGGTTCGGGGTCTATCTCAAAGGAAACACCCGCGAACGATGCTTCGTATTTTTGAATCATGGTCAGATAACGATAATGGCTTTTATTGAATAAGCGTCGCATTACGGCTGCGCAATGAGCTATTGGAAATGGTTCCGGGTCTATCCCGAGAAAATTTGGAATAATTTTAAAATAACGGACCTGTGGTTTAAACCCACTCTCTAAACTTTTGTGCTACTTTGATAATTACTCTGATAATTTTATCGTCTGCGAATTTTTTTTCGTATCGTCTGCGAGCTTTGTTACTAAGTTCTCCTTTTGTTTTTTTTAAATTTTGTATGGCTCTTTTTACTACAAATTTCATGGCTTTTTTTACTCCTGATGCTCTTTGAAAATTTCTGTGTGTTCTAAAGTTGCCTCTTTTTAGTAACTGACGAAATGTTTAAACTAAATACGGTAATGCATCTGTTTGAAATTTTCATTTATATATAATTTTTTTTCATTTTATATTCTATGTATAACAATAGTTTTATATTGGAAATGCTTCATATTGAGGTGTGATGCCCCAAACGATTGCCCGAAGGGGCATCATAGCCCTTACAATTCAATGCAGTTTAAATCAAATTCAAAGCAGAATAAAACCCATCAAAAAATGCAGTTTACAAATGTATTAGTATTGTGATGTGGATTGTCAAAATAGGTTTTGTTTTGTTAATTAACGTCGCACTAGAGCTGCACAGTGGGCTATTGTAGACGGTTCGGGGTCTATCTCGAAGGAAAGACCCGGGAACGATGCCATCGTATTTTTGAACCAAGGTCATAGATGACGAGGAAACACCTGAACTAGCACCCAGCGCCTTCAATAGACGTCGGGACTTTGGACCCCGATCAGATTTATCGTGCACCTGTCCCGAATACACGCCGTTAATTTTTGCGGATGTTCTGGACGACTTTTATAGTATTTTGTGGCAACTCTCCGATCACAAGATCACTACTTTTAACTTTTCTTTGTCAAGTCCATCGCCAGGCATCGAACCAGGAAGACCTCAAAAATTAACTTTCCATTCAGAATAGCAACTTCCGTCATCTAACCATGGTTCAAAAATACGAGACAGCTTTCCCGGGTCCTTTCTTCAAGATATATGCGAATTGTTTACAATAGCCCAAAGTGCAGCTTTGGTGATGCGTTGACCAATCAATCGCAAAGCAACCAACAAGTCAATCACTAATTTGCCGACTAATCCGTTTGGTTAATAAACATGATCTAGAACTGCACATTGGGCTATTTAATACAAATCTAAATAAAAGTATTATATTACTCTTATCAAAGTTAACTGGCAATGATAAAAATTTATTTCGTAATCGAAAGTTTGTTTATATTTTTAAAACGGCGATAGTTTGCTCTTATTACAATAATTTGTTACTAAAATATCAGAAATTACGAAAAAATAACATTCCAATGATAAATTATTAAATTATAACAATTGTAAATATAATATTTAGCATCGTTCCATTGCACTACGACTGCATAATCGAGGGTTACCATCTCGTTTGGCGGGATTAACGAGTCATGGAATTGGCGACTTAATTTTGTTCAAAGTTCGGTGCCCCGCGATAGTACATTTAGTTCCAAATTATTAAATTTCATTACATTATATAACTTTTTTTAAGTAGTATTCTTGTTTTATGTAGTTTTCAATAAAAATGACATTTTTCACAAATGCGATTGTATTTTATGACATATTAACTGAGTTCTCTCCTCATTAGGTGAAGAATAAACACTTAAAAATTTGGTTGCACTGAAACTAATAATAAAAAATATAAATTTGTAGCCATAGGTAGATCCAGAAAGTATTACTAGGGAAGCATAGTACAACTTACTAAAATGAGGGTCAGAACCCCTTCTGAATTTAAACTAATTTTCATAGTGTTTTCAATAGTCAATAATATGTATAATAACCTATTTAGAATTAATTTCATACAATGTGTAGTTTTATTAAAATTTTCTAGTTTGGATCAGAGCAATTACAAAAATAATTGGAGAGGTTGCATGGGAATTTCCAATCTTTAAATTGATTTGTCAACTTAAAGATAGGAAATTCCCTGTTTGAACTCATTAATCAAATTTTTTTTTTACAGATTTAGTAGGATTAAAGAATTTAAACAGTACAGGGTTCCCACTAGTCCTTAAAAACTGCATTATATGAGGCAGAATATTTCATTTGTTTATGATAAGTAATGCTTTAAAGAAAGAAATAATGGACAAAAGATATAGAAAAAATATTTTGACAAAAAGAAATCAAGTTTTCTTGTTAAACTTGAAATTCTTTTTTTGTTAAAAATTTGAATCTAAAATATAAATATTTTCAAATCAATGAGTTAGTCTTGTTGAAAATTGTTAATTTAAATTTATTTCTATTTATTGATATACAGTCTTGGACTAGAGGAGGGCCAGTTGAAAAATTGTTAAAATATAAAAAACTACAACAGTAAAAATTTAGACAAATTTTCGATATTTTATTAACAAGGAAATAGTTTTGTTCATAGAATCAAAATATTTGTTATTCTTTTGTAACCAGTGGACAAAATTAAAAGGCCGGCTGGCCATATTCTTTTATCTGTTTGAATATATTCAAGTTCGACACATTTTTTAAAAAATGTGGCAGGTTTTACCAAGCTTTTCTATGGCCCTTTCGCTTTATTTCTATTACTGTATACTTGCTATTTTTATAAATTTTATGCCCCATAAGTTTCCTATTTGTTTGGGACTGCATTGAAGGCAATCAAGAACTTGGACATTGGTTACTTAAAACCATAATTTTGTTGAACCAGAGTGGAGTGTGGACCGAAGCATTATTTTCTGAAATTCATAATAATTATTTATGATGAGTGGTGCTGCTGATAGCAAATGTTTAACCAAGACAAGACGTGATAACAATTTAGTTAATTGTTGAGTTTGTAAAAGCTATGGTAGCAGTACCATCTTTTATCGAGTATTTAAGGAAGATGCCCTACCTATGTTTTTGTGTGTTCTGGAAATTTTGAACTACAGTTTTGAAACGTTTCATCGAGCAGCAATTTTTTTGCATACTTTTGGTAATAAAAATTTGACCTCTCTTCCTACTGTTGGAGGAAAAATAATTCATATTACATATTTATATATACTCCCCATTTTGTGTTATTTGAAGGATACCAAACTTAAAATAGGTAAAAGTCATCCAAGTCTATTATTAATCCATTTTGCCCTTGGCTGCAGTATACGCCTCCGCCGCCCTGGAGCTAGCCTATTGGGATAAATGACATACCACGTGTACAGGAAGATAAGACGTCTCGACCAGGCCAATTGCTAACCCATTTCCCCTTCTGACCGACATATCAAATGGGAGGAGGAAATGTCGCCATAGGTGCAGTACACGTTTCCGCACCGTAACTCCATGGGAAATTAGTCCGAGGATAAATTACATACCATCCTGTAGAGGAAGGTAGACCACGTCAACCAGTTTGATAATTTGTACCGCATAGGACCAAAAGTATTAGAAAATCCCCTCCTTCTGCCCTCTGAATCGCTGCCATTAGATGCGTGTATGAGGTTCTGTTGAGATACGGTTTAAATATTAGCATTGAATTTGAATAGTAATTTTTAAGTTAACACGAAACTTTATTGTTGTCACGGTTTGTTTAATTTTTTCTATCTTGCAAAAGCAGCGCGATAAAAAATGGTCCATAAATTTTTTTTTATGTCTTTAGAAAGTCCTTAAAAATTCTTTATTTTTAAAAATGAGTGGGAACCCTGCAGTAGTAAACTACAATATATGCTTTTATTCAATTTATTACAGAATACTATTTGAAAATAAATTGGATATGATGAAATTTACGTGCCATATCAACAGTAAGTGTGTAGTAAATTCTTAAATTGAACTCGTGAATTTAAGTTTAATCTTACAAGTTTGACAATTTATAATATTCCTCCGACAATGCTGGTGGTTTCATTTGCTAAAAATATTAATTTTTTAAGACGTAAATTTTTTCAACTTGCTTATTTTTAA
Source organism: Troglohyphantes excavatus (assembly GCA_963932185.1). Lineage (NCBI taxonomy): Eukaryota > Metazoa > Arthropoda > Arachnida > Araneae > Linyphiidae > Troglohyphantes > Troglohyphantes excavatus. The sequence continues at coordinate 61,329,116 of OZ010668.1, read as the reverse complement.
AACTCGAAAATCCCAACTGTTGGAGTTTCCAGATTATTAAGGGGCAAAAGATCATAAATAAAATCCTGGGTATACATCCTTGGCACACTCAAAAGGATGTTTGATAAAAAAAATTCCATACCACTCACTAACAGCTTGAATTCTATAATTAAACTTGTTTTTTTAAGACTTTTATAAGTAATTCTTAAGACTTTATAAGTAAAAAGTTAAATAGAATGAAAATGACCTGGTAGAAATTATGCAATACTAATATCTGAAAAAGTTAAATATATATTACATTTGTATTACAATCTAATAAACATAAGAGAAAATTTATTTAACCCTTTGCAGTTGAGAAGAGACTGTCGAGTATAAAAAAACGATGTTGTTTTGTTCTCTGTTTTTCAAATTGAATAAGAACCATATTCTTGAACATAAAAACACAATTTTTCATTATCTTGTTCTATTTAAAAGTATGACATCACTTGGAATCAACATATTTTATTAATCCATTACACTCGAGTGTTGCCTGTTACCAAAATAATGTGTTTTTTTTCTCCGAGAACAACATATTATTGAGTTTAAAAAGTTATTTTCTCACAAACTTTTATAAATATTATTTTTGTCATCTAGACGCACCAAGTATGTTGGTAATTAAAAAATTTCTTCAGATTAAAATTCCTCATACATTTTTTTTTAATTAAACATTTGACAAATCTCTTCAACCGCTAAATACATGTTTGATATATACTCTGATTTATAATCAGCTTCACACAATTTTTATAATTATCCACACTAAATGTACAAAGAACATGCTAAAAGCTACTCTTTAAAAAGATCAGGAATAGAATGCAATTGTTTCCAAAAAGAAAGTTAATATCAAACATGTTAACAGTAAAAGGTTAAAATACAATAATACTGTCATTATTTTTCCAAAATATGCAATAGAAATTCACTGTTCATACTATATTAAAATATAAATATCAGGAAAAAGTATTTTAAAAAATGGCAGGCTAAGTATGATTGGTTGAGAAGAGATTGCGGAATCACTGAATGCAAGATTAATTGAGCTATTGTTGTACGCAAAGGTTGTTAATGCATTTATTTTTCAAAACAAAAATTGGGTAAAAAAAAGCACGGTGCCTATACAAGTCTTCCATGGAGGAGGGTATGGATCCCTCCCCTAAATCCACCAATGTTTGTGGATATTGAATTAGGCGAAGAACATATTAGAAACACTGAAGCAAAAACAAAAATCAATGCAATCGCCGAGTAGAGCAAAAGAGGATATGTTTGGGTGAGACACAAAAATACCGATCGGCTGTCACAGGGTCCACTTCCTTCGAAAGAAAGTGAACCGAACTCAGGGATGATATGTCGGAGTGTCAAATTGGGCTGTCGAGTGGGGAGCTTTCTGCTGACCAGGGAGGGGGATGTTGTTTAAACCCCTTTAAAGTTGAAAGTAGGTTCCGGGATGTTGCCTTTTTCGAGGATGCAGCAAAGAAAACTGAAGGGTACCACCTGAGGGATGGATTCAAGCAGGATGTTGAGAGGTAGGACTGTGCCGTTAGCCAGGATTATTGAACTAGGGTTGATGAGGAACTGCCGAGTGGTTGGTGCCACAATGCTGGTGAAGAATAGATTGGAACGCTATGCGGAGACCATTTTTGGAGTTAGATGTGATGTGCGGTATTATGAGGTCAAGGAGACTACTGTGTTGCAAGGTGCCCATGAGTTGAAGAGTATGGGATTTTTCTGGCCCCATTTTAGAAGCGTGCTTTTGAAATGTGTCTGTGTAGATAATCGGTTCAGCAGAGTTTGCATGGTTGTCAGAAGCAAGAATACAATTCATGTTTGAATGTTAATTATCAGTCGTGAGAGTAAGATTTAGTCAGACATTTCCATGTCTATTGTAATAAACTGAATGTCAACACACACCACGTAACACAATAAATTGTAAACACTTTTCATGACATCACAGAACCTTTTTTCCTGTTTTGTTATTTATTTTTAGAAAGAAAGTGGAACAATTCTGAGATAAACAGTTAGTTTCTTAAAATACCTACTATCCAGTCGAAGGCCGTAGACAAAAATAGTATTCACTTAATTTAGTCTGTTAATTCTGTTGTTATACAGAATCCTTTAACAAATAGTTCTTACAGCAAATATGTAAATTGATTGAAATCACAGTTTATAGTTTTCTTTCAGTACTGCGTAGTGGATAAAGTTAACAGAAAAAAAATTGTTTAATATTTTCATATCAATATTCTAGTTCCACACAATTCTTCTGCATTGTAAATTGGGGGGTCAGTCTGGAAAATTTTGCAATTCCACGTTATGTTGTCTGTCACACCGATAATATGCGAAGATCTATTTCGGCAAGTTGAATATATCATGTAAATCACTATTCTTGAACATGTGAAAAAAAATTAGGATTTTAAATTCAAATTGAACACGGGAATACTTCTTTGCAAAAATGTAAACATTGCAATCCGAACAACGTTCTATTGCCGCTAACCAATCAGGTTTTAGTATTGATTGGCGACATTGGTATAAAACGTTTCATTTTTCATGATATTATATTCAGCGGTCGGTTGCACGTCTTCAATGCACGTAATTTCTTGATTTTTTTAAAAAAAGTTAAAAACTTAATGAGAATTACGTTCGAGACGATCTTAATTTACACTTTCACGAGTGACTAACAGTGCATCTGCAGATGCACTAGTAAATCTGCAGCTACACTAGTGCATGTGCGAAATCAAATAATTTTCCGCACTGTCACGTATTTGCCCGGTGTATCTGCGGAGTTACTAGTGAGTCTGCAGATACACGCATTTTCGCACTATCACGGTGACATATACATGAAATCTGGAGTTTTTAGTTTTCACACATGTGTTGTTTTCATATATATATCAACACGATCACAGACGTCATCCACGTCTCATCCAGTATTCGACTTATGTATTTGCTGTGAGCTGTGTAATATTTCCACTAAACAATGTGGGTGTGATAATTTTACGTAGAAATCATAGCTATTTAACAAAAAATATATAAGCATAATTAATAAAACCATACCTGTATTTTCCAATCAATCTTCAGGGAAGTTGGTACCCTTTATGCTGCAAATTGAATTGTATACATTTTAGCTATTAGGCAAAAAAAAACGAAGAGCATTAAACGGATATTGTAGAGAGATTTTTATTTTAAATTCATTAATTTATTTTTTAAAGTTACTTTAATAGTCACTCTCTATTTGTATAAATTTGTAACAAAATATTGCGTTCGTAAAAACAACGAAATCCCATTTTAGTAAATATATATACGTGTAATTAAGTAAAGTACGTATAAGTAAAATTTCGGAAGCATATATGACACCATAGACAAAAAGTTTCCTTAATTGCAAAATGTCCATACTGAGATAACCACTTTTTACAGTGAAAACATTATTTTTTCAATTAAAAATGTCTCTTTTTGTAACCTACCAATCATCTGTTTAATCTCTGAAAAAAGCATTTTCAACATCTACATTTAAAATAAGAAAAATGTAGCTAAAGTGGGTGTCAATTTGAATTTATCCATATATTATATCCCAATTCTCCGTAAACGCTACAACAAATTATACTCGTTACCTACAACTTCAAAATTCTGAGATAAAACATGAAATTGCAGTACTACAAATTCAAGTTTCATCTCAAAACTATGGCAGATAAATCCGCAGAAGTTTCCCCGTCCAACTTCACCCCACAGCAAATACTTATACAAGAAAGGAACATCCAGCTGTCGTCAATAATAACTTCGGCCACCGCATTAAGAAGGTTATCAGCAATACAACCCTTGCAAACGGTATAACTGGCGACAGCTGGAAAGACGATAGTTTGCCACTTCTTCAGATTAACAGAAATAAGACGATGATCTCGTGAAAGATTGAATTTCTATTAACTTCGGGGTGGCCATGTGTGCGTTGAGTGTTTTTTTGTACTCTGGTGTGGACGACACAGGCCATTATGAAAAAAAGGGAAATATTAAAAGTTTTATTTGAGATAACAGATAAGTTGAAAAGAAAATTTCAACTTTCTAATAAGTTGTTTTAAGTTATTCAGTATGTAAATCTTAAAATGGTTAAATATATTATTTATAAGTGTATTTTGGCTGCTTGATATTTTTTTAGAAATTTTAGTTCTCCCCTTTTATAATAAGAACGATTTTTAACTTTTGGAATGTTGGAATATGCTATGTAGAGTTGAAATAGGTTTGGTTGGTTTAATTAACGTTGCACTAGAGCTGCACAGTGAGCTATTGGCGACGGTTCGGGGCCTATTTCGAAGGAAAGACCCGAGAAAGATGCCTCGTATTTTTGAACCATGGTCAGATGACGAGGACAACACCTGAGCTGGCACCCGACGCAACCTCAATAGACGTCAGGACATTGGACTCCGATCAGATTTATCGTATACCAGTCCTGTATAGCGAAGCTGGCAACCCTCCGATCGCAAGATCACTACTTTTTTACTTTTCTTGGTCATGTCCATCGCACGGTTTCGAACTACCAATCCCCCTGATTAGTAGCTGAACGCCTTTATCCACTGAACAACTGGGGCTTAGTGTTGATATAGACATGTGTACATTTCATTCATTCTAAAAAACAGTTTTGGAATACCATTTTTCAATTTATTTTTAACGAAACATCAATTTATTTTCTAAAAGTTGATAAAAGTAATGATGCTGTATTTGGTTTATGGACGTCGTACTAGATTTACATATCGAATTAGTGACGAAGTTATGTATTATACCTAGAAGGAACAGCCCACGATCAGTGTCTTGTATATTCGAACTTGGAACAACAATCTGACCTGAGTTAGCACTTTATACTAAAAACTTCCACACTATGTTCACTATGAGGGAATTTGAGTTTCTACCACTGAGCTCAAATAAATACTGGATTGATGACTGACATTGGGGTAAATGTACTCACTGAGCTAAAATAATAATAGACGCTGGAGCGAGGACTAAGCGTGAGCGACCACTTTACACCTTTTTGAGCAAAGGTAGAAAAAATAACCCGGCCGCATAAATTTTAATTATATTTTAAAAGACATTTATAGCTTTCAAAAATACATTAAATATTACACTTTAAATATTTTGACATACTTACTTTCCTACTAACAAAAAAAAGATAACACCCAGGTAGCACAGTAATATTGGCCAATATCGGCAAAGAGAGTTTCGGCAACATTGGCCAATATTGGCGAATGTCGGATCGGCCAACGTCAAATGGCTAACTTTTTATCAATATTGGGCAATATTGCCGGACCGATATTGGCCAATATTGTAGAGCGGTATTGGCCAATATTGGGTAATGTTGAACTGGCCAATATTGTACATCAATATTGGCCGATATTGGCGATTGTCGGATCGGCCAATGTCAAATGGCTAACCTTTTATCAATATTGGCAAATATTGCTCAACCGATATTGGCCAATATTGGCTAACGTTAGGTCGGCTAATATTGGCGAATGTCGGGTTGACCAATGTCAAATGGTTAACTTTTTATCAATATTGGCAAATATTGCCAAAGCAATATCTGTCAATATTAAATAAAAGGCGGCCGATTTACATTGATCGACTCGACATTAGCCGAAATCGAATATATTTGAAAGCAACGTTTTACAATATTGATGAACTGAATAACTATGAATAATTTTTAAAAAAAATATTTTTATAAAACAATGTTTCTTTTGTTTTTGATTATTTAAAGCTGTTGCGTGAAAAATATTCTTTCTTCTGTGGAAAATATTGGACTATAATACTCATTTTCTTTCTCTTTAAAAAAACGTGTATTCCAAATCTATATAATAATAAAAATCTAGAAATAAAATTATAATTCAAAAATTTAATAATTAAAATTTTAAATTTCCTAAAATTACAGACAAATTTATAATTCTTCAAAAGAATTTAAATTAGTTAATTTTGAACTAAGTTATCTGTAATATTATTTAAAAATATATTTACATTTACTTTTCTAAATTAAATGTATTACACTTTATCATTTAAAAAAATTAAAATTAGAAACACAATTCAAAATATTTCTATCTTGTATTCCTTCATCTCATACATTAAAATTTTATCACCAAGCTAGTGTAAATGTTATTTACACCATAGTAAATTAGTTTTTAAAATGGAAGAAAAAAAAATTGTCAAGGTTAATGATGCTAGATTGAAAAGCAAGTTTAAGAATTTTTGGTAGGCTAATTTAATATCTTAAGATAGTTAGATATCTGCATTTAAGCAGGTTTTTGTAAACTTTTAAGCAATTTAGTTAAAATACCAAAACAAATTTGACCTTTTTTAAAAACTTTTTAGCATTTATAAGAAATTTAAATTATCTTTTGTTACAATTGTTATACACCTGTGGCATAAAATATTGGGGCCAAATTCACTTACCTCAATTAAATATTATGACTCCCTTCTATTGTAAAAAAGAAATCTAACGTAACAAGTATTGTAGAATAATTTGGATACTCCTTGAAGTTTGGAGCACATATTTCATTTATAACACATTAAGTGTACTTTTATAATCTAAAATACTACTAAGTTGGTATATGTAGAACAACAGTTGAATGCATGATATATTAGATATAAAATAAGCATAAAATATATTGATAAAAATTAAATATGCTCAAATATATAATATAATTTTATAAGTTGCTTATTTATGTTTAGCAAAATAAATTTCTGAAAATGTGTATTGTGTTTGACGTCAGTTGTTGTAAAGAAAGTAAAAATTATACTTTATTTACATTGTGTTTCAATTTCAAATTATTTGTAATTTAGGAACCAAAAAAAAATTAACACCTAGTAACCGAGCCAAGACATTTTCCTTATAATTTGACCATAGTTGAAAAGTCTGAAGCTGTGTTTACAGATCCTTCTTTAATTGTATTATTGACTAATGATGCTAATGCCTCATTATGAGAAAGTTTAAGAATTTAGTTGATTTCTATGGATAATTATAAAATAAACAAGTCAATTAACAAAATCAAATACAAACAAGACATTCATGAAAATTATTTCTACCAACATTAAAGTTTACTGCAGTTACCACTTCCAATTATTCCACTGAGACCACTTCTAAACAAACCTTATCACTTAGTGACTCAATCGCATAATTGGTTAACGATTCATACTCCTACCTCCATCATTGGTGCACAAGTTTTATTTTAAATATTAAATAACATTCTAAGAGTTATTAAACCACATTTTTATTTTAACACTTTTTACTTTTGCTTTAAATTCCATTTAAAAAACTAATCTGCTTTCACACTCCTCTTACAATAGTCTTCACATAAAAGTGTTGATCTTTTAATTAGAGTATTGTGAGTTTGTTCCTGGCCTTGAATTGTCCAGAAGGCCAGCAAAGGCAGGGTGGGAAAAGGGGCTGGAGATAAATCTATCATGGCCCAAATATCCTCACATTGGTCATGGTGTGGAAATTTGGGAGAGCGAGGTGCCAGTTTGGGTGTTTGTTGACTTAGTAGCTACCATCCGAGTGGCTTCAGGCTACAGGATGTGGAGTATATTTCTTGAAATGAGTTTCAAGCTCTATATTCATGAATCAGACTTTTGGGTTTCAAAACTGATCTTGGGGCCCTTAATCAATGCAGCCTCTTCAAGTTATCCGTGAGCAGCTCTAGTGGAAATTCAGCTAAAATAAAATAGGAATAACACATATTAAATGAAAGAGAAAATACCAAATGCTAGATAACAAGTCAAAAATAACTGAAAGAGGAAATCTAGTGATCAGTTTCTTAATAAATCTAGTTATCAGCTTCTTAATGCTGTATATTATGTTGTTCTAATTTATTCCTCATACTTTTTTCTAAAAAAAATAACACGACTAAAATTGCTTAAATACAAGCTTGAGTGATAAAAAAATATATTAAATTTTAACATGGTATTAAATCGATTTTAGCAAGTACTTCAAATGCTTTGGTCAACTGCCTAGCACCTATACTTTTATGTGCTGGCTTAAAATACATTTTAAATTTGCAGCGAACTTTCAAATCATAATGGAACTAATGTATTTTGGAATTAAGACACATCTGAATAACCAAATGAAGATTTAATAAATAATGCACTCAAAGATTGTGCAATATAGCGATAAAGCATATTCGATTAATTTGGGTTGTTTTCATTACCATCTAGTACACAATAACTACTGAACAGGGTAAAACAGGCTAACATTAAATTTTATTTTGTGATCCATAACAAATAAGGTAGGTAAGGCTTTTTTCGGCAGGAAGAGGAATTCAGGAATATAATGCATTGTAACAAAATTATCATGTCCTGGTATATTTCTGGGATATATGGTTAAATGTACTCTACGGTCTTCCTTGATTTCCCTGAAAATCTAGTTAAAATTTTCAGCTATCCTGCAAGGAGAAAATTGAAATCTTTCAACAAAACCGGTTGTCGCCAAGAACGTGCCAGCGTTGCAAATATATCTTTTTTAAAAAGTCGCCAGGGGGGACCGTACAATGCATTTTAGCCAAATATCAGTGGTAGCCCATAGTCGAAACTGTTAGTGCAGCTGAAATCATGTGACCCCCCCCCCCCCCCCTATTTTCTACAACCATACCTGAACGGAAATTCTTTAATATTTATTAATCAAATCAAAGTTTCCTTTCAATTTTTACGAAATGATAACATGCGAAAAAATAGAAAACACTTCTTAATTTTTGAAAATTAAAGCAATCCAATTTTAAACTTGCGAATCGGTCAATTTTAATATTAACTCAAATATCGAAACAATAGCACACAGTAAATTTATCACGAAAACTATTTCCATTTGCATAGATTCTTGGAAATTCTCGGTTCTCCTACCCATCTCTGTGATTCATACACGAGTCAATCAGTGTATTGAATTCCTAAGTGCAGCCAAAGTAAGAAAATTCATTTTGAGCTGTATCTCGCAACATATCTCCATACTACGTAGAGGTTGCCATGGCAGTGATACAGCTGATTTTGAACTTTGCTCTTTGGCTGCAGTTTTGATTGAATGGAGTTTTTCCCATCCTGAATTATGTATTACAGCAACAGGTTTGCTACTTATCGGAGATTTCATTTTCAACTCTAATCTTCACTTAAGAAATTTAGTAAAATATCTGATTTTAGCTAATAAATTAAGGTGCAGCCCGGCTGTACCCCACGAGCCGCCACTGCCAAATATTATTTTAAAAAAGGAACTTATTTAAAATTAAATATTGGATACAGTTCCGATATAAGCCATTGGCAATTTTTAATATTTTGAAAGTATTTCATACAGTGGATAGTAAATACAGTCCTGGATACAGTGGCGTAGGAAACAGAGAGGCTCAAGTGCTGTTCCCCTTCCCACTTAGTCAAAATTTTCTAAAAAAAATTGTTAATATCTTAAGAAAATTATGCAATTTCTTCAGTAATTGATAATTAGTAATTAACAACTAATATTTTTTTAACTAATATTCAATTTCTATTTATCCTATTTCAACTAATATTTGATAATTAGTAATTAACAACTAATTAGTATTCTTTTTTATATTGGTAGATATTCTCAATAGAATTTACTTAGTTAGAGAACTATAAAAATATTTCAATCAGAATAACCCACTACTACTATAAAACCACAATTAATTAAATATATTTTTTTCTATAAATAAGTTTAGAAAATCTAAGTTTTTTTTGTAAACTTATAAATTTAACGATACGATGCTTCTATTAAGAGATTGTACAGTTGGTGAATTTTACTGTAAATTCCGGAAAATAAACAACAATCTGTAAAAAAAAATATACTACACAGTTTTTTTACCTATAATACTTTGTTAAACAAATAATTGGTTGAATATGATATATATTTAGTTGCAGTTGATGCTTCCTATACAAAAATCCCGGGCTTTTTGGATTTGCGGCCACAAAATGGCAGAAGATCGAAAATAAACAACAGGATGTAATCTGCGCATGCGCATCGCTTGAGCGTTCTGAACAATATATCAACCGATTCAAGTCGATATAAATTCTTTTAAAAGCATAAAAATCTGGAGATATTACGTAAAAAATTTGAAAAATTATTCTCTCTGCACATTTTTTTGTTAACAAATGTAGTTTTTTGAAGCTTTTAGAAGAATTTGTTGAAACTTCAGTATTTGACATGGGAATCGCCGGCCGATATTGACCAAGATTCACCGAGTTAAAACCGACAAAATCTTTAAAACGAGTAAAAATCTTCATTTATCACATAAAAATTGTGTATATTTGTTGCCTCTATCCATTTATTTATTATAAAGTGCAAATTTACAACTTTGAAGGTTTTATAAGAATTTGTTGAATCCTCAGTATCGGCATGGTAACATTGGGCGATATTGGCTAATGTCGCAAACGAACGGTCGATATACACCAATCCCCAGCGTGATTGGCCAACATTGGCCCAATATCGGGCAATATTGTTGTGCTACCTGGGCAATTGGAACCGAAAAAAAAAGTTTAAAATATATCTGTGACGTCACGAGATACTTCCGCAAAGCGAAGGTAGAATGTTTTCTCTGTTATCACTGTTATCTTCTTCTATACACTATATCTTCCAATGTCACATCTAGTAAATCTAACTCACCCACGTGTTTGTTATAGGCTCTAATTATTTTAGGGCATCCTACATCGCCAAGTTTGTTAGTTTTCTGGTTGTATCGCTTTATTGTGGTAGTTGGCTCAACTCCATATAATGTAGTGATCAAATGAACATCTAAATGGACATCTAAAACCAAAAAAATATCCCCAAAAATAAATAAATAATGAAAAAATCGCTAAAAACTCACATAACTAAAAAATAGCACTCCTGAAAATGTTCCCCTAAAAAGTTAATCTAGCCCATGATGTAGCAGATATGCAACACATGTAAATGTTGACGTAATTACTAAAATAATTTTCAAAAAGTATGAAATTGTAGTTAAATATAATCTACATACCTCTGGCATTAGCTAGGATTTTTTGTAAAGTCAGATTATACTTATAAGTAATAAAACTATCTTTAAAAACTTAACCTTCATGAGCCAGTTTTAGAACTACAGACTTCGAAGTAATTGATTGCATTTATGACAATAATTTTATAAAGATAAGGATCCATCGGTGGTTATACGAAATAGGTACATGGTTCCCTACGTGGCAATACTAAAATAGTTAACATAAAACTCAATAGATGTAACTAGTGGTCATTTTAAAGTTGTGTAGCATATATGCTACACTATGCACTATAGGGTTAAGACAAGATTGAGAAAACGTTCTATCTTGGTTTTTACACTGTTAGCCGTGTTCCGTCGGTCTTGAGTATTTGATTATGTATTTTTTTCTTTTTTTTCTTGTAAGTAAGAAGGCAAGTATGGAAAAACAATCAATGTGAAATATTTCATGCATTTTTAAAAGCTAGAAATGTGGTTTTAAAACCAGGATATCTGTACTTCACCCTACACCCCAAATACCTTACGAAAGAACTGTTTTTCTATCTTGGCTCAAAAAAAGATGTGTAAAGTGGTCGTCAACGCCTAGTCCCCCCCCCCCCCCCCGCCCCCAGTGATTAATTTAACTCAGTGGCCGCTACTGATTAAGCTAGCAACGGTCCCTCTTCGTTTTAGAACGCGGAAGATCTAAATCGCAAACATACGAATACAAAATCACACTTTTTTCCAATCTGGTAATGACGACGCGCCTGCAATATATGCTTCTCAGGTGGGATTATCCATCCATCACAACAAAATCATCATATAATATTTTTTCTATGGTAGAGATAATTTTTACTCCTCTTACACTCAAAGAGTTTTAACAAGTGGGATACCAAAAGAAAGATAACTTCACGCTGCAGTGACAAATCGTATATACAACCTCTCATAAATATCAATGATTTGCTTAGACAATGATTTTCATCATTTTGTGAAAGCGCAGTTTAAAGGTAAAACAACCCAGCTGATTCTTAAAGTAGTTGATTTTTACGTGCCTAGATATCAGCATATTACTTACATTTACTGTATCTCTCTGCCACCAACATTTTATATATATTAACTATCCGTAACCGCACTTAACTCTATTTTTTAAAGTCACTTGAACCCTTTGCCTTCTCATTCCCTCAATATAAGTTTTAGATAAATAAATCGCCGAATATTCACAGGTAAAAGGGTTTTACGTGAAACTTCATTTCAGCAGATTACTGAATTTGGACATGGTTGAATTGAAGAAAGAGTAAATGATGTAAAACTTTCAAAACCGTAACATGATGGGTTTATCGTGATATTCCATATTTTGGGTATGCTTTGCGCAAACTACATAAATAACTTTTAATAAATATCGACAATTAAAACGAAGCCAAGACTTATCGGGAATCGAACCCATACCCCCCGGTAACGCAGCCCAGAGAAAACATAAATATACATAAGACATGTTTAAAAGGTGTACCAATAGAATGAGAAGTAACATTATTGAGTTGTAATAACTCATCAGTGTCCATTAAAGCAATGGACATCAAATAATGCGGAAAACCATCTTCTGAACAACTATTTTAAGTGTGTCAGGTCGCTTTGTTAAGAAGGCTTTAACAGAAGTTGAGATTAGCAATATCGAATCACTGATCATTTTTGAGAAAGTACGATTAATTAAATTTGAGTACGTCATCGTTCATTTATAATGCAATTGTACTCAAAGAAAAACGAAGATGTACAGGTACTTATTTTAAGTACTTTTTTTTAATAGTGTATGATTTCAAGAAAAAGACGACCCGCGCATTTTGTTTTTCTCTTGGACTCTTTATATGCACAACTTCTTTGTTAAAAACATCTACTGACTATTTTGCTTCTATTTATAAATCCAACTTGAAGGAAATCGATTGCTTCGTTAATAAACGATAAAACTTCACTTCCATGCAGTGCAATCCGAGTACGCATACCCTCAAACTTCAACTCGCGAATAAATAAATAAATATCAATCAATTTATTCATTCCCCACATACAAGTACCACCCCTCAGCATTCCATTGACTCAACAATCCCATCATGCACTCCGTTTTCCGTATCCATGAATACGGAAACAGTTTCCCTTTTCGGAAAAGAACACACACACAGAAATGCATTAGGGGAGAACTTTCCGTCTCCCTGACAAAATGTAAACAAGAAAAATAAGTAAAAAACCGAAAAGAAGTTGGAAAAAAAAGAGTAGAAGTGAGCCAGATCAAGGCGTTCCTTGGAGAGAGTCCGCGAGACAGTCTCGCATTTATTGCAGTAACGCCTGGTGCGCCTGGATTCTTGAAGTTTCCTCAGAGACAAACAAGTCCTGGGATGCGATTCTTCCTCCCCCTGCCGTGACAGTTGAGTCAGGTTCGAGTCTGAATAAAGTGGTCGGCTGTTGGGAGTTGGGACAAGAGTAATGTGTGTTAGTTTGGGAGTTTTCTTACGGCGGGGTGTTATTCTTCTTTTCTAGTAGGATGAAATTGATTTTTTTTTTTGCCGCTATCAAATTCAATGCTTCTTATATATACATGAAAAGAACAATTTGTATGTAGCTATGTTTTTTTTGTCTGTATAAGATATAATATAAGATGAAACGTATCGCTACGAGAATTTTAATCGTGGATAACAGTTTTATTCTATTGTTTTTAAATGAACAAAGTGTTAAAAATGCGTTCTCATATTTGACAAAACTTTTGTAATTTTTTGACGGAACAGACGGCTCCTATATGCCCCGATTAAATATTTCTTCAAACTGATTGTATTATTCATTTTATCGTTTATTGAATGAAATTTAATTAGTTAAAATGAAAGACGATTTTAACCCTTTGCACTCCGCTGTCGCCTCTCAGGCGCCAACAGAACGACCAGTTCTTTGGTTCTCTGTTCTTTAAAATAAGCGAGAACATTGATCTTGTGTTTAAAAAAAAATATGATCTTTTTTCAACTTGTTGTCTTGCAGATCCAAAATAGATTATGCTTTTGTTTTCCTCTATGAGCAAAAAAAAATTACGGGGAAAAGAACATAAAGAGGAATAACTGTTCCGTAAAAAGAACGCAAAGCGCAAAGTGTTCTTGGAGTGCAAAGGGTTAATTAATGGAATAATTAAATATCGACGAGATGACATGAACTGCGGACCTGTCGTTCGATAGCTCAACGTTCTATCCATTCGGCCAAGAAGGCTCTTTTGAATTCTAACAATATATGTATAAGAACCAAATATGAGTTGATGATCCAGAAAAGGGCCGAAAAGGAATTTGAGTAAATGTATGTCGTTCTTATTTGAAGGATTCTCGTTTCGTCATAGGTCACGTGATTGATCGACAAAACGATTGTCAAATAAAATGAAGGTAGCCTTTACGATCGCAGAATTCTCAAAAATGATGCCGTAATTTCTGCGAGTGCCGATAAAGTACAAAACGGTTGTGGTTTGTTACGGATTCAGTCTGAAACAGCCTGGCCAAATACAATGAAACTTTACACAGGTACCTTTGAATATGATCTAGGCTACTTTGGAGAATGTTACAACCCAAGAAAACTTGTATTTTTTTAATGGACTAGATGTAGTCCCTATTGTACTGTAAAATTCGTTTCGTGAAAGTTCGAAGTTTTTTACTTTGGTAATATTTAAGCACTGATACAAATTCAATATGGATGCAGCTCAAAATGCTTCAATGAGGTTTCTAACAAGAAATATTACTTATATAACAATATATTTTGTATGGTTAGAAGCACTAGGGTGGATCGAAAAAATTAAAAGTTTTTAAATCGAAATGTATTAGTGCAGAATGCTTGCTTTGAATTTAGAAGTCAAACGGGAAAAAAATATCATCTGACAAAGTTTGAGCCTTGTGCATTGCGTTCAAAATTTTAAAGTTTCAAAATTTTGAAAGTTTTACACTTATCGGGTCGATTTACGACAAAAAATAGCTAAACACGGAACACATTGCAGCAAATTTATGTTTGAATGGTTTTCGCTTCAACTTAGTGTGTTAACTCACAGTAAAAAAAAGTTTACACAATTTTGACTAAAGAAAGTGGGTTAAAACTAGTAATTTTTTCTTCTAATCGGGGGTTTTAACGGTCAAGGAATTTATTACAGCAATCAGAAATTCGTAATTTTGTTAATCAATTCATTAGATTCAAAAGGGGACCAATGATCACAGAAACGGGTTCGACATACGAAAAATAAAATTCCGCAAACGAAAAAAAAATGTTAGCAAAACAATTTAACGGAAAATGGTGACGAAAATCGCAAAGCAATTTATCCTACTATATTCATATAGCAAAGCTATTCTCAAACTTCTAACTGAAATATCTGATTTGCCAACGGGGTTAAAACAAAAATTCATCCGTTATTCATTCACTTACTTTCCGTATACCCACGAAGATGAAATCTGGCAGAGTTGGTTCCTTATACCTTAATTAGGGGATTAAAAGGTATTAACGAACTTCTAGCTGAATTAGCCGTTTTGAGCACACGGTTAAAATAAACAAAGTTTACTCACCACTAATACCCAGGAAGTTGAAATTCAGAAGAAGGGTTCATTATACGTCAAATAGGAAAACTATGCTATTTGCGTATTTCTAATTGAAACATCCGTTCTCCGCATAGGATTGCAATGACAAACACTCGTTTTGATTATTTTTTTGTTGTTGATTGAAATGGATTTGGTGTATATTTCCGGTTGCCTATGTCTGTCCTTATTTAAAACACTTAACACGGTCACCCAAATACCTCGTTTTTTTTAAACTAAGGTCAGATGACGAGGTAACACTTGAGCTGGCACTCAACGCAACCTGAATATCGTCAGGACATTCGCCCCCGATCAGATTTTATGTGTACCAGTCCCGTATACACGCCGTAGAAATGTGAGGACGTTCGGTTTGGTTTAGGTTAATTAACGTTGAATTAGAGCTACATTTTGGGATACTGGCGATGGTTCGTTGTTTAACAGTAACCAAAAAAACCACTGTATTTATTTATTGTGAAGTTTTGTGACGATCGACCTCTTAGCATTTTCCTGTCAACAGCTATGCTTAACTAGTTTCAGTTTGTTGTTTTTAAATTATGTTCGGTTATGGTAAATATCATTATTGTCTCTGCACGACACTACCTTACACTTTGATTGGTTTTGTTAATTACGTTGCACTAGAGCTGCACAGTGGGCTATTGGCGACGGTTCGGGACCTATCTCGAAGGTTTGGTTTGGTTTTGTTAAATAACGTCGCACTAGAGCTGCACAGTGGGCTATTGGCGACGGTTCGGGGTTAATCTCGAAGGAAAGACCCGGGAACACATACACATTCACACACACACATTCATACATGCACCTCGTTATTTTAGAACCATGGTCTGATGACGAGGAAACACCTGAACTGGCACCCAACGCCTTCAATAGACGTCGGAACTTTGGACCCCGATCAGATTTATCGTGCACCAGTCCCGTATACACGCCAGTATAATTTGTTGGATTGAAGGCGTTGGGTGCCAGTTCAGGTGTTTCCTAGTCATCTGACCATGGTTCTAAAAATAACGAGGTGCATGTATGAATGTGTGTGTGAATGTGTATGTGTTCCCGGGTCTTTCCTTCGAGATTGACTCCGAACCGTCGCCAATAGCCCACTGTGCAGCTCTAATGCGACGTTAATTAACAAAAACCAAACCAAACCAAACCGGGAACGATGCCTTGTATTTTTTTAACTATGGTCAGATGACGAGGAAACACCTGAACTGGCACCCAACGACTTCAATAGACGTCGGGACTTCGGACCCCGATCAGATTTATAGTGCACCAGTCCTGTATACACGCCGATAATTTTTGTGGATGTTTTGGACGACATTCCTAGTATTTTGTAGTGAAGCTGGCAACCCTCCAATCACAAGATCACTACTTTTTTACTTTTCTGTGTCAAGTCCATTTCACGGATTCGAACCACCAATCCTCTGATTAGTAGCTGAACGACTTACCAACTGAGCAACTGGGGCTCCCTATCTCGAAGGAAAGCTCCGGGAACGATGCCTCGTATTTTTTTTAACTATGATCAGTCAGATGGCGAGGAAACACCTGAGCTGGCACACAACGGCTTCAATAGACGTCGGGACTTTGGAACCCGATCAGATTTATCGTGCACCAGTCCCGTATACACGCCGATAATTTTTATGGATGTTCTGGACGACATTCCTATTATTTTGTAGTGAAGCTGGCAACCCTCCGATCACAAGATCACTACTTTTTTTACTTTTCTTAGTCAAGTCCATCGCACAGGATCAAACCAGGAACCATCTGATTTCCAGCTGACGCCTTTATCCATTAGGCCACGGAGGCCGCGCGGTTGGTTAAGTAAAATAGCACTTGAACTTCACAATGGGCTATTAGCGGTGGTTGGGATTCGACAAGGCTTGTTTAAAAAACGTCGCACTAGTGATGCGGAATGGGCTATTGGTCCCAATTCAAAGTCAACAAGCTTGTTGTCTAAACAACGTAGCGATAGTGCTGCACAATGGACTATAGGCGCTGGCTCAAATATTACAAGCTTGTTGTTTAAACAACTACGGACCAGTGCTTTACAATTGGCTATTTGTGCCAGTTCGGATTCGACGAGGCCCGTTGGTTAAAAAACGTCGCACTAGTGTTGCGTAATGGGCTATTGGTGCTGGTTCAAATACAAGGCTTGCTTAAAAAAACATCCAAATAGTGCTGAACAAGGGGCTATTGGTATTGGCGCCGCTTCGGATTCGACAAGACATTCTTTAAAAAACGTCAGACTAATGCTGCACAATGATGTATTGGCGCCGGTTCGGATTCAACAAAGATAATTTAAAAAAAAAAAACGTATCACTAGTGCTGTGCAATGAGGTATTGGCCCCGGTTCAGACTCAACAAGGCTGGTTCATTAAATAACGTCTACCTAGAGTTAAACTATGGGTTATTGGCACTGATCTCTAACTGTAACTTCTGGATAGGGCAAGACATTTTGTTGACTTGAAGCCGATATGGAGGCCGCCATGATGGGGCACACTTTTCTTGATACCGCAATTTTTCGTATATTTTTCATGTTAAAATACGCCGACATATATTATTTTTGGGTAAGTTTTTTTTATTTTATTTTTAAACCCATTTTAAATGTAATCTGCTATTAAAATAGGAAGTCATTTGCAAATCAAAGTAGAAGTAGTTAAAAAGCAAGAGCAAAAAATATCTGTTTGGCAATATAAAAATTAATTCTTTAAGAAGAAAATATAATATTTATATATATTTAATACTTCTACAATGCTTTGGTAATAAAAAACACCACTAAATCATTTTAAAAAAAATGTTGGGACACAGTATGACAGCTTTCAATTGGTTTCAAACGCGCCCGTAGAGGAAACAAAGTTTGAGCCTTCCAGCAGTTACAGTTAGAGTTCAGTGGTTATTGGAGCTGGTTCGGATTCGAAATGGCTGGTTACACAATGGGTCATTGACACCGGTTCGGATTCGACAAGGTAGGTTAAATAACGTCGCTGTAGAGCTGAATAATAATCTATTGGCGACGGTTCGGATTGGTGAACGATAAAGTTTACATTTCGGCAACAGTATATTTTATTATCATTTGGAAATTGTTTTGTAATTTAATGCACGGCTTTTGTTGTTGTGTTTTTAATTGTTCTATAGATGTGTTGGTTGCAGATGTGAATAGTAAATAGTTTTGGAAGTTGGAAGCACATATTGCTAAACGTTCTGAAACAGTTCGTTTTGACCGGACTGTTATTGTTTTGAATTGCTTAAAGTCTTGCAACAGCAAGAAAGGCGAGGGATTCCCTGTGAACCACTGTCAACTTTAAGGATCTCGTCACCTGCTCACACACCAACTGGATAGGGGGTACGTACTGTGTACTAAGAATTTACCTTTTCATTGATCAATTGTATTCACCATAATCAACTGCTCGAGGGGGGTACCATATTTGATCCTGAGTAGTCGGACGCCGGAGAGCAATATTGTTTGATTCAATGAATCGACGTACGAATGTGGTGCAGTTGCCCATCGATACGAGCGGGGGCTCAAGACATTAAATTTGCAGTATTTTTATCGATTAATTGCATAATTTTTTAAATCTGAAACGTCGTTAATAGACAGCTAATCATCCATCCTTGTCGAATCCGAACCGTCGCCATAGCCCAATGTGCAGTTTTAACCACATATTTTTGTCCATTATTTTGACTTGGCGACCACCAAAAACGACATTTTGGCTTGGGCGCCAATTTCGTGCCAAGCGGGCACTGCGAACTAGGAATTTACTGTAAGTTATTCGACAAATCATTTTATAAAGTTAAAAAAAACAGTATTTAGTTATTTGCTATTTTTGTTTGGATAAAGTTGGTTTTGAACGAAAATGACAGGATAAATTTAGTTTTGCTCCAACCAAATAAAACTTGGAAATATTTCATCGATGTGCCCATTTTTGAAGTTTCTGCAAAAATCCAAAGTTAGGTAATAGACACCCATATAATTTGCCTTTTTGACATAGTTAAATTATCTTAGTTTTAGCAAAGGTTAAACTTTTACAGTTATAATTCAAAACTAAAATACGAATCGGAATACCAAACTTACTACTAACTTTTTTCATTCGTGAAAGCAATTTATATTCAGAAAATAACATCTATTTTTTAAAATTATATTAGATAAAAAATTCAAAGTTGAAAAATAATTATTCGAACAAAAGTGGTTTGGTTTGGGTTTGGTTAATTAGTGTCGCACTAGAGCTGCACAGTGGGCTATTGGTGACGGTTCGGGGCCTATCTCGAAGCAAAGACCCGGGAACGATGCCTCGTATTTTTGAACCATGGTCAGATGACGAGGACAACACCTAAGCTGGCACCCAACGCCTTCAATAGACGTCGGGACTTTGGACCCCAATCAGATATATCGGGCACCAGTCCCTTATACACGCCGTTATTTTTTGTAGATGTTCTGGACGACATTCTAGTATTTTGGTAGCGAAGTTGGCAACCCGAACAAAAGTGGGTAACAAGTTTAATATTAAAAAACAAAATAATCTTTCCAAAAAAAAAGGAAAACCGACTTTAAGAAAAATGCGCTAAAAAGTAAAAAATAATTTATAATTTTACGAATAAGTTGAAAAAATTGAATTATTGAATATCAATTTTATACGTAGTACAACTTTTTGAAATCGGCGCCAAAATTTAGGTATGATTTTTGTAAATTGGCGCCAACTTCCAAAAGTTGTACTACGTATAAAATTGATATTCAATAATTCAATTTTTTCAATTCATTCGTAAAATTAAAAATTATTTTTTACTTTTTAGCGCATTTTTCTTAAAGTCGGTTTTCCTTTTTTTTAGAAAGGTTATTTTATTTTTCCCTTTTTAGTTTTTAAATTAGCAGGGGGCTTCGCCCCCTATTCACCAAGAAATTCTAGTAGCAACTTGTGCTCAACAATGTATATTTTAAAACAATCCCTAACAAAGCCAATAAATGCATGTTAAACGAACTAACATTGTTGTACAACTTCCGTTAAACAATGAAAATATTTTGAAATCCTGTAAATCGACATTTCCGGATATATAACAGCCGGATAACCTATTATTATTTTTAAGATTTTGCCTAAGTGGAATTTTCTCTATCCATCAAAAAAAGAATTTTCGAAATCGGACGGAATTTTTTTTAAACGGTCCGGTTAATTGAGAAATCCTTATAGTTAAATAACGGATAACCGGATATTTTTTTCAAATTGCTTCCCTTTGAAACATCCCCTATCCAACAAAAAAAAATTGTCCAAATATCTGAAGTAGAATCATAATCCCGCGCGCACATACATAAAAAAAAAAACATAAAGATCGAATCTATAACCTCTCGACTTAGCACGCGTTGGCGGTTTTAATTAAAATTTTCTGGCGGTTTTATTTTGGAGTTTTTTTTTGAGTTTTGGTGGGTGCGCTGGGCAGTCGGTTAAAAATATGTATGTGAACAGAAATTTCTGGTGTAAACAGTCGTAAATTTCATCGCAATTTTATAGAACACATAGCAAAATTTTTGACTGAAACAAGTTATCAGTTGTCAACACCAATTAAGTATTCTTATTGGTCCGGTGAATATAGCCGGTTTTGCGCTGGACTCATGAGTGGATAAATTTGAATATTCTCCCACCTCTAATTTTCAAATCTTTATTTTTAATGAATATAGTTTATTTTCAATAACTGTCCGGTGTTTTAGATGCCTCTCAACATAAAGATTAATATCTAATTAATATTTCGATTGTATAAAAAAAAATGGAAAAGTCTGCTCTTTGCAGGGACCAGGATTAATTTAGGTAAATTAAGTAAATTTTATAAATTATGAAATAAAAAATAATCTCAAGAAAAGAAAATATAATAATAACTTATTTTTTCATTATAATGTTGCTTAACGGTTTGCAAATCTGGTTGTCAATCCAAATGTACCAGGATCGTATATGGATGTTATCAAGTTCTTCTTACAATATTTCAAAATATAAAAAGAAAATAATAACATACAAATGCGAAGAAAATTCTGAATTTAACAAAAAAAAAAAATTCTTTTTATTTCAAATTTTTTTTTTATAGTATATAAAATAAATAATAAAATAAAAAAAATTATGTAAAACAAAAAATTATATTAATAAGCTTAATTATATAAATTATATAAACATTGAAACTAAAAACAATTTAATGAAAAATGAAAGTATATTAATAAGCTTAATTTTATGTAAATTATATAAACATTGAAACTAAAAAGAATTTAATGAAAAATAAAAATATTTTAATAAGCTTAATTTTTAATTATAATATATTTTATTTCATTTTTTATTTAATTAACTAAGTATCCATACATGACGATATTTCAGCACCAAAAAAAATAATTAAAAAAAAAATCCCTGAAGTTACCATATTAACACACAAATTATAAAACAATCCCATATGAGCAAGATCTGCCATAGCCTAACGGTTAGCACATCTGGTTGTCATTCAAAAGGTACCAGGTTCGTACCTGGACGTTGTCAAGTTCTTCTCATAAAATCGCAAAATAATACATAAATGATATCATACAAATACGAAAAAAATGTTCTTAAATTAACAGAGAAAAATATTTTTTTTCTTTTATATAATTAAATTAAAAAAATCCCTCAATTAATTCTATTAACACATGCAAATTATAAAAGAAACCTATCTAATCAACATCTGCCATTGCCTAAAGGTTTGCACGTTTGGTTGTCAATCAAAATGTACCAGGTTCGTATATGGATATTGTCAAGTTCTTCTTACAATATTTCAAAATGTAATATAAATAATAACGTACAAATGTAAAGAAAATACTTAAAATAACAAATAATGTTTTTCTTCTTTTGATTTAAAAAATTTATTTTTGTTATATATAATAACTAATAAAATAATATAAAATTAATGTATAACAAAATTATATTAATAAGTTTAATTTTATGCTAATTACATAACCATTGAAACTTAAAATAATTTCATGAAAATTAAAAATATAGTATTAAGCCTTATTTTTCATTATAATATATTTTTTTTCATGTTTTTATTAATTAACTAAGTATCCATACATTACGTCATTTCGGTCAAAATACGGTCCTATATTTAAAAATATAATAAAAAAAGCGAAATTATTATCCAAAAAATAAAATTAATGTCAATTGGTGAAATTAGTGGCAAAATGTTAAAATTAATGTCACCATATAAAGAAACAATAACAAAATAAATAGTTATAACGACTGAACGGATTTTTATGAAACTTGCACCATTTTAAAAATATTTTCTCAACTCAAAATCTGCACTACGTTCATTTGGATATCTGCAACTGTTCAAAAGTTATAGATTTTTTTCAATTTTCCCATACTTTATTCGTATTGGAAATGTACATGTAGATCTTCCCTTGATATCATTATATTTTTCGAAACTACTGGATGCCTGGAACTACTGGATATGTTATTGCATCACCAGTATTAAAACTAATGAATGTGAAGTTTACTACATGCGTTTATTGTCACTGAAGGGTTAAATTTTATACAAAAAGAAATCCAACTTTTTAAAAAATATAAGTTTCCAACACCAATTGACATTGAAGCAACACCGCCAACTCTTTTAATTTAATTTTTGTGCTATATATTATTTTTTATTGGCATGATATTACAAGTCTAATATTCGCAAAGGCTTTTTTAATCATTAATTTTTTGGAATTTTTATATAAAAAAAACACATTTTACAAAAACATCAGTTTAATTTGTAGTAGGAATAGCATTTAAAGTCGTAAACTTAAAAATTAAAAGTACTAGCATTAGGTATCTCGAGAACTACTCAAAGTCATTGAATAAATCTAGATTTTGTTAAAGTTTATATTTTACATTGCACAGAGAGTGAGTGATATGCGACTGGATACGCAAATAAATAAAAAAAATCGCGCAGCTGTAACTTCGCAAATTGACCACTATAATTTTTAAGCATTTTAATATAGCAAAAAAAAAACATTTTACAGAAACATTAGCTTAAACAGTAGTCGCAATAATATGTAAAGTAGCAAACATAAAAATTAAATAGTACTAGGTTTAGGTATTTCGAAAATTATTCAAAGTAATTGAATAAATCCAGATTTTCATTAAGTTTATTTTTCAGAGAGTGATATGCAGATAGTGACAGATATGCGACTGGCTACGTTCAAAAAAATACGCAGCTTTTTCTACGTAAATTGACCATGAGCTACGCCGGGCCAGTTTATAATAAGGGAATGTACCCAAATACTTTATAGAAATTTAACTCAATAAATAACTTAATACAAATTTACACTCCTAAAACCCTGCGGCCGTCTCGATTGGCATAATTTGCATAATATTGAATGGCCATATTCCATAGAGTAATGATACAAATAGAGGAATAAAAATGCTGATTTCCGTGTGTCCATCATTGAAACCACGTGATATGTGGAAATGCCAATTCATTCATGCGCCAATATTACTTGGCTGGCCTTGGCGACTTTAAGAACTAAACGAGATCGAAGTATTGTAATATGGTTTTGTGTTTAATTTGTATTTAAATATAGTTTTTTTTGAACGAGTGGCACAATTTAAGGGAGTTTAACAGACATATTAAAAAGATTTTTCTTACTTTGTAGTTTTGAAATAATTGCATTACGTTTTTATGTACAAAATTTATCATAAGCGAAGTTCTTTCAATTGTTATTCTGTATACTTCAATAAGAAAATATGAACAATAAAACCTGAGAAATATAAAGAGTTTCGCTTTTTCGAGTATTGAACACAAATAAAATATTTTCGTTTCGTTAATGAAGAGGAAATATTTAGCGCAAATTGTTTGAAAATAAGTAAATACCTACATATATGTTAAGAAGTTGAATACGGACAGAACTTCTTATCACCAAAAGAGTAGAAAGTGCGCCAAATTTGAAACTCCTGCAGATGTCTGAACGCCAAATGTGGCAGCGCTATAACCACGTGATGTGAGTTTTTCTTTTCAATGTTGACACCGCGGCCTTATGAGAGTCTGGCATTGAAGGCGCTCTCTATTTAATATTACTACTCTCTGCCATATTCACCTTTGGACAGATACAATAAAATATTGTATTGTATCAGATTCAATATTTTTTTTTACGTCTTATTTATGTTAAGTATATAGTCACATGATATATCGTATGTAGTCACGGGATTAATACAAATGCTTGTATTACACTTGTATGTCGATATGAAATAAATTTGAATGGTTTGATTTTACGTGGATAATCAATTTCTCTCACTAAGTATACATTAAATATTTTTTTAAATGTTGTTATTATTATGTGAACTAAAAAGTAAATAATAAACTTTTATTGACTAAAAGTAAAAACTCATAATATGGAATGCTAAATTAATTTTTTTTTAAATTTACATTTTGATATATAAGAATACGTGGATGGATCCCAAAACACCTACTTCTTCCTTGCATAGAAGGCTGAAAATTTATAGAAAGGTACTATTCCTCTTCAAAATATGTAAACGAGGCTCGGATTCGTAAAATTCAATTTAGGTTTTCGAATGATTTTAACACTTTTAGAAATATTTCGTAAAGAAACATCTTTAAAAAAAATATTTTCAAACTCTAGAGAACGTGCTTCTGTAGCACGCCGCATAAACAATATGTCGCATGTTAGCGTCGCGACAGGAGAAATTCTATTTATTTAAATGTATATGTCTTAATGGGTTACATAGCAACGTGGGACCAAACATATGTTATTTAATAAAATCCTTTAATTTTTTTAATATTTTTAACATTTTAGTGACAAATGTTAAGGTCTGACGCCACTTTTATATTAAAACTTTTAACGTCTAAATGGATAAATTTTTTTAACACCAAATATTAACAATTTAACGGCTCAAATAAGATATACAGCCGTGCTGTATTTGTCTATTTCGCCAAATCCTATTATCTTTTCTCTGATAGATTGGCCATTTTAATTGGAAGAAAAATCCGATTTGTTAGAAGGCTTTGCATTTACTTTATGTGTAATGAAGATTAATAATAAATACACTTTAAAAAAAAATAATCGAAACTTATTAATAACTAGCAATATGGCCCGGTGCGACGTTGCTCGTGGTCAAATTGCGAAGCAATAGCTGCGCGATTTTTTTTGTGAACAGATCCAGTCGCATATCACTCTTTAAGCACTGTGAAATAAACTTTATCAAAATCTAGATTTATTGAATTACTGTGAGTAGTTTTCGAGAAACCTAAAGCTAGTACTTTTTATTTTTATGTTCTTGACTTTACATGGTATTGCGATTTCTAATTAAACTGCTGTTTTTGTATTTTTTGGTATATAAAAGTTCCTAAAAATTAATGATCAAAAAAGCATTTGCAAATATTAGCCTTATAAATATAATTTCCATAAAAATGTATTCTGCAAAATTAAAAGTGAAACACCTGGCGATGTTGCTTTAAGGCCAATTGTTGTTGAAAACTTATATTGTTTTTAAAAGTTGCAGATTTTTTTTATATAAAATGTAAGCCTTCAGTGATTATAAATTCATGTAGTAAACTTCACTGTCATTGGTTTTAATACTGACAATGCCATATTATATCAACGAAAAAATATTGCATTCTCCCAAATGGAAACAATTTATCATAATTGGCGAAGTTTTTTTTCTGCCAATTGGCGAACGGAGTCTATATATCCGTCTTTGAACATAATTTTTGAAGAAAAATAAATTAAGAATTATTTATTTTTATTTACAACTGTTTTCCCTGCAATTTCAGAGAATTGTAAAATGTAATTTTAAATATATCCACGTCAATATTTACTGATAATATTTCTTTAAAACATAAGTTGTCAAATAATCATTTTTGAATTTCAAAAAAACTTTTTGAAGCGAAACCTTTAAAATAAGCTACATGAAGGTATAAATTTCTAAATTCTAAGTTATACTGCATTCCGACACTATAGCACTGTTCCACTCCGCAACAAATGCCACTATTGGCATACATGTAATAACCTTGGGTAGGAACTTAGGCACCGACGCGTTTAAGATCTTGAAACTAAGAAATGTTCTCGGCATGAATGTATACCCATTGCTTCACATGAAACAGCTGGGTTATCTTCTTCCTTCGGTTGGATAGGTTTATGTTAAATACCTAATCATATAATCTGCTGCCTAATAAATGTATTTAAAAAAAATCGCAATAATTGAACGCAGTCAGCATTGTCGAAAAACATTTTCGGTCGCCAACATGGTTTTTAACAATAATCTTATGAATTGAAGATATGCATGTAAATTTCCAATATGAATAACGTATGAGAGAATGGAAATGGTTCTATAGCTTTTGAGTGGTTGCAGATAAAATGGTTTATAAATAATAGTAACAAAGTTTCATAAAAATCCGTTCTATCGTTTTTGAGTTAAAACCGGGCAGACAGACAGATGAAAAAAATTGGGATTTTCTGAATCAATATATCCAAATTCGTGCATAAATCTCAAAATTAGTGCTTTTGTTTGAATCCACAAACAAACACTATATTCTTATATATTTGAATTGATGTAGATACTTTGACGCTTTTGTTGAAGCATTTCTATTCTTATGTTTATTGATAAACTAATGCAATTCTTTTGGAGTTGACTTTTGGCATTGCGAGTGTTCTTCAGGACTTGATTCTTCCGTATTTCCGAGTGTACTTTTATTTAATCGTCAAATCGAAAATGCAAAGTCACATACACGCTTCTTTATATATATATAAATTTTCTATTTTTATGTGTAATAATCAAGTTGAAAGAAGATGACATGTTTCTTAAAATTCATTGAGTGGTGATGGAAGCGTAAAAAGTATTCGTAAGATAAGCAATAACATTGTCTCATTATTTATTGTAATTTGATAATTTAAGTAATATTTTAACTATTTTCCCACTATTATCACGGTTTTGCTATTGTGTTATTATATTTTGACCATGCTGTCATTAATTTTAACAATTTGCCAATAAGTTCACCAATTGTCATTAATTTTTATTATTTGAACACTAATTTAGCCATTTTAACGATATTTTTTAAATATAGGACCATATTTTAGCTTATTTGGCAACTATTTTATTCATTTGGCAATTTTTTTTATACATATTTGGGATTTTTTTAATTTATTTGCGATATTTTTATAAATTTGGGAACATTTTTATTTGGCGATATTTTAATTCCTTTGGCGATATTTACTCATCAGCCAATCAAAATGAGTCGTTTATCCAATTGTTGACGTTTATCCAAGTAAAGAAATCGGTTTCAACAGCAGATCGATCAAGACGCGCGTATGCTACTGCGCAACAATCGCAGCGCAGTAATCAGTTTCAAAACCAGATAGATCCCACAGTGTGGTTACAAAACAAGATGGATCCAAAAGAAGAAAACAATGTATCCCAAAGTAATACTTATACATAGCTAAAATTTGGTTAAAACCTGTGTGTAATGCCAATTTGTAAAAAAAAAAATTAGAAAATAATGTTATTCCATAAATAATGTAATTAAATCTTTTATATTTTTCTTGAAATATTTGTCAAAAGTCAACTGGTTTTGAAACTTGAGAGCTCTCTGTGAAACGAATTGGGTGTAAATCAGCAGGTTTCTAAATTATTATATATTTTCATTGTTGTAGAAGTATTTCGGAAATTATTTCCCCTTTTAAATTCAATAACTAAACCATTGATTGTCTTACCATTAATTTCAACTTGTCTGTAAATTGTGTTGTTCAGTCTAGAAATGAATTACACACCACTCCAAAAAAGTTGTTTTTAATTTCTTTCATTTCTTGGGAAATATTTACATACAAGTTTTATACTCAAGAAATTGTACAACATAAATAACACATGACATTAGGAACTGAAAAACGTAACATCCATTTTTTTTTGGGGGAGATCTGTCTTAAGAATAATTCGTAATAACATCGATTTGATTCATATATATCCATGGACCCACTAGTAATAAATTAATAAAGAAGTCCGGGACTAAAAACATGGACTTATCGATCATTTATATTCTTTCATAAACTTATATACCAATTTCTGAAACCATTAATATCCAAATTGTGTTTGTATCTCAACAGTGCGTTACATTATTTTTTTACCGCACCGTACAGTAATTTTAATGGATTAATACAAAACAATCCTACTTAAGATAAGGCAGCCTTTTTCAAACTAATATTTCAGTTTCGGTTTGTCATGCTCTAGTAGAATAACTATGAAGGAGATCAATAATTGAATTATTTTTAAGTTGTGTTAAATAATAGTTTAAGATTCAATGGCACTAATAATACCGAAACTGATAGATAATTAATCTACTGCATTTTTCTTAAGTAGGGTTGTGTATACAACTTTACACATTTTGATTCCGTTTTATTTCATACATTTCCTTTAACTTGATTTCATTGATAAAAAGGATATAATTAACAATCTTTTTGAACATTCATAACTTTTTTTTTCACGTATTTTATAACTTAGAATCTTCTTTTAATGTTTATTACAGATATTTAGGAATACAAGTTAATGCCTGTATCAATAGAGGTCATATATTGTTATAAGATTTTAGAAGTATCAGTAACTTGATTGTAAGACATAAATAAATTAAGAGTTCTAATGGTAAACATGAGTCCCGGAACTTCTGATAAACTAAACACAGCACCCGAATGTATACAACTATGGATAGCAGCGGGAACAGATTGTGCAAGAAATGTTAATCTACACCAAATATACAGTACGGGTTGAATGAGCGTTACCCTGCTG
Organism: Troglohyphantes excavatus; assembly: GCA_963932185.1. Taxonomy (NCBI): domain Eukaryota; kingdom Metazoa; phylum Arthropoda; class Arachnida; order Araneae; family Linyphiidae; genus Troglohyphantes; species Troglohyphantes excavatus. The sequence goes on along the minus strand of OZ010668.1, from coordinate 61,299,842 downwards.
AACGTACGCTTTTCAAAATACATTGTCTTCAATTTTGCTTTAAAAAAACACCACATAAATATAACGAGGGTCGACTCTTATGCAAACTAAATGCAATGAATAACTTAAGTACACTGTATTTCTCTTTTGAGCTGAAAGTCATCAGTCCTGCTTGTACAAAGTGGGTAGTACCAGTAGGTAATATATTTATATTTGAATACTCTACAATGGATGACGTCGTCTTAAGTACAACGTTTATTATATAACACATGTAAACACATTTGTCATTTTTATTTGTCAAAAGAAATTGTCCGCAAACTTATTATTCCTTTCCTTCATTTGTTGTCCTCGTTTACCCAATATTTTGTTCCGAAATCCATCAATTGTCTGAAGCCATCTCTAAGCTCACGTACAAAATACCTTTTGAGGAAAACCAATCCTGTTTATAATTTCAAATACCTTTTCCAGTCAATTTGTATTGAGTTCAATCACAAATGTAACACGTTCTTTATACCCTACTTCGATATTCTCGATGGGTTCCAAAGTTCAGTTTAGTTTGTAACGCGTCCGATAGATGGCACACTAGGTCCTGCCCTGAACACGCTAGTTGATCGATTCAGTCGGTGCACAAGTACATTACTCGTCGATCTTTTTTTCCCCTCCAAGACTCTTCCATCAATCGCCGGTAGATGGCACAGCAAGCGCGGGTTCTCATATATAGTTGGTAGATGGCGGAGCACATAAATTTAGATTCCTTTTGTTATTTTGGTTTGTTTGATGTGAAGTCTTGTGTTAGGTTTCTGGTGTTTCTATTGCATTGTAAAAATAGGCCCGTCCTCGGCTCAGCTTATCACCGTTTATTGTGAGCGAAGAGGGCGATGGTCATCAAAAGGTGGACTAGGATGTTCCAGGAGATGGGAAGCCCGGTTCCAGAAGACGTGTGTTTTCCGTGCTGCATTGCAGCTGGGTGCTCGCCTATAGGGGAAAATGAAAACACGAATTTAGTTCACAAATTAGAAAAAAATTAATTTATTTCAATAAATTTGGTAGCCTTTCAGAGCATATTTTAACTCTTTGGGAACGAGTCTCATACACCAAAATAGCAATATTTTGCTCCCTGTTCTTCAAATTCAACGAGAACTGCAAGTTCATGAATACAAAAAAAAAGCCTTCCCTTTGTTAGCATGCTATTTATCTAACTCCATTTAAAAGTATGACATCACTTGGTGGTATCATTATATTTTATTAACCCTTTCTACTCGAGTATCGCCTGTAAGTCACCGTAATAACGAAATGTTATTTTTTATGATCTTCAAAATGAAAGAGAAGACTATACTATATGAGTTTAAAAGTTATAGGTAAGGTATTTCTGTAGCTTTATAGAAAAGTCAGGCGTTTCGTTAACAAGGTTCATGAAGTTCGTCTTTTTATCGCATGTGAAAATGAAATCGGCTTTTAGTCGCACAGTTACCATTTTTTTTTAATAAAATATAATACATGTTTTTATTCAAAATTATTATTAAACCGGAAACAAATATACGCAATTGACAACGTTGGAGTCAGATGGGTTTTTATGGTGTCTGTAACCCTCATGTAAGACAAGGAAATTATTAGTTGGAAAGGACTCCATGCAAAACTTACAAATGAATTGGGGGTATGCGTTATGGGCAGAGATTGTTAAAAGTGAAACTTTTGAGAGATTTCTTCAAAATAATTAGTACGATTACTTCACTACATCTACAATAAACGTTTGGTTTAGATGATTAAAAAAAGTATGCATTTCTAATATAATTCTAGTATAATTTCTTTTTTGCGCGTTTGTGAAGTTAGTTTACGATTTTCGCCATTTGTAAATCAGTAGTAATTGACATGTTTAAAAAAATACAAACACTTTTATATAAAAAAAATTACACATGAAACAACTGTTACAACTGAAATGACATAACATGCATTAAGGGATATATATAAGTTTCAGGAATTAAACTACGACCTTTAAAAATTACTAAATAACCTTATATTTTTTTAGATGATGTTTATGTGTTATTTAATTTCTTAATATAAATAAATACCTGATAAATTATATGTGTGTATTTATAATTATCTGGTCTCAAGTTTCATTTTTGATTCTTCATATTCCTAGTCTGAATTTGCGTCGAATGTTTAATATTACTGTTGGTAGAGCGTTTTTAGAGTTTGTTTGCTTCCTTTGTGAATTTTGTTGAAGTTTTTTTTTTTTTAATTTAAGATACAATAGGAAGTATTTATTTAAATAGCATTTTTAAATATTTCGTTTTTAATATGCTATTGTGTTTCCATCTTTCGTTTTGGGCTCCAAGTATGAATGCTGCTTGTGGAATTGTCAAAATATGAATATAATTATTTTTATTTGACTTATTGTATTTGAATTGAATGTTTTCTTAATACATTTGACTTTCCATTATTTTTTTTCGTTCCTGCGTTTCATGATTTGTTTTGTATTTAATACCTACATATCATTCAGGAAAATCCCAGTTAAGACTGCCGATATAATTGAAACACTTTGAAAAGTAAATCAGTCGGTTCTCCTTGCTTTCTTTTATTTGTAATTTAAAGTTTGTCCATATTTTCCAATTTAGAATCTCGATGATTAGTTTGTTTGTAGATGATTAGATTGTTGTTCTTATTTTAATTATTCATATTCTGATTTTATATTGTATGAGAACTATCTATTAGTTACAGCAGCTTTAACGCTAACTATAGATTTAAGTGGTTATGCGTAGATTATAAAATGTTTTGGGTATTATTAATTATAAATTTTTGAAAATTTTAATTATGTCACTTATATTGACACTTTTGAGTATTTTCATGTAAAAGTCCCAAAAGTTAATAAACACAACAAACATATGTATCCTGTAAGCTGCTAGCAAATTGCCAAAATTTTAAAGCTATTTTCTCTGCACATATTTTTAAATTAATTTTTTGTATTAATATTTTTAAAAAAATATTATTTATTATTTAAAAGACAGTTGATTATTTATACTTAAATAAAATATATTTGAAAATATTGCATAGTAATAAATCTCATGGCTGAAATTTCCGGGACAACTTATCGAAGAGTTAAAGTTAAAAATTTCAACCACAATGAACATCATAGGATGCTTATGGTGGCATTAGGTCAGCCTCCATATAAGATTTGTCTTGTATACCAACAATTTGCTTTAGAGCATGAATATTGTATGTATTTTATTGTATCAACTCTTTTTAATATATACTTAACGCAAATTCTGATTTATTTTAAGAAGCTATTTATAAGGGATGATTAAAAATCCTTTAAATCAACGGTATACTGACTTCAAATAGAAGTTATGAGCTGCATTTAGTCTTTAGAATTTTGTAGAATCTTATGTTGAATTTTGATCCTTTTAAGAGTTATTATCGCACTTGCGGAATTAAATTCACCAAACTAATAAATTAAAATATCACAGAATGTTTATGATAGCACGTTAATTTATTTATTGGTTGTATTGTAATTTGTAAAAGAATATGTTTTAGATATTGTTAAATAGATATATATAGTTTAGATAAATATTTTTTGACAAACATGTGAGTAACTGTAAAGGCGCTTATACGTCTGCGAGACACACTGTCTGCGAACCAATTTATGATACCACTTTGATCGTATAAAACAGAAGACAGACTAAATTTCAGGAAATCACTCTCCAAATCAAAGACCAACTAGACCAAAACGACGAGTGAACATCCCATTCCGAACAATCCCTTCACTATGGCCTAAAGAAGCATCCACCTTAGTGTGCCTCAGATATCTCGAATAAAAAATATCATTAATATACACAAATCTATTTTATACTTTTACAACTTCATACTTATTGTACATTAGCAACAATTACATTATAATTTCAACTGATAGCAATTAAACTAATTTCGATTCATTATTTAATTGCATCCAACTCAAGGGCTGAGGTGTTTCAGATGCCACATTCTCCAAAGTGAAGGTTAAAAAAAATTGTCTAACTCGCAACATTCGAAATTGTCAAACTACCGTTTGTCTGCAAAAGGTGTTAAAGTGGTTGCGTGCAAAACGATACTTTGTCCAACTAAAAAGTTGCTTAATTTCAGTTTTCCCAATTGTGTTGATTCACTAAACTGTTTAGTTGCATGTCCGATAGTTGGTATCAGTGTGCTGCTAGCCTAAAAGGTTTTTCAACTTAAAAAACTTTCCATCTCACCATTGAGTACGTGCAGTCCGATCGCAGCCGGTTCAGCGTTGGATGGCACGCACGAGTAGTTCCCGGAGTCACTGGGCTGAGCGTTGCTGATCAGCAGTTTGCTGGTCGTTCGCTGGGCCTTCTCGGTGTGCACGCTGATGCCTCTGGGCGAGTCGTAGTTGATAACTTTGCCGTTGTGGTACCAGAAGACGTAGTCCGGGGGCACGGGGCTCTCCATTACCAGGCAGGTCAGGTTAATGGTGCTGCCGCTGTTGATGTAGAGAGTGGGTCCCCCGATGATTTTGGCCTTGCTCTCTAAATTAAGGAGAAGGGAAGTGGGGTTAGAATTTTATTTTGCACCACTAGATGGCAGCATGAGAAAAATTTGCAGTTAATAGTGAACCAATAGATACTGGTTTTGAATACTATTATTAATTGATACTAATACAAGGTTCTAAAAATATTGTTTATTCCCAAATCATTAAGTTATGGAAATACGATTATCAATTACACAGTTAAAGACCGTTTAAGATTTTTGCTTCTCTTTTATAAAGCAATTCGTACAAAAGAAAGTTTTAATGTAAAATTATTTTATTAGGCTAAGGCTACATGTTAGAAATAGCTTTCGCAGGCATAAATTAGTAAAATTTTAAATGTCATTAAGAATGTATTTTTATCCAACCTTGCATTAGTAAATGCACCTTTTTTTAGTAACTCTAATATACGTTTCTTTAATTTTAAGGTATAAGTTAAAGTTTTTATTTGATTATTATTATTTTTTGACAAACTAGAATATTAAACGATAAATAATTGTTTGTAACGCGTTAAAGAATATTACAGCATGTAAGATTTACGGCGATGATTATATTAAAATACAATATTATACACTAACGTTTGTTTTCTTATTTTCATACGACGTCATATTAGATAGACACATAAAATATATTTAACCCATACAGACAAATGATGTATAAATGAAGTAAAATAAACCATAAATACATTTTAAAAACACTTGTTAAAATATCTTTTATTAAATCGAATCGTATTATTTATATTTAAAAGTAAAATAGTTTTAAATATTTAAATAATGGCATTTGTGAGTTTAGTAATATAAAAATTATTACATGTTAGGTACAGCTTTTGAATTTACAATTATCCATGTTTATTGTCTTGATTCCATGCACAACATAATGATTATGTTTGCCAAAATAATATAATCCCATTTGGAAATGAATTTTGTCGAAATTATGAAAAATGTGTTGAAAGCTACTTGAATTCTTTATAATTTGATTGAGTGATTTCGTTATTTAAACAGTAATCAGTGATGCAGAAATAATCAGGAATTAAGATCTTTATAATCTGTTTACTCGTTAAGTCGCATAAAGATGCAATGATGCTTTAAAATTTCATGATTTAGGTATTTGAATAAACACTCCAAGCGTTTAATGTCTTAAATCCCAATACAAGTGTTCACCTTAACCTAAAAATAAAAGTTTCCGCAATTAAATTTAAACATGAATTAGAATAACGGAAATATCGATTATGGAAATAACGTTTACGGTACAACTGTTTAGTCGTTCGTTCATGCATCAGGAGCTTAAAGATTAAAGTTTATGAATGTTTATAGCGAATTTTTTTTTGTAATTATTTTAATTAAGAAAATTATGAATTAAACTTTTGAAAAATGAATAGTTTTAATATATTTACTTTTCGCTTTTATCTCTCTGAGGGATGAAGAAACTACCGAATCTGTAAGTTTTTTTTCACTGCAAAAGACTATCGTCATAAGAAAGCGCCAACTCCAAAATGTTAAAAAAAATATTTTTCAGCTTATCCGATTTCTACTTATAAACTACACCTATTTATGACAGGAACAAATCTATAAATCATATATAATGGCAATTTATAGTGAAATATATGTTGGCTCTAAATCCAGTTTGAGGGTGTTTTTTTTATACCAAAAGGCTATATGACACTCATTTAAGAGACGGAAAATGAAGTAAATAATAAATAATAAACTTCCATGTTAAAAGAAAATCTAACTGTCACAAAAATAAAAATTTGATATGCAACTACTTTTAACCCTTTGCACTCCGCTGTCGCCTCTCAGGCGCCAACAGAACGACCAGTTCTTTGGTTCCCTGTTCTTTAAAATAAACGAAAACAACAAGATATTGCTTTAAAATAAAAAACATGATCTTTTTTCAACTTGTTATCTTGCAGATCCTAAATAGATTATGATTTTGTTTTCCTCTATGAGCAAAACAAAAAAAAATATTCGGAAAAGAACATAAAGAGAAATAACTGTTCCGTAAAAAAAATTTCGTGTAGGTGTAATTCAATTCGTACGATAAAACAAATCAAATTTGTTTAACATTATTTACAGTGCAAAAATACCAAATGAAATACCTTAGAATTTGTAAAAAGAAATCAACAATGTAAATATTTCAATGAACGTATCAAAGACTAATCTAACTTTACTTCTAAAGTATATTTAAAGGCTAAATGCATGATTACATCAAGGGTGTTAAGAGTGTTACATAATAATGTGTTCTTATATCAAGTGTTAAAAGAACAAATCGTTATGTAACAAACAAAAAAAATATTCTCCAATGAATTATTCATAGTCTCATTTTAAACAGTAGTTAACGGTTTATCGTGAAATATTTTCATTCCTCTAAAAAAAATTTAAAAGTTAAACTTGAACTTCTAAAATAATAAGAACACAAAATGAAAATACCCGGGGAAAATGAAAACAGAGTTTCAGGTGTTGAATCCAAACACAGAATAAAATTATATTCAACTTTCTCCCCAAACGGCTGCCGCAAACGGAATTCATTAAATATTCTTAAGCTTTTTCGCCGCCTTTAATATCTTGCATAAAGAAAATAATAATAATAAAAAAACGAAACCTTATCTACATTTCCAATCTTACGACAAAACCTTAATGTTATTTTCGCTTCTCCCTAAAATCCATTTTAAATCACGATTAAAATAAAATATAAAAAAAGTAGTAGTGCGAAAATGAGAGTTCTGTCTCAGGCGGACACTGCCGCCGACGATATTCGACGAGGTAATTTCAACGCCCTCTACTATCAAGTTAAAATTGTTTGGATAAGCATAATTGAGGAGACCATTTAACGGTTTTAATGTTATTTGGCGAGAGGAACTTTTAAAAACTATAAAGAGCGAGCAACAGTAAAAAAAGGGACAATGTACATACAACCGGCGATCCTGATGGGGGCACTTAAATGAGATAATTACAGTAATGGCTTTTCATTTGGCGATTTCGTTCACTTTATATTTTTTTAAACAAAGATCTTGATTTTTTTTGTGATGTTGTGTGCTAGTAAGTGGGACGGATAAATTAAACAAAAAAGACTGGATTTTAAAAAAAAAACATTGAGAAATCAAATGAAGTTAAGAACGATATTTTTTTTTTCTCGTGGCTGATAATTATTCCCCAGTTTAAGACCTTTCGATTACAACCAAAAAACGGAATTGTATAGTTAGATTTTAATAAAATCTCACCTTTATATAAGTAAATTATTAAGGAATTTTCATCTGAAAGGGAGGGAGATGTGTTTAAGGATTTAGATAAGTACATTAAACAACAAATTATGAAAAAAAAATTAATGTGTGCGATTTTATATTGATTAATAAAGCCATAAAAAGTCTTAGTTTTTATTGGGGAATTCTAAGAGCTAAACATTTCATTTTAATAGCAAATAAAAACAATTGGGTAATATTTAAAAGTATTTTCATATTTTCTCGATCTTTTATTTTGATAATTTGTCTTATGCTTAAAATTTTATATAAAAATAAACTGTATTACACTATAATATAATGCAATTACTCCAAACAAGCTGTTGAATAATAATTATATTTAGAGCAACATATTAGAATTTTAAGAAAATCCAAAAGACACCGTTTCAAATGTACGCTATTTGGGATCCGACCTCCAGTGCCCCAGTGGATAAATGCTTTCAGCTGGTAAACTGAACATTGCTAGTTCGAGCCCGTGCGGTGGACTTAACAAAGAAAAGTAAAAAGGTAGTGATCTGTCGATCGCAGGATTACCAGCTTCGCTACAAAAATACTAGAAAGTCGTCCATAACATCCAACAAATTATACTGGCTTGTATACGGGACTGGTGCACGATAAATCTGATAGCCCACTGTGCAGCTCTAGTGCGACGTTAATTAAACAAACCACGATAAATCTGATCGGGGTCCGATGTCCTGACACCTATTGAGGTTGCATCGGGTGCCAGCTCAGGTATTGTTCTCATCATATGAACATGGTTCAAAAATACGAGGCATTGTTCCCGGTCTTTCCATCCAGGTAAACCCCAAACCGTCACCAATAGCCCGCTGTGCAGCTCTAGTGCGATGTTAATTAGCCAAAACAAACCTAATTCGGTTGATTTTGTTTCGTTTTGTTAATTAACGGCGCATTAGAGCTGCACAGTGGGCTATTGGCGACTGTTCGGGGCCTATCTCGAAGGAAAGACCTGGGAACGATGCCTCGTATTTTTGATCCATGGTCAGATACGAGGAAACAACTGAACTGGCACCCAACGCCTTCACAATAGCCATCGGTACTTTGATCCCCGATCAGATTTATCGTGCAACAGTCTCGTATACACTTCGATAATTTTTATGGGTGTTCTGAACGACATTCCTAGTATTTTTTAGTGAAGCTGGTAACCCTCCATTCACAAGATTACTATTTTTTTACGAAACCTGTTTTGGACCTGTACAATTTAAAATAAAGAAATTGAATATTAAAAAATTCACAATTTCCTAACAAATTATAATGCATCAATACAATCATTGAACTATACTCAAGTATGAACCTATCGATTAAAGTGCAAATTGTTCTTATTTTATGAATATGTAGCAGTATGACTAACTGTTGATCCTAATTTAATGAATAATGTAACATTTAATGAATCCCGGCATTTCCGTATGGGTATTGTTATTGGTGAGATGCCATAATCGGGTTTCGCATTTATATTAGATTCTTCGGAATGCCAATCAGGAATTTTCATATTGTCCTTGTTTCGGTAATTACGCCGACTAATTAGATATTTCCATCCTAGAACTAGTTAATAAATGAACTTATTATTCATGTGTGCTACATTGTCTCGATGCATTCGAAATATAGTTAGATTTGTTGTTAACTGTGCGATTTCATCATTGTAACAATCGAGCCAATTATACATTTATCGAATGAAATTGTATGCTCTTAAATTCCATTCTACTCAATGTTTTAAATAATAGGTAATGTGATTTATATTTAATATAGGTAAGCAGTGTAAAAGTAAAAATGTTTTAAATATAAAAATACTAAAAAACAGACAAACATACATTCCATCTTTCAATATAAATCACCCCTACCCCTCCGAAAATAGTAGCATGTGAACAACAAAAAAAATGCTGCAAATTTACCTTTTTTGTCCCTGTGATGACGATTGGTTTCATAAATGAATTGAAGCGGTGGCATACTTACACTGCTTTACCTCCAGTTGCGTTGAGTAACCATTGAGTGGATTATTGATACAACTGGCGGAAAAGTGTAGGTTGATTAAAAAATTGAGTAACCATTGAGTGGATTATTGATACAACTGGCGGAAAAGTGTAGGTTGATTAAAAAATTGAGTAACCATTGAGTGGATTATTGATACAACTGGCGGAAAAGTGTAGGTTGATTAAAAAATTGAGTAACCATTGAGTGGATTATTGATACAACTGGCGGAAAAGTGCAGGTTGATTAAAAAATTGAGTAACCATTGAGTGGATTATTGATACAACTGGCGGAAAAGTGCAGGTTGATTAAAAAATTGAGTAACCATTGAGTGGATTATTGATACAACTGGCGGAAAAGTGTAGGTTGATTAAAAAATTGAGTAACCATTGAGTGGATTATTGGTACAACTGGCGGAAAAGTGCAGGTTGATTAAAAAATTGAGTAACCATTGAGTGGATTATTGATACAACTGGCGGAAAAGTGTTGCAAGTCTGATTTTGTCTTACCAAAGTCAATGGAAAACTAGTCAAATGGAAAAATTAGTCAAATGGAAAAATAATTTTGCGACTGTTAACTATTAATTATGAATACTAAAAGATAGAGTATATTGAATATTTTTTTAATCAAGCTTCTTTTAAATGGGCTTTTTACTTTTTTCTAGGCAAATTGTTTTTTATTTGATGTAAAATTATATTTTATAACATTCACCAATATTTTCTAGTTCAAATTTCCATAATGCATTTAACGTTTTTGTATAATATTTTTAAATAAAACCAAATTAATTAATAAATTGAGGATATAAATATCTAATAAAATATAATTTTATAAAACTATTCAAGCTTCTAAAAACACCTTTTTCAAAACTATCAAGCTTCTAAAAACATTATACCTGACATACAAAAACTAACTCGTCTCCAGTATCAATGACATAGATAACAGAGTAAAGACAAAGTCTGTTGCTTTTTTTTTTTTTTTTTTGCTCTGAATTACAAACCTATAAAAAATAGCAGAAGAAAATGTTGTATTATATAATTTCAATCCATTCAATTGAATAGGTTTTTATGATTTTTTTTAAATATTCTTATGAAAAGGAAAATATATTTGAATTAATTCTTATCGTTTGTTAATCAAAATTGAAATAAAAAAAACTATTTTCGAAAAAAACAATCTCAATGCAATATAAATCCAAAAAAAATAATATATATTTTTTAATTCCGTTTTATCGCATTCGACGTTAATAAGTTGAAAAGAGTATAACACAAGCAATGATAATAACAACTAAATCGATGCCTTAATTTTACCGCCAACGTCATTACGCTTCAAAGGAGAATAGAGAGGGAGGGGGGGGGGGGGGGCAATATCTACCTTTCAAAGCGACGCAAAAATCCAGGCTTTTACCCTGAAGGAATCAAAAGACAGAAAGCAATAAAAAAATATATCGAAAAATAATAAAGAAATAAAATGAAATGAAGGGTACAAAAAAAAAAACCTAAAAAAGACTGGGGATCGAAAGTACATGATTAAATCATCAAAGCTTACGTCAGCATCTATCGACCATGAAGGAACGTCCAAAAAATCTGGAACACTGACGCAGAAGGGAAAGTTAAGAAAAAAAAAAGATGGTTACTGTAATCAATAGAGAAAAGAAACTAACTCTTCATTATATTTCTTACAGATTCCAATACAGCTAAGTAGATACATTCACAAGAATATCCTTTGGAGGAATTCCCTTTATGTCAATTACGGCAGCTAATGTAATCAGGGCTGGAGAGTTTCAGGGAAGTGGCGTAACACTTATTTCTTATTATTGTTTTCTAGACTAAGTGCTTTATAAGGTACGCGAGGATATGAAGTTGGGACTGAATTAGGCGTGAAAAAATTCCGGTGATCAAATATTTATATGCGTTATTGATTTATCTGCTTTGTTTAAAACCAAGAAAAGCGAACGAAAATTGCTGTTTAAATGGTTTTAAATATAGTCTTGGTGATTGTTAATGGAAAAATGAATTTTTAACTTTGATCGGAATCAGTTATGCGTTGACATTTTTAAAGAAAATTATTTAATAATTAAATTTGTGTCAATATATGTCATCGTCTGAGTGCGTCAATCTGCAAATTACCTGGTTGGTTCAAAGAGCGGAATCGTCTACCAAAAAAGAAATTTTCTCAATTTGTCTAAGCAATGCGTACATTAAGATTAAAACTCTTCATATCAAACATTACACTAAGAATATTAAAATCCAAATGCAAAGTTCAAAATACGCAATAAAATATTTTTATTGCATATTTTTAACGTTGCATTTGTATTTTAAAAATTTGTACATATTTCAAATCGTCAAAGTACGAACGTTGGTTCTTCAGATAACGACCAATATCGAAATTGTGTTTCAACGTTTGCCAGTATTTTTAAAAATCTTAGTCGTTTTTAGAACATGGTTAAAAATATGGAAATAAAAGTTGTTAAATATATGCGCGAATAGTAATATTTTTACAAGAATAACTACTAAAATAAAGCAGATGAGGAATTGTGATATGCTATAAATATTTATGGATCTTGGTTCCCTGCAGTCAGAAATATTATCATAAAATACTGTGTTGTAAGATAAAAAAAAGATAAAAACTCGTCTTATAGAACATTGCGTTAAGAATTTTAAAATATAAATACAACGTTAAAAATACGCAATAAAAATATATAAGATCTAAACATGTTTCGGGATATACATCTCCATTCTAACTAACCAAGGGATATGTATCTCTTGAAACATGTTTAGATCCCATGTATTTTTATTTAGTATTTTTAGCGTTGTATTTGTATTTTAATATACTGTGTTGTAACGCTAAATTCATGTTAAACCTAAATACAAGATATTTAAATTATTTTAAAGACATTTCTTGAAGATTAGATAAGGGTAATACACAATTTCGCATATGAGGAATTCTAATACGAGAAACAATTAAATTTCATGTGCAAGCGCTTATACACTAATGTTAAAAGCAATACGGCGAACGTTTTTAAACCAGACCAAATCTATTAACTTTCTGACGGATTTGAACGATTTAAGTCGTCCACGGATTTCTAGTTTCTAGCAATAATATAATAGTAATTATAATACTATTCAAACAAACTTAAACTGTGTGTTATAATAAAAATCAATATATATGTAATGCAAAAGAGAGGGTATATCAATCCACGTACCTACAACTTTATTACCAATATACTTGTTTATCATTTAAGCTATGTGGACATCTGTAGACGTTTATAGATGTCCAGGTTTTTCAACAATATACATACGCTTTAAATTCATAAATAATATTCAACTCCGAAATAGTTTTTTTTTTAAATCTAAAGAACTAATAATATTCAACTATTTTACCAATCGAAAATAAAAAAAAAAAACAGAACAAATTACAAAATTATAATTACATCAAACAACTTAACTCAAACCACCGAAGCACATTAACCGATTTGCATTCGAATTCGAACGGCATTAAAGTCTGCGCCAATACCATAAGTGTGATAAATATCCATCACTTGTTCAAATGCCCGAAACGTGGCTGGAAATGTTTATCTTAAGTCCAATACACATATCTTAATTCCAGTTCCCGGAGAAAGAGAATTTCTCGAAAGAATTTGATAGGGGGAGTGCCAAACGCAGCCATTTCACTAAAATCCCACGGGAATTTATACCGGGAAGGGCATTTGCATAAATTATTAAGTGTCCCCCCACAAAGGATTTGCCCGAGTATCATAACATAAAGCATACACTCGCAGCCAAACTTTTCGCTCTTGACGTTAAAGTTTTAAGCTTCTTTAAATCACCCGGAATGCCTCTTGTTAACTTTGAGGAACGAACCCTGTGGTGCGAATCCGTTTTCGATATCGATTAATGCGAATCAGCATTGTAATTGATATCTTATTTAGTGGCTGGAATTGACGAATAATTTTATTAGGGCTGTAAGGGTTGGGGGGGGGGGGGGAGGGAGAGTTATAAGAGGCTTGATGGGTAATGGATGTTAAATGATATCAGCTTTGTGCATGGGATTTTGAGTAGTGAACCTGTTTGTTTTGTGTGGAATTTTCCAAGTGAGTTAAGATGTTTATTTTGTTGGACTTTCCAAGTGGCTTAAGATGTTTATTTTGTTGGACTTTCCAAATGGTTTTAAGATGTATATTTTGTTCGATAATTATATTATTTAGGCCTTGTGTTTGTAATATAAATGTGGTCGTCATTTGTGTATTATGGATTGAGGGAAAATGTTTGCTGAGAAGTTTTGTTTGGTTATATAGAATCTTGATTAGTAATTGTGGTTGTTTTGTTGGACATTCCTTAGTGCACATATACTTAAGTGCTTAGAATATGATTGTTTTGTATGTTACTATTAATAATTAAGTATTTTGTAAATAAGTGTGGTGTTAAATAACATTATAAATTGGTGGGTAAGGGATGTGTTAAATAATATAAGCTATCTTTGTTTTCATGTACTCCTGAGTAGTAAATTTGTGCATTTTGTTTGAGCTTTCCAAAAGTTTGTAAGATGTTTATTTTATGTTATTTATTATAGTTATGCAAGTGTTAAATATTTGTATATAAATGTAGCTATTAGGACTATTATAGGTAGGATCAAAATAGTTTTATGACATACCGTTAGAGAGCTCCTGTTTTAACTAGACCGTACAGCATTTCGTCTGTTTGTAATCTTTTTTATCGCGACAAAGTGTGTTGTTAGATTTTCTCCAAATTTGGTATGAATGTCCCTTGAAGTAATTAAAAACGAAGCATGTGTTTTAATTTTTGCTTTTTTTTTCGTTTCAAAATGGTGGCTGTTTCAATGATTATGTTTCATGTAAAGTTAAGATTTTTTTGTGTCGTGGTGAAGTCTTCTGTTCTCAAAGCCACTATTTATTTTCTTTGAAAATTCCAAGTAGTTGTAAGAAATTTATTACCTATGTGTGCTACTTAGTTTTACAAATGCTTGTACATAATTGAATCGCTTATTGCAGAAAGCCCATAAGTGTGATGTTAATTTACAGAAACCCCATAAGTGTGATGTTAACTCAATGTCAGTTATGGAGTTTCTGAAATAAACGATTCAATTGTGATTACAATAATTATTATGAATAATCAAATTTTTTATTAAAAATAATTTCACCGATTGTGACAAATTTCGATATTGTTACTTAAGTAAAGCTATGCTTTTCCGATTATTTATAATCATATAATATTTATAATATTTATAATGACAACCTTCACATAACAGCGTTCATATAATCCAAACAGTTGCAATATATAAAATAACTTTTCTTTACAGAATTCCCCCAAAAGTTCATGTAGCTAGTGAGTACAGTACATTGTACAGAACTAGATCGCACAGAAATAAACTAATTTCCTATGCTAACAACGTACAATCTGACAACCATAATGCGGTGTCTATAGCTGGAGTACACATCAATATCACAAATGTCATACCCGTCGCACTGTTAAAATCCCCTGGTATTCTATGCAACCAGTCGTAGTCGGCAGACACGGAGTACCACTGTCTACTTACTGAGTATTGGAATACTGACAGGAGAAAAAACAAAAGAAAAATACAACTAAACAGGACTTAATAACAATAGATGAAAGTAAATAACTTAATATAATACTGATGGCCGTTTGGTAAGAAGTTTTATAGACGTTGATTGCCCAAAACGTTATGACCGTCCAACTGGAACGCGGTTTCCATATATCAAATGCTGAAGTGGGTGGCGGAGAGTGCGTTCAGAGATCCTTTGAGAAGTTCGTTGATTAAAAATATACCATAATTTGCTGCACTGTTGGCTTTCAGTGGTCCCCGAAAAAAAACCTGGACATGATCCTATCCGCTCAGTCATTCTATAGTAGCTGGAGGCCACATGACCCAATTATTTTGCCTAACAATCTAGTCTTTAAATACTTTCACTATAGCAGCTCTTGAAGATTTTGAAAATGCAGTAGTTTTGCTGATGCTCACTCCATGATTCCGTTGACTCACAACCATGTTCAAATTCCTCCACATTCCTCAAATTCCAACCACGTTCAATTTCCTCCAAATTGAGTTTATTTTTCCAAATATCGATTCTTACAAAAAAAAAATTTACTGACGTTATAAGAATACGTTTTTTCTTTTTTTATACTTTCCTCGCCCACTGGAGCAAACAATGTGACGTCACAGCTCATTTCCATAAAAAAACAACAACAGGTGGTTATAATAGTTCGGCCACTCGGTGTATACATCATGTTAAGCTGTCAGGAAAATATATGCTAATAAGGTATTGATGCTTGTACATTATATAACTTTCTTAATTTTAAAGGATATTTAAATTTTTCTTCGAAAATTATAAAGTATCTGTCTGAGGAGCCCCAGTTGCTCAGTTGGTAAGGCGTTCAGCTACTTATCAGATTGGTGGTTCGAATCCGTGCAATGGATTTGACATAGAAATGTAAAAAAGTAGTGATCTTGCGATCGGAGGGTTACCAGCTTCGCTACAAAAATACTAGAAAGTCGTCCAAAATATCCAACAAATTATACTGACGTGTATACGGGACTGGTGCATGATAAATCTGACAGGGATCCAAAGTCCCGACGTCAATTGAAGGCGTTGGGTGCCAGTTCTGGTGTTTCCTCATCATCTGACCATGGTTCTAAAATAACGAGGTTATTGTATGAATGTGTGTGTGAATGTGTATGTGTTCCCGGGTCTTTCTTTCAAGATTGACCCCGAACCGTTGCCAATAGCCCACTGTGCAGCTCTAGTGCGACGTAAATTAACAAAACCAAACCACCTGTCTGAGAGAATATACAACGTGTATATATTTACGTGTATCAAAGTTGTCCCTGTAACAGTACACATTATTTTTAAAATCATAAAAATCCTCAATTGCAAACATAAAACATCAAAGGAACTTTTATCACCCTTCTACACTACACTAATATATAGCATATATTAGTGTTATTCTATTCTGTTTAACAAGCCTATGTGATTGTCAAACCTTTTGTGTTCTTGCAAGTAAATATGTCTTTAAATTTGTATTTAATCAAAATATGTAAATTTTGCGGCAATTTGCTTTTTACATATTTCAAAAAAATCAGTATTTTGAAACATTATTATTTTACGTTTAGTATGCAAGCGTATAAAATATCATAATAATAACTAAAAAAAAGTATTTAATCAAAACGTCATGTATTTTAATACAATATACTTTAATTTAATCTTACCAAATTTACGATAGCTTTGTTAGAATACAAATTTTTAAAATAATATATACATTTTGAAAAATATATAAATGTATGCTAAAAATATACCCTAATCAATAATTTTATATACACAAAAATTACTTTTATCACTCTTTTTAAAATTCTATACTTAAAATCGTAGATCTATCTACGACAAATTAATTTTTTAATGAAATTCGTATATAATTGTAAGAGGATTAAATTTTAATCTTTAAGTTAAGGATTTGCAGTAAACAAATATTTCAATAAATCATTTGTTGAATAAATACAGAATTGAGTTCTCAGCTAATCAACCTATTTGCATTTCATTTAACTAGGGCGAAATATTTATTTGAGGTACACAATTCACTATTTACGTTGCTTTCTCAAATACGGGTCAATTATCAGAGACATTTACACAAGGAAATAATCACCACAATTGGGTTGTTTAGGGATTTTAACCAGAAAAATCCCCTTCTTAAATTGAAATTTAGCGAATTTTAGAGATACCCAACAAATACACCGATTTCGTTGTTTTTAAAGAACAGTTACTTTAAACAATGATAAAAACTTTTATAAATAATAACAAGTAATCCTTTTCTCGCTAATTAAAAATGCACATACATTGAACTTAATATGTCGGACTAATGTAAATATATGTATAAAGTATATGTGTAAAGTATATAAATATTTACGGTCGATACCTTTTTTCTCTCGTGAAAACCTTCAACTCGAGACGATTTCTGCATTTTGCTAAATTTCTTACAGCTATCAAACCAAGTGGTGCCTAATATTTACTCTTAACCGCAAAGGTTTAAAGTTTATAAACCCGCTAACATATGCACTTTTAAAAATTAAATAATTTTATTATCACGCATGCAAATCGTAAACACTAGTCACTGTAAAGTCATTTCGTATGGTTTTATAAATTAAATTTACTTAAAGTAATGTAATGTAGAGCACTTTCATGCTTTAGTAATATACATATTTTAACTACCACATTTTGTCCTTAAAATCCAATATATTAAATATTAGAAATACCGGCAGTCTGAACCTAGAAACAATCAATAGTATAGTTTAAGCTATTTAAAGAATTTGTTTAATTTTTGTATTTTTAATACTTATTTAACCGGAGAACAAAATTTAGTTTGTTTAGAAACACATATTTAATTGGAGAACAAATTTATTGTTTCGGATTTTTGTCCACTGTCCTCTTTGTGCATGCTTTCTGTAAATAGTAAAAAGTCTGTCCGTCCTGTGTTTACTATCCTTCGCCCACTTGACATATTTTAAATTCATTTTTTCTCAATTGCGCTGCCTTAGAGGCATACATTTAAACGAAGGCGTGCACTTCGGTCACAATGAACTCATATTTACATTATATTAAAGTTATTCATCCTTAGAAGAATATCAGAGAAAAGTGGCATGCTCCTCAACAAAATGTACCAAATAAACTAAAAAAAAATATTATATAAATTATACCTCTTACGTAGAAGGATTCACTGTAACTGCACAGAATGCACCCATTTGGTACAGTTGTAGTGGATCTTTCTGCGTAAGAGGTGTAATTTAAATAATACAAACTTCGAATATTTGGTAAAGGATATTGAGTGAAAATAAAAATGTTCATTATAAGTTAATATTTCACAAGATATTCAGAAGATACCAATTCACTTTGAATTGTACTGGTAGTGCATGCAAAATTTGGTAATACAGCGCCACGATTCAGGGCCGGATTTAGTTAGGCTACATAGACTTCAGTCAAGGGACCTGCATCACACACCAAAAAAAAAGAGCTTGCGAAAAATATTATTTGGAATGATGGTAATCCAAATCCTATTGAAAGTAGTATACTTCAATATTTTTATGATGGATAAAAATTCAATTTTGTAAACAGATTTGTACATTGTAAATATACCCTAATAGTGTTATGTACTTTAAAAAAATGTATTTATTTGGTGATAATTACAATATCATTGTTTAACCTTTTTTTTCTGGAAATCAGATTTATTTTCCTTACATTTATATTTTACCTAGAGCCATTTGAGGGTAATATAAAGAAGAGTGCGATATTCTATTTTCCTTTTCATATATTCCAGAATGTCATTGCACCTTGAGATTAATTGAAACCGTTGAAATTTTGTAACATAAGTATTGGAAATTTATAAAATAGAAATAGGGGTGTATTCCAATTTGGAATTTGTACACTTCAAAATGATTTAATTTGCAATTATGGAACATATATTTTCAAAAAATCCCCGGTGCCCTTTGTTTATCTGAGGGTATCCCCTCCCCCATCTACTCTCTGTAGTTTGGGGGGGGAGGGCTGCACCACATAGTCATCCTAGGTTTGGTTTGGTTTTGGTTAATTCACGTAGCACTAGAGCTGCACAGTGGGCTATTGGCGACGGTTCGGGGTCTATCTCGAAGGAAAGACCCAGGAACACATACACATTCACACACATATTCATACATGCACCTCGCTATTTTAGAACCATGGTCAGATGACGAGGAAACACCTGAACTGGCACCCAACGCCTTCAATAGACGTCGGGACTTTGGACCGCGATCAGATGTATCGTGCACCAGTCCCGTATACACGCCGTTATTTTTTGCGGATGTTCTGGACGACTTTTATAGTATTTTGTAGCGAAGCTGGCAACCCTCCGATCACAAGATCACTACTTTTTACTTTTTTTTGTCAAGTACATCGCCTGGCATCGAACCAGGAACCTCCGTATTCCCAGCTGACGCCTTTAACCGCTCGTCCACGGAGGCCTGTAGTCATCCTAGGAGCCAAGTAACTCTAAATCCGGCTGTGCTACGATTACAGAAATATTATAATGTTAATGCAAATTGTATGATTGAATACTTTAATAATCTATTTTTATAGGGCTATCTAACAGTATTTGACCGTGATTTTTCCTCTCCTCGTGTTTTTGTTATTATTTTATAATATGTTAGCTGACGTCAAATAATCCCAATTTTTCAGTTGGTTTAGTTAGTTGTGAGTTTAAATAGTAAACAAAATTGGGTTTAATTTATTTTAGTTAACATACAATAAAATAATAACAAAAGGTGACGGAGGGGTCGAATTTCGGACAAAATACCGTAGAATGTCTTGAATTTTGTTTCAAGCAGAATATGACACAGAAAAAGCATTTATTTTAAATAACTGGAGTTGGGATTGAATTCTAACATGTGTAACGAAATTCCACTGCAAAGACCGAATTTTCTTTAGTAGTTTCTTATGAGTACATATGCCCCATGAATACATTTTCGTCGCGTAGACATTTATATCCCATCTAGGTTTACATAAAGGTCCGGGAAACGACGTCCCCCTCTTTATCGCACGTCTGGACCCGTCAAAGGACCATTTATCAAAATAAACGTCCTGTAAACGCACACCTCTACCCGGGTAAAAAGACACCCCTTTCTCTCGCACAAAGAAACCGTACTAAATGAAACAGATCTCCACAGAAGAGAAAGTAAAATTGAGTATGAAAAAGGGGTAAAAAACGCATCCCATCCCACCCTATCTTCAAAGAAAATTCTGTCCACAAATGATCGGACTAGAAGCGTAAGAAACTTCTCTTTTTTTTGTCCCTATCTTTTCGAGTCCAGGAACCCATATGCCCTGCCCAGCAGACGTATATGGGGACCATTTTCTTGTCTCTGTATTGCGTTTCTGGTTGGGGGAAAAGTAATGATGTTGCCAGATTCGCTCCTTTATTTTTTTCCCTATTATGGGTTTGGTATTTGCGTTCTTTTTACCGAACAGTTGCTACTTATTCCTGTTCTTTTTTTTTGTAAATAAATGTATTTCAACCTGGGTTTTTTTGTTAGAGAAATGTATTCGAACCTGTTCTTTTTTAGAAATTGTCTGCGTAAATGTTGCTTGAATCGAATCGAATAAGTTATTCTAGGGATGAACATAAAAGAGAGAAATTGGAAAAAACTTTATTTGTTCGATTAATCAAATAATATTTCGTTCGCATTCTCAAAAAGTCGACTATTATGCTTTAGGGATTGTCTCAAATAGTTTGACGATTATTTTATATATTTTTGTTGTGAAATTCTCGTATCTTTTAAACCAAAAATAGGAGACCTTCAGTTCTATGAATATTATTTTGTAAGTAAGTGCAACGACTTCAGTTTAAATAAACTTGGACTTTGGTTTACACAGTAAATAATTTGTGTGGTCTGAGGGGGACGAGTCTGTTAAGGGATATTTTTCTAGAAATACATTTTATTTCCGGATAAAGCATCTATAAATATAAGTTTTATACAAATTGAAAATTTGAATATTGTTTCCAATGGATATTTTTAATTCTACAAGAGTATTGAACATTTATTTTATATCAGATTTAATTCTAAAAGATAAGTTAAATATTCATTGAAAAATAGTTAGGTGAAGACTGGAGCAACCTCGTTGGGCCTTGAACCTGTTGTCAGTCGTCATTATTTGTATTTTGTATATGTCTATGATGTAGGTTTATTGATTAATTAGCACGTTATCTAACATCACGAACAATGGACTTTGACTGTTGTCAATCCACTTATACTTTAAATATGTTCGGGATTGTAAAATAGCAGTTAAGGAAATAACACATTAGAAAGTTTCTGAATGCAAAGGCAAGCACTTCCATTCATTTGGAGAACAGGTAAAAAATAACAAGTTGTTATATGTTCAAGTCTGTTCCCTTATTCCATTTTTTGTTTAAGGCTGCGTACTTATCTCAGGCGAATATTTTCTCCCCACCGTTGTATCTGTTTATCTCTTTCTCATTTTGTCCCCCACCCCTTCCTTCCTCGTTGAAAGGTTTATAATAGAGATTTCTTGGATTAGTCGAGAAGAGAATGGCAACATTCAAGTGTCGTTTGTTGAGGTTTTTAAAAAGACCAAGAGAGATAGGGGGATGAAAAGGAATGGGGGCGGTTTAAGAAAATAAATAACTTGATATATAATTTTACAGAGAAAAGGCCTTGGCGGAGTTTTCAATTTATTTGTATTGAGAATTGTGTCATTTAAAAGCCTTCGTAATTGTAATAGATTTTAGAAAGAAGCTTACACATTATTTAATATAGGCTTACAGTTTAATAAAAATATATTACACTAAGAACAGCATGACAAAACAATAATCTAACAGCATAATTATTCAATACAAATGCACGACCACATGAACTAGGATTTACACTGAGTGAACAAAATATTATGACCAACTGAAATTTTTAGGTAAATATGCTATGACGTCATAATATTTCCGCAATAGGTTGATAGATACATGAAAAAGAAAAGGGGCTTGCTTACAATATTAGTAGTAGCGATTTAATTCGAACTTGTATGGGCAAAGAACGAGATTTGACTGTCCTTGAATATGGGACGAAAGTGATTGCTCAGAGTCATGGAGTGAACATAAGCAAACCGCTGAATTTCTGAAATGTTCAAGATGAGCTGTAGTGAAAGTGTTTGAAGCCTGGAGCGTTATCCAAAAATCTGGGTTTCAACGTACATCCTATCGACTTCAGTGATCACCGATTGCTCTAGTGGAAAAAAGGGACAACCGAAGGCAAAAATTGCGCAAAATTTCAGCACATTTTAATCAGGGATCTTCTCAAAGGATTTTTAAACACACAATTCGCCGTACACTTCAGCGTAGAAGCAGATGGATTATAGGTATGGTCTTAAAATTTTGGTCACTTTTTATTAATAATATATCATTATATTTTCCTATATTATAATGCTTCATTATGATTTACGAAAAAAAAAACTAATAAATTTAACACCTATAGGTCATAATTGATTACTTCTTAATAGAATTTGCATATCAATTTGATATTTTTATCTTAACATTTTGTTTTGTTTCTGAAAACTATTTTTTTTAATAAATTATTAACACATTTAGGTTTCTGGATAACAATTGAGTGGGTAGAAAATCGCGCTTTCATTTATTACGTTAGATTTTATTTATTTTTTACTTTTTAAAGTATTTCAAAGACTGTGGAATAAAAATATATTTAATAAATGTGTTAAAACCTTAAACAAATTAGGAATAATATATGCTTAAATAAATGCATTTATACAATATTAATCCCCATTAATTTTACTTCGTTTAATCCACGGATATTATAAAATTATTTTATCAATCTTCATTGCGCAAATTCACTCTTTTAAAAAAAAAAGCAAACTTCCTCCAGTGCAGAAGCAATTTCTATAAATATAATAAAGTCATCTAAACGATCTTTTAGTTAAAGTGCTTATCTCTATTTTTACAGTTTTTTAAAAAATCTTTCACCGCCACACGCCTACATTTAAAAGGTGTACTTTCACGCCATTATGACCATTGCGCGTCTCCTTTTAATCCTCAAAGGATATATTTACTACCGAAACTCCTTTAATTTGCATATCCGAGTTCCAAAGATTATCATAATTTTCTCCGACAATTTTTATTCCGATGCCCCTATTTCCCCACAGTGCGCGCAATCTATAACCTCAAACTCATTAAAGAAAGAAGTATTAGGGGGAGAAATCGCAGTCCGCCCATTGGAAGACAGCGCCATCTGTTGAGTCATTCTTCCAACAGATTTAATTAAAAATATCCTTAACCGAAGAAGGTGGAATGGATAGCGTAAGGTTGAGGAAAAAATGCGGCGTAAATAAGGTTCTTTATAAAAATCGATCGCGTATGAAGGGTGTGAAGATATTTCGAAAACGAGAAGCTTTTAGTTTCCTTCCCTATCAGCAGTAATTAATGAGAAATTGGATTTCTAGAAAGTTGTAACATTTTTCTTTGTCGTTTCTTTAGAACAAATGAGTTTTTATTATCTTGACGTATATTGTATGTTTCTTTATAAATATGAGTTTTGTTTCAACCAGTTCAATCAGTTCTTTAAACTGCATATCAAAATTCGTGTGTAACTTCGATACGACGGTTTCCGTTTTTTTTAAAAAATATTTTTGTATTTCAATTTGTTTGCTTTTTAATTACTTTTGAATCAATGAACTAATATTGATGATACACAATGTGATTATTGAGCGTTTTCTAGGAATGAAATTTATTGCGATAATTTTTACATGATATACAAGCAAATTATGACATAATAATGAATTTTTGCACAATTAATTTTCTTATATTTTGAACAGGTTGCTTTTCTTTAGTAGAAACACAAACATTGTTAAAGTTTAGTAAAGTGAATGGTTTATTATACGTGAGTTAAACAGCTAAGCAATGATCACCGTCCAACAATTTCTAACCAACGTGTATTTAAAAAAAAAATCCAGATTCGTTAGATATTTTTTATTGTAATTTCAATCATTAATGAATGCAATACGAATAGCTTAAAAATACTTTTAAAATAAAAGTAATTTGCAAGACCAAATACAATATTAATAATACAATAACCCCAGTACGATATTTTAATGATGTAACTTCTTTCGTGTTCATCATTTACTGAAATCAAACTCAAAACTCTACGTTAAAAATAATATTTTCCATTTACAAAAGTATGCGTCCTTTCTTGAGATCAGTCCAATTTAAGTAAAAGGTTTCAAACAAAACCCGCTGCATGGAAGAGAATAAGCAACAAAAAATAATATACCGACGCGAAATGTCATTTTTTATTGAAATATTTCTTTTCTCAGTGCTGGTTTTTGTTACGCTAAGCATATCTCTTATTGTTAGCAGTACAAAAGCTAACAATGGGTACCCTTTGTTGAAATATATTCTTTTTTAAACACAGCTGTAATCATTTAGATAATATGAAGTGTTCTTTTTTTGTGTGTTGTGCTATTTTTAGTTATTTTTTTTTGTTATCTTGCATGTGTAATATATTTCAATTCATTGGAATAATGAACGTATGATTATATTCAAGAATGCATCTTAATAGTTTTTATAAATGTTTCCTCGTTCATTCTGTTTAGCAATTTGTAAAAGATTCTTAATGAGATCGTGATTTAAATATGAAGATATATTTCAGATATTTATCATTAAAATATATATTTTATTTTATTTTTGAAGCCAAATATACATTATTTACATACATATTGATTCATTACGTAATTCAACAAAAATACTTTAATGATTAGGACTGCATTTCAAATTTGTCTTGAAATATATTTTTTGCTATTAAACCAAGTAATCAAGAAACATTTAAGCTATTTGTGACATTCTATATGAATAATACTATAATTTAAAAAAAAATAAAGATTTATTACCTACTGTCTTACCGCCACCAGAAAACACCAAACAAGAATAGCGGCTGCCATACTAATGGACAATTTTATTAAATGAAAGGGGTGGTATGTAAAAAAGATAGGTTAGTAAGAAATCTGAATTCGCTTCGCATTTTTATCTTTTCGAGACTGGTTTGATATGGATTCAGATCTGGCTATATTTGGAACCAGATCTGGTTTTATATGGACTCAGATCTGGTTATATATGGAATCAGATCTGGTTATACATGGAACCAGATCTGGTTATATCCAAATCAAAATCCACGAAACGATCTCTTTTTCACAGATCACTTTTGACACTGCCCCGGGGCAACTTTTTCTTCCCTTGAAATATATTCCCATTCACAGATCGAATATCTTTAAAGAAGTATTCTCCAAAATGATTCGAAGTAATGATCGAAGATATAATAAACCATTCTCTTTTCTATGAATTTGTACTTTGTTTGTTGACACTAAAGTTAAGCGATTTGTTTAAACTATAAAATAAGTAGTATACTATGCTAATACAGCTAAATGCGATACCAACCAATGAATGGTCATCGCCCGGCAATTTGTAACCGCAATCTAAATTAATAAATAAAAATATCTTTGTTTAAATAGAGAATAACAAAACAAACCCATTGTAAAAATCAAAATCCACGAAACGATCTCTTTTTCACAGATCACTTTTGACACTGCCCCGGGGCAACTTTTTCTTCCCTTGAAATATATTCCCATTCACAGATCGAATATCTTTAAAGAAGTATTCTCCAAAATGATTCGAAGTACTGTTTCCGAATGAAAAACGATCCGAAAGCTTTCCGAGTTTCCTTTCCTTTGAGTAAGCTATTTTTCGCCGTTTGATGACATTCTGAAACGTTCCACTGCTCGATTGTTAGGAAAATAGTCGAACGTTGTCCACCGTTAAGATCTTCAATTTCAGAAACTTTTTTGAAAAGCAAAAAGCAAGGATAACGGTCTTCGAATTTCGCTGAGCCGATTGAAGTGTGTGCAACAAAAACAATGGGACTAGTTTTCGTGTGAAAAAGCGATAAGAATATTTTTATGGACGGTAGCCCCCTTTATTTGTTTCCTATTTTTGAAAGTAACTCTATGATAAATTGCTTTTGTTAGTTTAGTAAAACATAGTTATTCAAAAACGAGATGGACTAATGTTCGGAGAGAGAAAAGAACATTTCCAAACATTTCTGAATTCCAGTAGCTTCCAGAAATTCTTTGTTTTTAAAAGTCTATGCCAATTTATATATATACTATTAATGTATTTCAGTTTAAGTATACAACTCAATTATCCATTTTCTTATTTTTTATTGCAAGAATTATCCATTTTCTTATTTTTTATTGCAAGAATTATCTATTTTCTTAAATTTTATTGCAAGAATTATACATTTTCTTATTATTTTATTGCAATAATTATCCATTTTCTTATTTTTTATTGCAAGAAATATCCATTTTCTTATTGTTTATTGCAATAATTATCCATTTTCTTATTTTTTATTGCAATAATTATCCATTTTCTTATTTTTTATTGCAATAATTATTCATTTTCTTATTTTTTTATTGCAATAATTATCCATTTTCTTATTTTTTATTGCAAGAATAATCCATTTTCTTATTTTTTATTGCATTCATCCTTTGTATTCTAATGCACAAAAATACAGGGTTGTCAAAAATTGTTGGTCGATTGTCAGTGTATGGATTTATTGATTAAATAAAACATTTTTGCCCAACAACTTCGCTTATATTTTTAAAAAGTAACTTAGCTTTAGTAGTTTATTAGTGTAGTTAAACATTCAAAGAAATTATCGCAAAACAATGTGTCATAACCCTGAATATATTTTCCTTGAATAAACAACAAAAGTCATCCCATAACGAGTAACTAAAACTTTATTTATGAGATAGTAAATGAATGTATTACAATATAACTAGTATTTTATTTTGTAGTTCTTTTAAAAATGTATAATCAAAGATGATTTAAAATACAATAACGATGTTCTTATATTATTTTAGAGGTTGTAGTAATTGTTCAATACTACATATACTAAATTAAATAATATATATATATATATATATATATATATATATATATATATATATATATATATATATATATATATATATATATATATATATATATATATATATATATATATATATATATATATATATATATATATATATATATATATATATATATATATATATATATATATATATATATATATATATATATATATATATATATATATATATATATATATATATATATATATATATATATATATATATATATATATATATATATATATATATATATATATATATATATATATATATATATATATATATATATATATATATATATATATATATATATATATATATATATATATATATATATATATATATATATATATATATATATATATATATATATATATATATATATATATATATATATATATATATATATATATATATATATATATATATATATATATATATATATATATATATATATATATATATATATATATATATATATATATATATATATATATATATATATATTAATTTATAGGTTTGAGTTTCAACTTCTAAGCTATTTCCGTACAATAAATTAAAAGAAATACTATAATGATCCCCACGAAAAACTATTTAAATATTCAAAAGTGAAGACAACTAGTTATTTTCAAAAATCGTATGAGTGTCATGATTAAACCCGTACTGCTTATTTTCTATAATTATTTGCTACATTGTTCATTACTTAGAAGAATACAAAGCAATCTATTCCTTTTCAAAAAACATTCAATGAGTTTTTATGATGTCTGTTGTAAAAGCTTCAAGCTTTACTCTCCAATTCTAAAATACAATAAGTAAAAAAGTGGGAATAAGTCGGAGTTCATTCATATCAGTTCCGAAAAAAATGTTTGAAAGACATATAAATCCAATACCGTATACAATATTAAAAAAAAAGGATATATTCAGAAGTAATATAATATTTTCTCGTGTTTCATTTTTAAAGTTTGCTGTTATAAAAGTCTTCTTGAAGACAGAATTTGTACATACACTTTAACATGTCATATAGATATCATCTTATTTTACACAAAAATTAAATTACTTAACTAAAAAGATAATGATGTAATAAATTTTACAACATCAAAATTATTAATTGAATTTTAATACACGAATATTTATATTTGTCAATCACTAAATATTGAAGTAAATGTATATTCGTTTATTATTCAACTGCGTTATATTAAATGTATACCAAACTTCCCTAACCTGACCATGGTTCTAAAATAACGAGGTGCATGTATGAATGCGTGTGTGAATGTGTATGTGTTCCCGGGTCTTTCCTTCGAGATAGAACTCGAACCATCGCCAATAGCCCACTGTGCAGCTCTAGTGCGACTTTAACTAACCAAACCAAACCCCTAACCAACCACTTTGATATCCAAATTTTAGTGTACAAAAATACTAGAAAGTCGTCCAGAATATCCAACAAATTATACTGGCGTGTATACGGGACTGGTGCACGATAAATCTGATCGGGGTCCAAAGTCCCGACGTCTATTGAAGGCGTTGGGTGCCAGTTCAGGTGTTTCCTCGTCATCTGACTATGGTTCTAAAAATAACTAGGTGCATGTATGAATGTGTGTGTGAATGTGTATGTGTTCCCGGGTCTTTCCTTCGAGATTGACTCCGAACCGTCGCCAATAGCCCACTGTGCAGCTCTAGTGCGACGTTAATTAACAAAACCAAACCAACCAACCATATTTTAGTGTTTGATAATGTAAGCTTTAAAGAATTTAAAATATTTCGATTTTTCGTAACAAAAATGAATTGTTTTGTAAAGTATGTTAAGAAGAATTTCCTAATAAAAACTTTTTGTATTGTTAGAACATTTCGTTTCAATCGAACAAAAATTGGACTAGTTTCAACGCCCCAATAACCCAACAATAACCAATTTCAATAACCCAACATTCATTATTATTCTAATGTCGAACATACGATCCCGAAAAGTGTATCAAAACAAAAACAACTATTTCCCATCTAAAAAAAAAAAGAACCCCAACAACAATACTCGGCTCGTTCGTGGTCTCTCGAAACACTAGTTTGCGACACTCCCATCCCGACGATCCACCGCGCAAATTCCCGAACTTCTGAGCGTCAACAAGTTCGATTACACTTTGCAAATTGCCTTTGGAGTTTCTTGCTCCTACGACTAATTATCTGTTAGCAAAAGAATCGCGTGCGGCGGTTTCCTGGAATACGAGTGGCACAGGAAAAAAAAAAAATATCAACTCGGTCTCAACGCAGATCTTTATCAAAGCGTAACTTGTCAGCAGTGCTGCCAGGAGTGTTTGAAGAGGCCATCGCTCAGGCTATTTTTCCGAGGCGAGTTTGGAAAAAAAGAAGGAACCGCACGAAATATATGGACGTTGAGTGGGTTTCGTTATTGCCTAATGAGTGCGCGGAAATAATTATTGGGTGATATATTTAAAAAAAGATTGGATGGCTCGTGTTTTCAATCAACATGTTATTTGTATTAATAGAAATGTAAATTGATATGTGTGATCGCAATGAAATGGTTCAAAATATTTAATAAGATAAATAAAGGACGCAATGTTTGACGCGAATTTGTCTTTGAATTCGTATATGTTTGCTTATTCGTACGAGATCACAACCTAAAAATCGTGATTTATAAAATCCTCGTAAATCTAAGGGAATCAGTCTATGGGGATAAATGAGGCAAATGAAAGTGATCCGCGTCGACCAATTAGGTAAATTTAGTAAATTTGTATTAATAGAAATGTAAATTGATATGAGTGATCGCAATGAAATGGTTGATGCTATTTAATAAGATAAATAAAGGACGCAATCCCGTATTTGTATTGTGAATATGTTTGACCCGAATATGTCTTTGAATTCGTATATGTTTACTTATTCGTACGAGATCACAATCTAAAAATCGTGATTTATAAAATCCTCATAACTCTAAGGGACTATGAGGATAAATGAAACAGGAAGCTGATCAGGCGTACATAGTAGTAACGAACTAAACCTTATGGTACAGTGGGGGCAGTGCTTCCCCATTATTATTTTAAAAGGTAGTCGTAGAAATATTAATTTTTGTGATATTGCTGCTAAAGTCACTAAATATAACACCTCCGCTGATAAATTAAAAACTATATTTTTATTGTACTTTAAAACTTTTACAGCACCACAAATTCAGATTACTAATTTTAATTAAAAAGTAGGTAGACTATATCTATCAAAACGGCCGAATGGTGTAAGACGTGTACCATCAAAGTCAACAGTGGGTTAAGGTGCAAATTTTGATTTTTAAATGATAATGATACAAATACAAAATAGTTATATTTTATTGAATTAATACACAACGAAACCTATTAACCGTACTAATCGAACAAAATAAATAGACTAAATGAACTATATGCAATGTACAAATCAAACAGAACAAAACGATCAGATTGAACAAATGGACGAACCAAATGAAACGAACAAATCGAACGAAACGAACAAATCGAACAAATCAAACGAATCTAACTATGCTAACGAATTAAACAAAAATAACGGCCGCATAGCGTGTAACGTCAAAACAACAGTGGGTTAAGGTGCAAATTTTGATTTTGAAATGATAATGATACACATACAAAATAGTTCTATTTTATTGACTTAATACACAACGAAACGTACTAACCGTACTAATGGAACGAAATAAACTAATTAAATGAACTAAACGAAATGTACAAATCATATGAAACAAAACGATCAGATTGAACAAATAAAACGAAACGAACGAACCAAATGAAACGAACAAATCGAACGAAACGAACAAATCAAACGAACCTAACTATGCTAACGAATCAAACAAAAATAACAAAAAGAATTAATCGAACGAACCAAACGACTACGAGATGAAAGTTGTGAACCAGAAATGAAAGCTGTGAACCAGAAAATGCATAGACTTAAGGTGGTTCAGCTGTTAACTACTTCCGTTACATTCCCTCTAACAGACATGCCACAGCTTCCTACATCCTGTTTTTAAAAGCGTTAACGCAAAAAAAGTATGAATATATTATTATATATTTTTTTAGTTAAGTTTTAGTCAGTTTTTTAGTGAAAAGTAAAACTGTATAATATTTAGAAACATCTAAAAATCTTTAAGTATTGATTTTTCGGAAATGTCTTATTTTTTTTTAACAAACTGATTTATTCTTGGTATAAAAATACAACACTACCCTTTGTGATTTCTATGTTTAATGGAAACGTATCGTCATAGGATAAAAAAAAATCAAATACATTTTGGGGATGAGATTCTTGTTGCTTATAACATATTTTCTATCGTACATTGTTTTGCTGTGCGGCAGACCAAAACAAAATAACAAAGAAACTTTGGTTTGCAGCACTCTTGAAATTCATGAGGACATGGAAGAATCGATGTGAAGCTTTCTTGTGTTGTTTAAAACATTTTATTGGGGTTGTATCAATTTTAATAACAAAAGTACAAGGCCTTTGGGCGCACTTTTTAATGTATCAATAAGTTTGTGTCTCAGTATGGAAATAAATTTTTCCGAAACTTCATTGTTCGTAGTTGTTTCGATTAAAATATTTAATGCATTAATCTTGTTTTGTAACTTTTGCATGAATGACGCCCGATAAAAGCAGGTTTTGAAATAAATTAATTTAGTTGATTACAACTTCAATTGCGTAAGATTTTATTGTACTAATATAATTGGAAAAGTGTCGCAAATGTAATTAACTTATTTCGTATAAGGTTATTACTTTTAATTAATTAATTAAATTTATTTTGCCTAGAATTATACGGTGCTACTAGAATAATTGACACATTGCCAAAATGACGGCATTTTTTTTTATTATTATAAATAATAATAATTTTAATTGGGAGAAAGCGTACTTTTCTGACGAGCACTGAAAAAAGCATATGGGTGTTTCACACCCCAGTATTTAATTTCGTTTCTTAAGATTCAATACCATTTTTAGAATTAAAATTTCATTCATTTATGGTTTCTTCATCTGTATAAACTTCTGTAAACAATATTTATAATCGTTTCATTTCCTTCATGTAGGTGAAATAACGCTACATACTGAAAAAATAACTATTAAACTACTACACGGATTTGGAAAATAAGTGTTTTCTCTCTTAGAAGTTGACTTTGAAAGCAGCTACACTGGGTTTGACCAAATTTTAAATAAGGGAAGTTAGAATATTGACACAATCACTTTCCGTGGGGAGTAAAACACTCCCTTTTTAGTGCTATCGTGTTAAAATGCTAAATACCACTACTTTAAATTTAGTAGCAAATTTGCTGCATTAATGAAATAAAAAATGTCCATTCAACATATTAACGCATTTTATTAAACCATCATGCAATAGTTTTCTTATGCAATGCTATCTAAGTGTTCTTTTTACGACAACCTATTTCGATTAAATATAAAAGTCAACCGACTGCTATTTTTGAATAATTTTTATGATGTAAGTTGTGGTTTATGCTTTAATTTAAAATCCAGCATCAACATTTAATTTGTAAAGGCTACTGAGCGCCAAATGGCATTGAAATGTTTTACCCTCGCCTAATTATTTAGTTTAATTGTAATAACGGGCAACGGCACTATAAATCAGGACATTGAATAATCAAAACCCCTAATTATACAACTATTATAATTATATAAGTAAACCAAATAACTTATTATATATTAAATTATACTAAAACATTAGTTTTAAGAATGAATGTTAAATTAAATATGTATATTTTTTACAACTTTTAACAAATAAAAATGAAAAAATAAACATTTCTGCAAATTTACCAACATTTTTACGTGAAATTGATTTTACTTCATTTGAAATTCTTATTTGACACCACAAAATGGCGGCGCCAAGTATCTTTTTTTTATCTAAAATCATTACCTAGTCACGTGACGGCCGATCTAGCATACTATACGAGCTCTGTAGCGAAAACGTATTTTAAAAGCATTAATTGGCGATTCTATCACCGATTCTCGCCAACGTCCCATATGCGCGACATTTTTCCACTAAAACTGTTTTTCTTAGCGAGAATAGTGAAACACAAAGGGAAGCATTCCATCTAAAATGTAAGCCTTTATGTTTCCAGACGCAAGATGAGCCATTCGCGTGTACAATGGTGTGTTCCAAGGGCATATCGTGCTGGGTGTTTGGCGATGGGAAACTCTGGGGCTCTGAATAAATTATTAGGTTTTCCGTTTGAATGGATATCACGTAGATACATATTTGAGAAAAAAAGAGAATACTATTCTCATTGGAATCTTTTCTTTGCAAATGTATTTTATTTTTTATTAATAGTTAGAGGAACGTTTCAGTTTCGAATTTCGGAGCTGTTTATTGTCTACAGTTTCTAAAGGTTCTAATATATCAAATTTTATTTCTTGAATATATCTATATATACATATAAGGAAGAGTGTCCGTATGTGGCTGTGTACTTTATTCAAATCTACAGTTTTATTCCGATCTTGATGACATTTTGCTCAACCGACTTCCAAAGCAAGGAGAAGGTCACTTGTGTACGTGGATTTTCGAACAACCACCCCATCCTCCTTTCAATGAGCTTAAAGTCATAGACTTCTTAATAAAACCTATTTATTCTAATGCGATACTGTATCAATATGCAATATTTTAGCATTGTGCAATCTAACATATCTTGCATAGTTAGCTATGAAGATAGATACACGATGCCTTCTATTTTCTATTTGGTTCATGAGAAAATACCGCCAATATGCCAGCAAAGTCACCAAATGAATAAAAATGTAGCCAAATGAGGGTAAAAAGTCACCAAATGATAAAAAATTCTCATATGTATGTCAAAAGAATAAAACATATCGCTAAATGAATATAAATATCGCCAAATAAATAAAAATATCGCCAAATGAATATAAATATCGCCAAATAAATAAAAATATCGCCAAATGAATATAAATATCGCCAAATGAACTAAAATATATTCATTTATGTAAAAATATCAAAATAGCGAAATTATTGTCATGATGATAAAATTTGTATCATTTGGTACACTTGATCTTTTAAACTAACGCATAATTTCAGTTTATAATATTTTAACGCATATTTGAATTAAGAGTTTCTGCATGAGTAATTCTACATGAAAATTTGAAAAAAATTATTTATAACTAATTGTTAAATAAACGACTGGTTTATCGATATTTCCGGATATACATTATTTATTTAACAAAGAAAGAATTTTCGAAATCGGACGATATTATTTTTCGAACGGTCCATTTAATTGAGAATTAAGGATAGTTAATTGCCGGACAACTGGATATATTTTAAAAAAGGTTTTCAAGTGAGACATCCCCTATAAAAAATCCGAATATCTGAGTAAGAACAGAAATCTTGCTCGAACATACATAAAAAAAAAACTACAAAACAATCGAATTGATAACCATTCCCCTTGAGTGAGCTTCGGCGGTTGGTTGGTGCGCTTTCCATTCGGTTAAAAATATTAAAAGCAATTGTCGTATTTTAAATTCTACAAATAAAAAGAAAAAAATAATATTATCAATAAAAACGTTTCCTTAATATAATGAAATCAGCTAGAAATAAATAAAATTTTAAGAGAATAAAACACATTTCGGAACATTGGAATATTTTATTTGTTTTTCGAGGTAAAATTCAAATAACTTCTAGAGAAGAAAAAAAATCTGTGATTTTAGAATTTATGCGAAATAACTTAAGAAAAATTGTCAGCATTATCAATGTTTTTTTTAAACCTTTTTTAAAAACTCTTTATCTACAATGCTATGCTAGGAATCGCCTTGTAGCAAAATTGAAATTTATCGCACCTTTCAGGCCAAAAATCCCAACGTCGAAAAATTAAGGTTGGCAATTTGTTTATTGCAACGCGTTTGAAGCTGCGGCGCATAAAAAAGCAAATTCGAGACGTTTATTGATATTTATCACGGAGATTAATAAAAACCTTTTTGCATATCTCCAAATTCTCGCGTAAAGCGTAGGAAGTAGTCTATTATCTTTTTTGGGGGAGCTGGATGAAAGTGTAAGTGGGGAAAAATGACGGTAGATAAGATATGTAGTGAGGCATTTTTAAGATGTGTAAAAATATTGGGCGTGATTTAGCATTTGTATTTCTGTATTGATGGAAATTTTAACTACTGCGCATTTCTTGTTATTATATGTAATTTATAATTTTTTAGTTATTGTTAATATATTATAACATTTTTTTAATTTGGAAATAATATGGGCAACAGGAATGACATTTAAGTTTATTTTGCCTATAAAAGATTCTTTCTAATCAAATTTGGAGTTATCGATTTTGATTTCAATGTCCTTTAGTTTTATACTATTGTTTTCAAATGTGCCATACTATTGATTTTATGACTTAATGCTCTACATTGAGACTGTGTGACATTGTATGTTTAAAGTTGTAAATATTTTGAAATCATGCCAAATACAATTTCAATGCTGATAACAAATTTACTAACATATTTCGATACTTTATGTTAATTTTATTACGTTAAAAACATTTAAAACATAATTTTAAATAATCAAAAAAAAAGAAACGATCAAATTAATAAAATACCAGTTATTGATTTAATTTAATTTCTTATTGTGTAATGTTAATATTTTCTTACGGATATTTTTTAAATATTTAATTACTTTATTTATAATTGTATTTCAGCCTTAGTTAAATTTAAATTAAAACTTTTTTTAAGTTATAAATCTTAAAGCTATAATAAAATGATTATTTAGATTATAACAATAAATTAACAATTATTTATATTTATAAAAATATATAGTTTGTAGTAATACTTTGTTTACAGCTGTTCGTAACAATAGAATACCACAATTATTATACTAAATATCAACGCAAATAACGAAAAAATCATTAATAAATCCTACTTCCTAAAAAAAAAAATCTAAGATTTAAGATTTAATTTCTCCTATTTCTATTGATTATTTTTTCCTTCGAAACAAATGCGATTATTTACCCACATTATTCCACATATATATTTATGATATATTCCAGACATATATTTAAATATATATCCTTATATACAAACACAGAAATGCGTACACGAATATCCTATTCATGCTTCTGGCCTTTTCCAATAAAAGATCAATACTCACCGGAAAAAGATATACGTTACAGCACACAAGAAGATATAAATATACGTTATCACAGATACATAAACAAGATGCAGTTTTCAATGGGTTATATATCTTCCTTCTGAGCAGAAATATTCCACAGTCACATTGGACTCGGCTATATTTGTCCCTATGCTTAACTCGTATGTAGGTGTAGACATCAGTCACTGCTATAAAATGACATTGAATAAAAGGATTACGTCTTTCAGTAAAGAATTATTTACGGTAAAGGTCTGAAAGGGATGTTATTTTGAATGTGTAAATCGTGATAGGGTAGCGTTTGGATTTTATATATAAATCGGCCTTTGAGTGTATTTTTATTTATTTTCGTTTTGGTTTCGTTTAGGATGATTGCTTTTATTGCTTGTATTCATACATAAAATTATGGTTTTGTTTCTGAAAAATGAAGCACCAGTTACATATATTTATAAAATTACAATTGATACTTCCGTATGGAAGCATCTATTTTATGTTCAATATTTTTTTTATAACTGATAAAATGTATAGTTTGAAAGGATAAAAATTTGTATCTTTAATTAAATTTAAATTATTTTTTGTGAATTAACAGATTAGCAGATATTTAATGGAATTTTATTATTTTTGATTTTCTAAATTAAAGAGTTTGATAAACAAATCAATAATTAAACAAGTTTGCATAAAAAAATGGTTATCTAATTTCGTCAAATTATGGAAATTCCCAATGGTGTTTAAATACAATGTATATACAATATTTAAAAATACGCATGTGTTAATATGAGGTATATAAAAAGTTCGTAGTAGTTAGATGTAATAATTAACCCTTAAAATAACTATTTTGATAGTTCTAAATAAATATTTTTCAAAAGGAAATTATTGTGTAATACTGTTTTGGTTACAAAACACCTGAGATTATTTTTTGTACTACAGTAATACATTTTAGATTTATTTATGCCTTGCGTCTTAAAAATCAACATCAGTTTTTAAATATTTAAATAGAAAAATAACACATACACGCGTGCACACACACAATAATTTGGTCGTTTCCTTAATTGATTCAAATTGCAATAAAAATTAAATTGCATTTTCATTCATCTTAGTATAATAAACAATTCGCGTTTAATTTTAAACAATGAAATCTGTTTAATATTTAATTTTAATTAAAAATAGAAATATCACTCTCTTGCTTATTTTAAAAACATCTTTTCACACTTTCAGAAAATAAATTGAAAATAAATTTTCATCATACCTACCATCTATAGAACCATGCCCCTATCTCTATAAATATACTTTTGATTAAAAATGCATGTTTGTGAATAACTTAAGATACGTTTAATGTTATGAAAAAAGATAATTACCTACTGTTGATGGCATTTTTATTGTTTTGAATTGCTTTGCTTTTATTAGATTTGTCCGGAATAAAAAAGTATTATTACGAAATATCTTGAAGTTTTTTTCCCCTTTTCATTCATTACTAATTATATCCTTGGCACAACGGTGACGGTATTAAAAATAGATATCATGATAATTATAACTTTTATTGTTTATACGATAAAAACAATTGCTAGTGTTATTTAATAATTCAAACTAAGCTTTATGAACTTAATTAAAATTTAATAAATATTTAATAGTTGAAGAACGTTTTTTAAAAAAAAATTTTGTAGTGGAAATAAAAATAATGGATTAGTCATGTTGCAATTATATGCACAAATATTTTAAACAATAAGAATTGCTTAATTTATATAATCTTTTTTTCATTTTCATTAATACCTTTGTAAGGCTTTTTTTTTATTAATTTAGCTGTAAAATAAATTACACTTTTTTTTAGTATACATCATATCTGTATGACTAATATTTAAAAGGTGAATTGTAATAATGTGTTATAAAGTTGATTTATTTAATTGTCGCCTGATTGTTAAGTGATTATCTGAGTTTAGCTGCAAACGTGTGCACATATAATTTTATTATACGTATGTCTTAGTTTAATAAAATAAATATATTTCCGTTAAGTGTTTTAAAACATTTTATTTTATATATAAATTTAATTTATTTTCTATTGTTCAGTATACATTTATATCCATAAAATTAGAAATTGAATAATTGGTTTCGGTAAAAATAAAGTTTTTGCCGATATGTAAAATGTTGCTATATTGAGTCGTCTTGTGAGCAAATGGTAGCATTCGATTCTCTTATTGGTGTTGGTTTCAAATTTTAATATTGTTTTTTCTTCGTTGGGAATAAAAATCCACAATAACCTGTGTTTTATCTTTCTAATATTTAATATGTAATATACGATTCAAGAACAGGTAACTAACCACTTGCTGCATGATTTAAACTATTATTGTTTATGTATTTAGATATATTCAGTATTTCCTCATAAATTTTATAAATGCTGTTTTCTTGTATAATAATAAGATGAATTCCATGTTCATACTGAAAAACTTATAGTAACTATCAGGCGTTGTATAAGACAATGAGAAATATAACAATGGCTTTCGTCTGTTATATGTGTGTCGTGTGTTTGTTAAACGTGCAAGTTAAGGAATACCCAAACCCCATATATCAATTATTTTGCATAAAACAATGCTATACATATTTAAGAAGGTGTGTAAATTTTTTAAAGCAGTTGAAGAAAGAGAACATGTTTTTTTTACATGTTTATATAGCATTTATTACCTTTATATCTATTTTTCGTCTGCAACATTCGTCATTTATTCAAAATATATTTTTTTAATTTTCTTCACGTTTTAAATGTTATTGCTTTGTAAAATTAAACTGTTAATATTTTTTGAAGCTTTAAATATTTATTTTATTAACGTATGATTAGTTTTGTTAAATCATGTTATAAATTATATTTTTAAGAAATTAATGAGTATAAAAATGTGATTATTGTTTATTGTATGAACTTAAAATAAGTTTTTGAAAACAATTAAAACACGATTCTGCAAAAATCTCTTCATACATCTGTAATATATACTTCGACATTATTTACCTTATTTTAAATATTAAAAATTGAAGGATGTTTAGTGTTTTTTTTTTATTTGGCTTAACGAACGCAAAAAAAAAAATATTTTTTCCCTTGATTATTGTTTAGAAAAGAAGTTCTAATAATTAAAAAATATGGTATTTCTGAATTCTTTAATAAAACAATTAGGGTTAAGGAGTCGGGTCTCCCTTAAAGTATTATATAACGAATAAAATTATAGTTACACTTTTCCAATAAAATACGAAGCAAATTAAAAATTGATATTTATTTGATTTCAAGTCCATAATAGTAAGATATTACTTGAATTTGAATATTATAATTCTATTTTTTCCAAGAAACTTTCCTTGAACAACGTTTTATTTAAGAAATCATGTTTGCATGCGTGCCAACTTCGTTTAGATATTAGCTTAGTATTATTTTATCTAATAGCACTATGGCATGCAATATAGGATTAGTCCCATTACTATTCATTATTTTACTTTTAGTGGTATTGATTGCACTTAAGTTTTTCTGTCACTAATGTCGGATCTGAAGAACAATGTTACATTTTTAGTATAAACTTTTCATACAGGTTATTTAATATGTAGTCTAGTTATAGCCGATTTTTAAGATCTTCAAATTATCTTTACATTAACCCACTGACGCTCACATTATTTTAGCAATTGTAAAACTGTATTAGGTGTTTGAAATTCTAAATATTTTTTCCTAGGCGTGCACTTTGATATTTTTACTAAAATTTTAATTCATTGTTAAAAGATAGTTTTTAAGTTTTACCTTAAAAAAAATTAGATTTTGAATATACTGTAATATGGAGTATTTTTATGAGTTTAAAAACAGGATGTATTTATGGAAAAACTGGAGAAATCCAGATACATTTATTGTAGCACATTGTAAAGTACATTTCGTTGGTTGCATAGACATCGTTGATCAGTGCAACGGGCTTTTGGTAACGGTTTGTATTAGTTGACTAGATGTCCAACTAGAGCTACGCTATGAGCTATTGGTGACTGTTCGAATTGGTTTGTTTAGCTACACAGTGGGCAACTGTGGCATTGGTTTCGGGATCAATATTGAAGTTTGAGTGAATTAACGTTGCACTAAGAGTTGCGGTACAGCTGGTTTACATTCCTTCTTCGGTTGGTGAGATTTTTCCTAATTTCTACATTTTCCTCCTTCGGTTGATGAAGTTAACTCAGTAAAAGTTGATATATTGTTGCGGTACTCGACACTGAGGTGTTGCGCGATTTTTAACTAGTTGCTAGCAACTGAAATGTTCCATGCAAGCGGAAAGTTGGTTGCAACTGTAATGCTGCTTATAACTAAGTTGGATTTTTTTAGCCATTTAATTTCATCACTTGGTTTGCGTGTTTTTTTAAACATTTCAAAGTTCATTTGATTAGTAGTAATTAAAAAGTTATTACTTCAATTGATTTTGAATTTATTAACAACGATTAGAGATGCATGCAGAAGGAACATGGAACGATCTATCAAGCCGAATCACACTTTCTTTCTTAAAATCCACCACGTGTGTATAAAAATCCGAAACGAGATCAGAGCAGAACATCAAGATGGAATTCTAAGCTGTCGGAAATCCATTGTACCATTCCAAAGGACCTTTGTTCCAAATCTTTGTAAATAAACTGTCGCGAGGTGGGAAATCGGAATAACCGAAATTAAATTTATTTGTTACTTTTCAGCGCTTTTATTCTTAAAGTGTTTTTTTTTAAAGTTTATTTTACTGAATAGGAATGGTCTCATTTGCTTTATAGGTTTATGTGAAGATTGCACTAACCAGTAAGAACTCTGCCGTCAAATAGTGTTTCAAAAATGATTTTATTTTTATTAAGCAAGACGGTTTTATTTTTTCATGTTTCTGCGACTTACTTCTCCTCAAGCCCATTCTACATGAACAAAAAACCCGCGGGTGATCTTGCAGATTCATAAAATTTTCTATAATATTCATAAAAATCTGAAGTTTGTATAGATATAATTTAAGATTTTAGCCCTCTGCTCTCCACTGTCTCCTCTCAAGGGACAACATAACCACTTGTTCTTTTGGTTCTATGTTCTTTTAAATTAACAAGAACAACATGATATTGCTTAAAAACCATCGATCGTTATTTCATCTTGTTCTCATGCTATATTCAACAGATTATTATTTTCGCCTTGTATAATAAGTTCTTGAAAAAAAGAACAGAAATATGAACTGTTCAGTAGAAAGAACGCAAATGAGTTTTTTTTTGTGTGTGGTGTTAACGGTTAAAATCAACGTGTTGAAACTGAAATCTTCACTCACCAATGACGTTGAGAGTGACGAAGTGGCTCATTTTGGGCACAGTGCTGACTTGGCACTCGTAGACGCCCCCGTCTTTGCTCTGCGGGTACTTCACCTGCAGGGTCCAGTCGTCCGAGTTCTCCAGGTGGATGGTCTGGAACCTCTGGTCGCTCGTGTAGGTGAACCTGCCGACGGTCAGCACGTGCAGGTCCTTGCGGCGGATCCACGACACCTGGGGGAAACGAGCATAATATAAATTATAAAATTAAGTATTGTTAAACTGTGTGAAAAACTAAAGTTCAAAGAAAAATAGTGTGTCAAGGAAAAATAGCAATAAACATTGTCGTTTTTAGCCTTTATGTCTGGGATGGGACAGCAGTTGTCCCATAGATTTTACTGGACCAGCGATGGGCTTGGGACATTTTGTAACACGGAGGGTGAGGGGGGGGGGGGGGGAGATAATTTTTAAAGCATGTGACGTCAGAAGTATGCTGTTTGCAGCTGGACATGTAATTACATGCTTCCGGAGATGTGACGCTTGACTAATGGTTCCTATACATCGTCTTCTGCTTAGCCTTTCAGTTTTTCTACCTGCAAGTAAACCTACGCCTGTCTGCGAATTTATCTGCTTTGTGGAAGAATTGCTAATTATCCGAACATCAAACAGTTACACGCGTCTTATTGTGAGGTAAGTCGCCCTTCCACAATGCTTTGAAAACTCTTTGCCCAGCCTCCTAAAGAGATGATTTCACCACTCGTTTAGGAATTGGCCCACAGGCAGGACAACTTTTCTATAACTTAGCCCACGTCACGTGAAAAGGTCAATGGCACAAAACACTACCGTATACACGGATTACTTTGGCCCTGTTGAATTACTTTGTCCTAAGTAAGATCCAAAGAAATGATTGAATCCTCCGGGCTATAAGAGGAATGTAAACATTGTGAAGTAAAATGACTGTTTTTTCTATGACATTTATATTAGCTCTTGAAAAAAAACTAATTGATATTTTTATTTCATATTTGGTTCGCAGTATAATCCACCTTTGTTCTTTATTAAACACTCATTACTTTAAAAAAAGTATTTCCAAAAACGTTTTGTGACAAAAAATGTAATAAGGAAAAAATAATTCCAAAAATCAAAGTTACTCAAAAGGTTTTAAAAAAGGTTATCAATGTAGAAATTAAAAAAATTCATATGAATATACATAGGATTTACTGAAGCAGAATTTAGAGCTATGGAAAAATACTTTTAAAGAAATGTAATTTCTAATAAACATAAATAAAAAAAATCAGCTTTGCTAACTAAAATCTACAATAAAAAAAGTATTTAATCAAAACTCTAAATTCAGCTTCAGTGAATGTAAAAAAATCATATGTATATTTATAAGAAGTTATAAAGCTATACATTGAGAACTTTTTTAATCTTGTGCATAACTTATATTCAAGAAATATTTTTTCTTATTACATTTCATGCCACAAAACTCTTTTGGAAATACTTTTATTTAAATTATGCTTCATAAAGAATAATTTAGCATTATACTATCCACCAGATATGAAATAAAATATTTTTTATTTCAACAGACACTCTAAACATAAGGGAAAAAGCTATCATGTAAGCTTCACAAGGTTTATACTCCCGTGATGATTGCTTCAATTTTGCATAGTAACCGTAGATTCAAGCCAAGTCGCAGTGTACCAGTTTAAACAAGCCCACATTCAATATTGCTCTAATATTTGCTTCTGTGGGGGGAAATAGTAACCCTTTTGTGGGACAAAGTGAATTACTTTGCTT
Organism: Troglohyphantes excavatus; assembly: GCA_963932185.1. Classification (NCBI taxonomy): domain Eukaryota; kingdom Metazoa; phylum Arthropoda; class Arachnida; order Araneae; family Linyphiidae; genus Troglohyphantes; species Troglohyphantes excavatus. Next base: position 61,256,434 of record OZ010668.1, on the reverse strand, counting down.
TACGAGAAAGTAGTGTAAAAAATTTGTTTGTGTTATAAATTATATAAATCGTGACTAGTAGTGTTTTTTAGTAGAACGTAGTTGTATACAGTTCCTATAGTTTGTATTCAGCTATATATGAGCTGAAGTATGTCATTTGTTATTTTATATTTAAAAAAGCCTTTATAAATTTATTTTTGCTATTTAATAATTGTTTTCTTAAAATAGCTAAATATAAGGCAGACATTTTAAAAAATAAGTTTTTTATAGTTTGGAGTAATTTAGTGTAAGCTTTTTAAATGAGCCGATTGAAAAATCTGCAGATTTTTGTAAGATAAGTTATACTAATATCGAAAATTTAACGTAAACTTTAAATGCTATATTCGTTGAACTATGAAAAAGATTTAAAGATAAAATGAACAAAAATGTGTATTAAAAATATAAACTTTACAAAAATTGTTAATTACTAACTCAAAAAATTTTAAATGCTTAGTGTTATATACGTTCTGTTTCAATATTTTTCCCGAAAGAATCATTTTAGTAGACATTGCGCCTTTATCCCATGTACCCTTCATATACAATCGGTGTTCTAAAAAACTACTAAATTGTAGATCACACAATCAGAAGTGAAAATATATTCTAATTGCGCTTTGTATATGAAGGGCATATAGGATAAACCTTGTGCCTTTCGTACACAATCGGTATTTTAAAATACGGATCACACAATCATAAGTCAAAATATATTCTGAAACCATAAATACGAGTTCCTTATTTCCAGCATCTAATCACACAAATCCATTATTAAAAATCCATCCCCCGCAATCAGCAAAACTCGTTATAACCGAACCTCCCAATCCGACAGGCGCAAACATTCCTCATCTTTTATCTCTCCAGGGATCTCCTTATGAACTTCCATCACCGAACAACGAAAAAATAAATGGACTACCGACGAATAAACAAAAGCACGTCACCCGACCACCCCCCTCTATCGAATTGCTTGACGTGGATTGGACGTCGGTCGACCGTCGAGTCCTGTTAATGGAATGTACGAGATTCAATCCCGCCAAACAATGCTCGTATCGCACATCCCCCCTTTTTTTTCTCTCTCTTTATTTCTGGCATCTCTTAACGAGGGGGAATGGTCAGATATAAAGAACTCGCTAAGTAAGAGAAACAGGGACGAAGGTTGTGAGAATTTTGTTTTAGTCGTGGTGTTGTGCTCTTCAGGGGATGGGATGAGTCGTTTATTGGATAGTTTGAGGGTTGGGAGACAATGGAATTGTCAAGATTTGTGGGAGGGATGGGGTATTGAAAGCTGGAAGAGGGATTGTGACAATAACATTTCTGTCGCATTTTAATTTTCATATAACTCTTTAGAGAAATTGGTAATGATTTTGGCTTTAAAAATAAGTAGGGTAAGGTAAACGACATATGTTTTCTTATATAGCAGATATATAAATTGTTCAATAAGTTATAAATAATGTATTGTCTAGATTGCTTTATTTTAGAGTTTGAAAAAAGTTTTTATCAGATTAATGGTATAAGATGTCATCAATGAATCTTGTAAATGACAATTTTAATATAAATTAACAGACTTTAACAAATACTACACATTGTTTAAGTGGATAATTGTTTAACTTTTTTCTCTGTCAATTTTGGATATGGTCCAATTTTAATACCAACTCTTATATTTCGGAAAACTACATTGCATTTGATATGTCTCAGTATTTTATTATGTTCAGATTATAAAAATTAAAATATTTTTTTAAAAAGTCGACGTTTTAGAGTTTTTGTAAATATGTTGTACAAATAAAAACTGTAAGAGGTATAGTCTTACTACAAGTACTACAACACCATTTCCACTCATATTTTTAACATGAAGTTAATTGTTATATATGATTTTGTATATGCACGAATTATCATTATAATAGTATTAATCTGATGATATTTAGAACTGTATTTAATTATTGTCAATTTTTGTAAAAAAGGTACTCAGGGCGATTCGAGAAGGGTTCAACTGATGTCGGCTTTTCTGATGTCGAGGGGTCTGGCCACCCCCCTTTTTGGGGTTAGGGGGAGATGGAGATGTGGGGAAGCTCATTGTTTTCGACGGCGATTAATGTTCTTTGCCGGCGGTATTTTTGTTTTTTTTGGCAGTGTTGGGTCGCCCAAAAGTTGTGGGTGTCCCCCGCAGCGGTGGATGCGATTGGAGAGAGGGTGAACTAGGCATTCAAATTTTGCTCGAGCTCGGGAGAGGACCCGAGATCCGAAGATTGAGGGAGAAGAGTAGTTCCCGATCGTAATGACGTCCCGCTCCGGGACACGGAATTTAAGCATATGATTTACAGATATCGGAGGTGGCAGGAATAAAGCCAAAAAGTTGAGGATTTTTCGAGGACATCGGACTATGACGTCACAAGGTCTAAAAAAGCTTCTCAGTGCATTCCCAAGTATCTGGCGCTCCTCTTAAACCCGGACTATCTTTCTAGTTCTTCTGCACATCGGACGACAACGTCAAACGGTTTAGAAGCTCCTCAGTGCATTCCCCAGTATCCGGCGCTCCTCCTAAACCCGGACTCTCTTTCTAGTTCTTCTGCACATCGGACGACAACGTCAAACGGTTTAGAAGCTCCTCAGTGCATTCCCCAGTATCCGGCGCTCCTCCTAAACCCGGACTCTATTTCTAGTTCTTCTGCACATCGGACGACAACGTCAAACGGTTTAGAAGCTCCTCAGTGCATTCCCAAGTATCTGGCGCTCCTCCTAAACCCGGACTCTATTTCTAGTTCTTCTGCACATCGGACGACAACGTCAAACGGTTTAGAAGCTCCTCAGTGCATTCCCCAGTATCCGGCGCTCCTCCTAAACCCGGACTCTCTTCCTAGATTCTCCAGGACCTTTACGTCAAACAGTGTAGGAGCTCCTCAGTGCAGTCCCAAGTATCCGGCACACTGCCTTAATCTAGACTCTTTTCCAAGTTTTTTCATGACGACAAACTGTCTCTATTCTTCACGGAAATTCCTTAAAAGACCGGATTTTCCTTCAAGTTTTCGGAGTCTTCCTTGATCCTACCCAACGTGTCTGGCTATTAACAGATGCAACGAATCAAACTCACAAAGATGAAATAGCTCATATCTCATCCCCTCATCGAATTCCCATCACCCTTTTCAAGCAGCTAAGTTTCTTAATAAGCTTTATCTTATATACATTTTTAAATCATAATATTAATTTAATATATATTTATATGTTATAGGAAAATAATTTTTCCCCTTAGGGTTTGGTTTTTAATTCAGTTGAGTCCTTTTCATAACATACTGAGCAGCCATTTTATCCCTTTAAAACTTTATTTTACTCTTGTTCCCTTACGCCATTTTATCATCCTTTGCTGTAACTATTTAGTGCTAATTTAAATATATATATTATTTCTTTAATCTGATTTTTGATTATTTTGGCCATTCCAATCAATTCACTTTTCGATCACTTTGGCCTTTTTCCTATTACGTTCCTGGTATCTACCACAACATCTGGTAGTAGTTACTGTCTTTTAAATTTAAAACCCAAAACAAGCAGTACAGTATAAAGCGGGTAACGAATGACAAATCAATCACGCATACTCACGGCACCTACATGAAATCAAAGACGACATTCGTGAACGAGATACGGATTTGTATTTAGTAACTATTGGAACAGTTCCAAGCTCATCTATACCAGATTAACCATACATATCTAAACAGGACAAACCATTCCCGACATCGAGTTAGGGCCCGTTAATTTCGGTACTAGTGATACTTAGTATCTAGCAGAATGTGCTCTGATTGGCTGTGACTTGTAATTTGGTGGTGTGAAACTTGGATTGGGAGTTCTGGAATCTTGGTCCGTCGAAGACCAGCATAATGTGTAATCCTTATGCAATAGTGTAATGTATGAAATCAAATTTGCATGTATAAACACACATAACTTATTCATCTTGAAAATATTCAATCTCTAATATAAAAACTTGTTAATTTTAACATGGAATAAAATAAATCCATTATGGATAATAATTATATTAGACATGCACAAAATAATTATGTTTAATTGATCTTTAAAAGCCTTTTAATGTTCATATGAAGCATATATTTTAATATTTTATTAAAAAAAAATTGGAGTAATTTCCGATTTATGACAATGTAGAAGTACATTAGTTTCATATTTATTATTTCTGTAGTAAAGATGCCGTTTACGCCCTTTAGACGCAACGAATATTAATACACAATGTGTTAAAAGAAGGATACTTTTATGGACCAGTGAAGAAACGTACTTTCATATCATAAATATCAACATTTTTTTTAAATGAGTTTAAAATAATTCATTTTAACGAGTTTTTTACAAACCGTTGATAATGCTGTCATCTATGAACAGACCGTTAAACCTTTTGGCCATTAAAAGATTCGTTAATATATTTCACTCGAATTTTATGTGTAATCTGTATCACGCTAGTATATTAATTAATCCAGTTAATTTAAATTACTGAATATAAAATTTTATATTTCTTCCAATAATATATAAATAAATTCTGATAATAAAAATCACTTATACTTAATATTTCTATAATCCCTCTTATATTTTAGTAGACATCGTAACTCATTATATATATATATATATATATATATATATATCAATTACCAAACCATAAGTTTCTTTTGCCCATTCAGAAAAATAACACAGTTTTAAATCCAAGCTCAATAACATTAACCAACCAGCAAAATATTCCTAAATACATTAAACTAATACAACCCGTTAACATAACCCAACCCCAAACATGGAACGTTTCCAAATACCCTCTCCATAATGCAGCAAAGAATTAGTTTTGCGGGGGGGGGGATAAAACCACGTATCGGTCATCGTCTACGCACGAGTTGAGGTACATCAATTTCCAAAGGTATCGATCGACATTTTTCGAAGTACAGTTGTAAACATTTGTTGTTAATGTAGGCAATTCACCTTGACGCGGGATGGCAGCAACACACGAACCCGAGAGCGCGCCCGCATTTATCTTCGTAAAAGGAATTGAATGTTGGGGGGGTTGGTGTAACGTTTAGTTTTACAAGATGGCTGCTTCGGAGATTTATGAAGTGCGAATGCACGGGTGAAGTACGAGATAATAAATGATAATTTTCTTGAAGTTGGGGGAAGGTTTTGATTTTAGTGTGTAGTATTAGCTCTGTAAAATTGATTTTTTTATTTTATATATTTCATGCTTTAAATATATTTTTTGATGCTTTTATCCAAATTACATTTATTATACTTCATGTAAAACTTTTTTAACGGATTACAGTGTGCACTGTACCCTGTAATACTTAAAACCGTCAAACTACACTTCAGATTTTGCGTACTGGGTAGGTCAAGTTCTTTATTTTTTTTAATATTAAATAATTATGCCTGAGCATATAATATTTAGGTTGCTATACATTTATATCGGATAATTTGTAATCATTAATTATTGAGGAACAAATGAGGAACATTTTTCAACATTAAACCGTTTTTCTTCCACATTAATGTGATTCGTGGGAAAACGAAAATAACTTTTCCTAAATGCATTGACTCTTAAACAGATCCCTAGTTTTGCAAGTTTATTCTATAGAAGGTTAGTTCTATGAAAATGTTTAGTTCTATATAAACATCGGAGGTAAAACCTTTGATGTAATAAAACAATTTTTAGAAATTTTAGATAAAAGACGTTTTGAATGTTTGTTCCTCAAATATGTTTTTAAAATTATGGGTGGTTAATTTAAATTAGAAAACACAGTAAAGTGTTATCATCATCATAGCATAATTAACTTCAGATAGAGAGTTTCAAAATATGTAATGCAAATGAAAATAAATGTATTATTAACATTTAAATATAAAAGTTTTTTTATTTTATTTTGTAACTCCTTCGCTCTGTCTTTTTTTTGGAATTTCCATGACATTCATTTTAATTTTCATGCACATTCTTTTTCATTTTCATTTTCATTCACATTCATTTTCATTTTCATTCACATTCATTTTCATTCACATTCATTTTCATTCACATTCATTTTCATTCACATTCATTTTCATTCACATTCATTTTCATTCACATTCATTTTCATTCACATTCATTTTCATTCACATTTATTTTCATTCACATTAATTTTCATTTTCATTCATTTTCATTCACATTCATTTTCATTCACATTCATTTTTATTCACATTCATTTTCATTCACATTCATTTTCAAGAATAAAACAATTATGCGCTCTATTATAATTATCTAGCCCGTTGGTCTGTTAGCAATGCTGGACGTATTACATGCGACACCAACTAAAAAAAAACTTATATTATCATATGTCTTCAAAACTTTAGTTTTAAAATGTGAACAACTTGTAATACAATACCCCCTCTTTCTTTTCGTATCAGTCATCGAGTAACTGCTTTGATTTGTTTCATATTTTATTCCGATTTCACATTACGATTTGATAAAGTACTATCCTTTAATAAAAATCCTTAACTCAGTTCATTTTACAAAGTGACTCCAAACCATTCATCAACCCGCACACCAAAATATTTCAACCCGATTCCTCACTTAACACCAACGGCATCACTGACACCCCGAACTCCCACAAAACCCCAACAAAAACAAGAAGAAACCCTCTGATATCCATTAGATTTATTTCTTTCCTTTTCCACCCCACCTAAGTGCATTAGACAAGGGCCTCTGACGTCGATTGGACATCCAAAAGAGAAACGGGGACCAGACACTCGAGTGTTCTCTTTTACGAGTCCATAAGACGTCATCTTGGCGACCGCATGTCTTCACATAGGTGTCAGAAGCGAGGCGCCAGAGTTGGGACGTAAAACACGGTTTACAAATACTTGCATGGCGACGCTTTTTGACTCGTCAATAAACTCCGGGGTTATGTCGGGTTGTTGAGATTTTGGCGCTAAATTTAATCTTGGGGAGAGGCTGTGATTTGCTTCAGTTGAGGGGGTGCGTCTTTTCAATCAAAGTATTATTGCGCCTCGTTGATTTGGGGGAGAGTGAAGTGTGGATCGTTAGAAACTTAACAATATAAATGTTAGTTGTTTTAGTTTGTAGTGTCTTCTATATTCGTGTCATTTATTAGTAAGATAGTAATGAAATCCTTTACTAACACTTACTTGCAATAAAACAGTATTTACTTTTATACATAATCTAAAATAAGTACTGTTGGTCAGTAATTAACTTTTTTTCAAATTATTTCTGGCAGATTAACTTGAATTTTCTCAAACGATACAATTGGCAACTGTTCACAATTGTCAATAATTTTACAACAGTGCTAGAGAATGCACGAAGCCCTATAGTCCCCCCGAAAATAAAACTGTCTATATTCATTTAACCTTACCGAAGTAGTGTTTGGAGAGTCCAGTTCATTCAGCTAATCGCAAACTCACAGTGTAGAGGTAGCTGGTATACTTTAAATCTACTATAGATAAAATTGTTTTACCTTGGTCCATTACGTGGAAAATTAGAAAGTGGGATGCTAGTTCGGGTGTTGTCTTATTCATATGTACGTGATTAAACAATATGAGACAGTGTCTTTTGGATGTATGCCGGAACGTTGGCAATGATCCTTGTTGTTGTTCTAGTGGTTGTCAAAAAACTTTTATCGGTACATATTATATCGTTCGCGCGATTACTCACAATTTAATTCAATATGCCATATTCATACATATACCTCTAAAGATACCACAACAGTGATCCATTTAATTCCATTAAGTGGATATTTGTTGTACTTTAATCGCTTCATCTAACAAATCCAATACTTGAATAATGAATTATATATTAATGCTAGACTATAAAATTAAATATGTATAATGGAATAGTATAATCCCTAAAAATAATTATACTACATATTAACAAATGCGACAGCGATATGGGCGTCCTATTCAAAATGTGGAATAAGTCCAAAACAGAGCGTTTAAAGTTTGCGACTCGCCTTGGCTCTTATGTTTAGTGGAATTATATAAACTCATTATTAGGCAACCTATTGTACTTGAGCAACATTACTTGTTTAAATGATAGACTACTGCATAAAAATGTAAAATTAATGGTGTTAGTTCATTTTCACAGCAGCCAATATTACAACCTATTTAGGTACATATAATTTCAATCGTTTATTATTACAAATTGTTAAAAAAAATACTCCAATCTATATCATCTTTATATTCTACAAGTGTTATATTTTAAAATTTAATATTTTTATTTGTTATAGTTCACACATTCTCAATCACGTAATAAGCATTTGAATAAAAACGCCATAAAATGGCTTTATATAGCTAAATGATAAATACATAATACTTTGAAAATCAGAATTAGTTACTTATGTGACCAAAAGTAGCGAATATTAATTACTTCCCATAATATAACAAAACATACATTAAGTATTTAGTAACGATACCTTAGTTGCATTCAAAAGGTATTAAGTAAACTTCGAATGCTTTGAAGATGCGCAGTTCTTAAGACATAACAAACTAATTCAATCAATTTCCCTTTCCTTTCAAGATTGGAGAAGAATTAAAGAGTCTTTCACAACCACTCGATCATAATATTCCATTAGCGAAATCAAAGCAAAATACCAAACGATTCCTTTGAGAAAATAGTTTCTCGAAGAACATGGCGTACCTTTGTAAGCTAGTCTGAAAAGCTTAATTCTTATTTAAAATAAATCAAAAACTTTGCCTCTTCCGAAATTCTGCATTTATCTCCAAACGAATAGAATTAAGTTCAAAACGAATAGAATATGTTTTGAGGTTTCGGCAATTTTTGAGTGTTTTCCTTGCATTTGTCAGCTGTAAATTATTTTTCTGGATTTATGGCTTCAGAGCCGAATTTACAACAGTCGAGCAATTATTGGTTGCAAAACTACCGTACAAATGCGAGCTAGTCAATTTATTTCATCACGCAACTACTGGAATTAGTAGTTTGCTCGGATTGCCAAATTATCATTAAGAATTCACTGTTTGAGATTTATTTGCCGAAGCTTTCTTCCCATTAAGACAATTACGGTGACAAGGGAATTGTACGACCTACTCAATGTAATTGCTTTAGATTTCTTTTACTGTGGCAGTCTTAACAAATAAAAGAATGTTGTTGTATTTCTACATATACACAACAATTCCATTGAAAAAGCTGACAAACGGAACTCGCATTGAATTTGTAATAGTGATCACAAATTTGAATTCGCGCCTTTCATGTAGTTTCCATTGTAGTTTGTTTCTTTTAGTCAAACAAACTACCTGATGTGGCTTCAGCAGTTGGATCACGCATATCCGTAGTGTCTCAAATGAAGTGTGTTTAGAATTGATCTTTTGAATTTAATTTGTAGGCGTGCTTTGCATTTCAGACGCACAATTGCAGTATAAGTATACATACACGCATTGAAAAGTAATTTAAAACCACCGAACGTTTCTGCGATCGAAAAAAATTATACACAAAAAAACAAAATTGATTGTACACATTTTATACCCACAGGTATTTGCATGCATGGATTAAGGCTGTAGTGTAAGATTTAAAGAAAATAACCAAATAATTCGGCTTAAATGTATTTTATTACATATAACGTATTTTATTAAAGAGTTAAAGTACACGAGATGCATTAAAAAACACATATATTGTTTTAGCTTGTTTGTTTTAATTTTAAAACAATATATGTAAAAAGAAGCGTTATTTTTAAAGGTGTTTTTATATTATCAATTGCAGGAAGAATCATATAAACAATATTAGACTAAAAAAATGAAAGGATAGATTTGATAGTTTGTTTTAAACATGGGGTCATGCTATTTTTATGTATTTTAACAAATTGGAACAAAGGGCACAATAATATCAGTAAGAGTAGACTATCGTACCTCATATCACTACTTATTAGTAGTTGAAACTGTTTCCCAGTAACAAAAACTTAAAACAGTTCAAGCAATACACCCAATAGATCAGTTGCCACCAACTTACTTTGTCACTGTATGTTGATTGTTTGATTTACGAGTGTTTTAAAATTTTAATGTTTATTTCAACAACTTAAGTTTTTAGTTTATGGTTTATCAGTGCTCAGTATCACAAGTTGAAGAATCTTCACTGAAATCTTTTGATACCTAATTAAGTGGAGAGTAAAATTATATATTATTAAAAAGTGATTCATTCATATCCTAAAGTAACCAAAAAAAGTTACAAGCAGCATCCTCTTGTAGCTTGGATAAAATAACATCTTGCTCCATGGATGGTACTTGATGTTATATAATTTGTACTTTTTTTTCCCAGGAGGTTGCTGAACAGCAAAACAGGATTAAAAAAGGGAACTTGTTAGTTCTGAATCCAAGAGAAAAGCAATTGAAGCTGTTATAACATCGCCTGAGCTGAAATTTGCTACTAGAAAAGCGTGTAAATATTTTAGAGTAAAATGTGCTACTTTAGTGTGGAAAAATCATTTAAAACTTATGGAAATCACAGAGTAGGCCAAATGATATTTTTTTATCTTACTTTCTACAGAGCGATCCAAGGTACAAGAGGTTCTTGTACCACTAATCATTCACAAGTAGTTTTTTGGACAATATTTTAGAACTAAGAAAATATGAATACTTATAAATGAAGGAAAGTAATATTACAATGCGATGATGTCGGTTAAAATTAAATAACTATGACAAATCGGTAGATTTCGGTGAATTTTTTATCTCCCCTATTGAATCTCCCCCATTAGTTAACAGTGGACGTTTGTGATGCAACTATGGTTCCAAATTATATTTGAAAAGGAAATGGGCATCAACTGTAGTCTATCCAAATTAATAGTCGTATTATTACTATACTAAATGAGAGAAGTTAATGCGCACATGGGTGTTTCATAAACACATCTGTATTATTTGCGTCATCAGTGGTGACAAACAGTGTTTCTGCTTCGTATTTGTCTTACATAGATAAACACTGTTAACAATTGAATTATCCGACGCTGCAATCATACTTTGGACCAGCGGGTGGTAGATCATTTAAATCATAACAGGGGAATTTAATGTTCAAATTTCGACTTTGAGAGTGCATTGTTATTATCTGTGGAATTGCCAGTTTTCCTCGTCGCTTCCCAGAGATGCTCCAAATGCCCTTATGCGAGGTGATAGCCCATTTACTTACGACGCTAAATCAACCTACTAACCAGCAGTACATATGTGGTGTGCTATCTGGAATGTTGGTTCTCGTCATCTGACCATACTTCAAATTTACGAGGCAGTGTTCATAATTCTTTTCATAGTACATAGGATAAATACAGAACAGTATCCCATTGTGTAGCTCTAGTGTGATGTTAACTCAACCAACAATTATACAATATTCCACTCAGTACCGTTTCAGTTACTTTTTCACTCAAACCCCACAGTTTTATTTCTGCAAACACCAAACTCCGCCGTAGGTTACAAAGTGTAATCCCATTTCCAGATTCGAAAGCGGCTCTTACTCGAAATACGCAGGGCGCGACGGGAAAAAAAAAGCCACAAGAAAGGTAAACCCACCATAGCACGTACCAAACGTAGAATACGCGATTTATTTCCTCGGAATTTATATATGCAGAAACCAAATGAAAAGCCACATTGGCCATTGTAGTCACGTTTTCGATATCTTTGAAATGCAGAACGATGGATGTGGATAACTGCTCCGCCCTTCGCAATATAAGAAGCCCCCCGCATGAAAACTGTTTGGAAAATCAAGTTATAAATCCCCGCATTTACGAGCGGGCATTTCTTCTGATGTATTCCGGACTTGCAATGGATGATATTGTTATAGCGAAAGAGACACACATTGTTCCGTGGAGATCCATAGGCTTTTATTTCTTGATTGCAATGAATGAATGCCGCCGTAGAAACGTCTTTGAAAGGCAATAAATGAAATGGCACCGCGGAATTCAATTTGAGATTGTTGCAAGACGCATCCCCAGTCGCATTATTCTATTGTTATTCGGAATATGTTTGATATTTATCAATCGGGCTGTGTTTTCAATAGCTAGTACGTGAAAACCACATTACATTTTGTAAAAGTTTTTTTTTTAAATCAACGATGCAAACAATTTAATATCCCTTTTAATTAACTTTATTGAAATATGCACTTCAATTTATTATAGAAGTTTAGAATGATTATATATAGACATAGGATATATCTGGTGCATTGTTTGGTTTGCTTAGAAGTTAACTTAATAGTTTTCAGCAGTTATTTTTGTTATGTTTGTATGGTTGTCATATAGGCTTGGGTGATGATGCCATTTTACCATCGTGATATCGCCAGACTTCGATATTTTCCGATTAACTATCTGTTCTGTTAGAAAAAGGGCAACATAGTAAAGTTGTTTTCTTTAAAAATAGTTTACTAATATATATATATATATGTATGTTTTTGTATTAAAACCGTAGCATTACAGTTCCTAAAATTTATAAACAGTTATGAACATTGACTTATTATTGTGTTGCATATTTAAGCGACACGAAACTAAACAAACAAAATCTACTTTAGAAAACAAATCTTTGAGAATATAACAAATTATGTCACACCATATAAAATGAAAATTAAAAAAATAATACGATCCATAAAATTGGTTTATATCAAGGTGTATGGGTGGTTTTTATCATATTGAATTATAAATTATCTATTTTTTTTAACATTGTTATAACGTCAGTGAATTCTAGTGATTTATTGTTGTGTATAAAATACAGATAGTTAAGAATATGAGTTTGGATATTTTAAAAATCCAAACATTGAACATCTGTTTTCAATTTGTAAATTGATTATATGACATTTCTTCTGATCTATCTAATCTCTTTTTTACAAGAGCAAATATTTATTATTAATGATTTTTATTATTAAATATAAAATCTAGAATGCCATATATGTAAGACGATTATCATCATCAAACCAAATTGCATTTCGAAAACGTCACGTTACGTTAGAACAACAACCTGTCACTTAAAAACAAAACTGTGTATATTTGTTCAAAATATTATATTTCGATTTGTTTTAATTTACATTTTAGAAGTTATTAAAAATGTTAATTTTTAAATGTATAAAAATGTACAAATTAGTCCATACAAATGTTCTAAAAACCTGCTTACACAACAATAAAAAAAAAGCTATTTTTTTTATATAATAGTAATAAAAGCGAAATTGAACAAAAATGGTGCATTGTATGGACGCATTAACTTTTGAATAATGTTTGCAGTTGTAAAATATTCATATCATGTAATTGTTTTATTTAAAATCGTAATTTACTGTTAACTGCATACTAATTTAAAATAAGAACACAAGTATTTTTTTAAACTTAAGAATAATTTGTTTTTATAAATAACACGTTTCAACAATAATAACAGATAGGTACAACCATGCCTAAAATAAATGCACTAAACTTAATTTATAATATTAATAAGTCAAATAATATTTATTTTATTTGTATTTTCACAACTCCAAGTTAAGAAAAAACTAAAAACTTCTCAATTGAATTATATACTGTATCCTCTTATCTTGAAAAATGAAATATATATCTAAATTTTTAAAAAATAAACACTTTTTGTTTTTTAATGAGTTGAGATTTGAAGCAAATTTCATTAAATGTTATAGACATCCATGTCATGTATCTTTGTTACACAAAAATAAATATCAAAAACAAACATTCAATCGCAATATAAAGCGAAAACTAATTTAAGTTCTACTTTGTGTGCGTATTAAATTTAATACGAAGTGTTTTAGTATAAATATAAACACAATATAAGTTATTCTTAAATTTTTCTATGTTGAATGGCGTTCAAATTAGTTCCACCTAACCTCGCCTCTTCTTAAAAACAAATTCCAAATAATTCACTTCTAAAAATAAAATACATAAACTAAACTTTATTTACCAAATATGAAAAATGTGAAGCAAAATATTTACGACTTTCCTGATCCGAAGTTCTTTTTTATGTATCTAAGCTCCTTTGGAAGCAAGATAGACTCGACTTACTCGACCAAAAAGAAAAATCCGATTTTAGTGTTCCTGAAATAGTGCTTGCATTGCGACTTCTGAAAAACTATTGAAAAAGTGACTCTACAAAACCGCAAGAATTCTTTTGTAGTATTAGTAAACATTTTTAAAGGTTCGAAATTAATTTAGCGTAAAATAAAATTTTTGATTTATACTGTTGATATCTCTAGAGAAAGGAATTGTCGGGCTTGGGTTTTTAATAACTTTTATTGTGATATTTTAAAAACTGCTGATAAAAATGAATCGCTCTGAAATAAAAGTAATTTTTAGTGTTTCTTTATCTAGGTTCAGAAAAGGAATTTTTGTGTTTTAGAATGCGGAACTCTGCGAAATGTTTTGGGAAGTCATTTTTTTTTAAACTGTCACTGAGGTTTAAATTGTGAATTCTAACATTTATGCCAGAGATGCGTAACATGTGTTTTTTGTCAATGGAACAAAAATATTTGATTTTAAGTACGTTTGTTTCAATCTATTAAAATATGTTTAATTCTCTTGAATTTGATATAACTATTTACAATAAATAAAAAAAGAATAAAAATAAAAATTGTGTTTTATTTACCTTTCAGAAAGGGTTAATACAGTATTTTAATTATTTATTTTAATTTAATTTATTTTATTATTACAGCTCCACTCATACTTTTCCAGATACACATAACATAACGCATTGAACGGTATCGAATGTATGTTTACCTACTTTTATATTTACTTGACATACAATATAGTTATATAGTTGATGTTATGTTGTAATTAAGAGTATCATAATTAATAAAAAATAAAATAATAAATATTTTACCATAAAATTTTTTAATAGATGTGCGGTTATTTTATAATTTAAATATATGAGTCTAGCTTAAATGACAAGTTGGATAATAAGACAATAAGGATAATAATGCAAGATGGATAATAAGACAAGAATGGTAATAAGACAAGCTTAACACACTAACCCCTGTATGCTATTAACACTGAAAGAAGTGAAGTTACTGACGTTGTGACGAATATGGAAGGGAACATTCTATTTAACGAATGGTACGAACTGAATTACCAATTGAATGTGTGTCTTGTGGTCACAGATTGATCAGCGCAGAGATTGATGTTCTGTAATATGTACCTGAAACTTCTTTTCATGTCTCACCCATCTATGTAGTTATTATAATTCTAAAAAAAAGTATTTCGAAACCTGACGAATCATTTACGTTATCATATTTTAGCCATCTACGATAGTCAAGGCGCTATATTCGCCAATTTTGACAATCGCTTCGTCACTGAAGCACGTGGCTTTTGATTAAATAATAATTCATACATTTTTAATGAAAGTAATTTACCCAATTGCTTTCCTGTTTTCATTCTGATTATGCCGTTATGATTTCTGTTCTTGTATGTGCCACATTCCAAAACAAGATTTATCGAATCAAGATTTAAGAAATCGTCAAGATTTATGAAATCGTTCTCATTTTTGAGTAAATAAATTTCGTGGAACATTTCTCAGACAACTGTTTCGTCAAAAATGATGAAATGCTCTTTAGAAGCACCATCCAAATTTAACAATGTAGGCTAACCCTGCATATCAATATTTCCATTAAAATAAGAAAACAAAATTAACGTTTTTTTAGGAAGATTACTTTTTTCAAATTTTATTGGGTGTTCTCATCTTGTTGAAAACCCCAAAACCAATAATAAATTATTTCTAACTTTCTTTTTATAATATTTTATTGTTTCGACCACCAATATAATAACTAAAAATTCGACTTTCCTCAAAACTTGCACTCTTTCAAACAACATTTCGCTAAAATTTGTTTTCAGGTATGTTACTTTACAACACTTTCAACTCACTATTTAATCCCACAATGATCATTTAGAGCACACGCGTTTTGCCTCTTTTCCAACCCGAATCAAGATTCCCGCTCGCTCGAAACAGGTAGCATCCACTGAAATCTCATTAAACGAAACAAATGGATTGAGCTCGACATTAATCCAGTTATTCCCCTCCTTCATAACAATTCCAATCCGACTAACGCCGAAATTCCCCAACTCAGAAGAGAACCTCACAATCTTCAAATTAATGTGACCTTCACTCCCTGAAGAAGATGAAATTAAAACCGCTTCCGTGAAATCTCCCCTTGCAAAACTCACTACAGGTCACCCTTCCCATTGAGCAAGATATTGTCCGCTATTAAGATGCCTTGCCGAGAATTCGCCGTCTTTAATTAACACAAGATCAAGGGGAATCCCTTCCTTTTACCCATTAAATCTTAGAGTCCTTTTCTTAGAGGAGGAATGCCTTAATCACAATGAGACCCTCTTCGTATTTTTGGCTTAGTTTGGGGGATGGAAGCCTTCGGTGAATAAAGTCTTTTGAAGATTCTTCGCTCGGATTGGAAGTTCGTGTCTTCGCCGTTTTGAAAAGTGCGCTTTAATAAATTTGGTTTGAGAAAGGCGGGTCTTTTAAGGGACCGTGGATATTAATATAGTGGTGAGTTTTCTATTGGAGGTTAGATTAAAAAGGAGTGAGAAGCTGTGTTATAATTTAAGTTTTCGTCGCATTATACGACTCGATTCCAAAACTTGTCTAGTAAACAATTGCGATATTAAGTGAAACATATAACAAAGCGAACTATCTAAATACAAATTGGAATTCAGTAAAATGAAGTTTTAGTTCAATAAATGTTTATACTATTCATACCGAATTAAAAATATTAATGGCGGTTCAGCATATTTGTCTTACTCAAATGCATTGATTGTTCGAAACCTTCCGTTTTCCGCTGCTATGTTGTACTATTAATACTTTTATAATGGAGTATGTAACTATTATATAGGAATAGTTGTGTTTTCAGACTGGTCAATTCTAAAAAAGTATAATAATTTTGAAAATTAAAAGTGCAGTTACCATATTTATCTTATCCAAAATAATAATAATAATATATATTGCTATGAAACGGCTAACATGAAGAAGATAAGTTCTAGAACTGTTTTCCTTATATCTGAAAACATTTATACGAATTGAGAACTTTACCAACGTTAACCTCCTTTACCGTTCATTAATTTCCTAGGACGTTTGTATCCAGGTCAAAAGTAATTGAAATCGATTTTAATAGATTGTTCGTAGACGGACCGAATACCTCTACAATCAATGACAAAATAAAATGGCCAATGGAGCAAGACATGTTCAATCAAAGCACAAAGTCCAATGGAATGGGTTAAAAACTAAATATACATGAATTGGTAAATTGTGATATGTGAAAAAGCGAATATTTTTATAGCACTGAGCTAAAATAGGAACTGGTGTAAGTACTCCCATTGGAAGAAAATGTACTTTACCGTGGCGCGCGGATGGATACTGTTCAGAAGAACAAGTAAATATACCATTCTTCCTTGGATTTTGCACCATTAGTTGTGTTGTATCAGTTATAAATATTTGATTGATTGATAAAGTAGTATTTATTTTACTCCTGTAAGTATGAAAGCAAGTACGGTAAAACATTAAATATGTAACATTTAAGTTCTTTTTGAAAGCCATAAATGGAGTTTTAAAACAAGGATATATGCACTTTTACGCCATACACCATGCAAAAGGACTATATTTTTTTAGCTTGGCACACAACGGTTTAAAGCGTTTGCGCACGCATATTCTACTCTGCAATTCTTCTTATATCTCAGAGTATACATATGAAGATTATTGTTTTCCATTCAATATACTAACGTCACAAATTTTAAAATATCTTTCCAGGGAAAGAGCAGTGCTTTGTCGCTTTTCACAACTAAGTGAGGTGATTTTTCAAGTAAGGTGATTTCAAGTAAGGTGATTTTTATACAATTTTAAATACAAACATCCCCATTCAGTGGTATTCTCCCCAATTATCTAATCGGTTTGAACACCAGCTGTGATGCCTTGGGGTCTTTCCTGTGAAAAAAGATTGTACTTTCTGTACCTGAGGCCATGTCCAAATTTGGCGATTTTGATTTTATTGCAGATTTGTCTTAAGTTTCTTTTTCAATCAAATCATACCAACAAAATTCCCTAAATAATTATTTTTAAGCCTTTAAAAAGAGCTTTAAATGCCGAAATCCAATGCTTTGCAATGAGGGTAACATTCAGTTTTCCCCATCTCTTTTAAAGTTGACCAAGTAGTCCAGTCAGCAAAGCATGAAAAAAGGGCCAATTCGGAAAAAAAATCCGGGTAAGCTGGAAACAATTTTAATCTCTTCTAAAAAGTGTTCTATACGATTTATTAATTTTGCACACTCGCACCACCTCGGCGTTGGCCGCCATCTTGGAAAAATGGCGGCGAAAATCAGTTTTTTGTAATTATCTGTTTAGGTATTAATTATAGAGGACAAAATTTCAATTACAAAATTATTTGTCAAGTCATTTCCAACAAAAATGTCATTTACACTTTTTTTCTGTGACTCTCCGTTCAGACGCTAGACGTGAATTAAGTTGGTATGAAACCACTACGAACACTTTTTAGAACAGATTAAAATTGTTTCCAGCTTACCCGGATTTTTTTTCCGAATTGAATCCTTTGCTGACTGGACTAAAGTGTTTAGGCCCATTTGGCTTTGAGGAACATATTAGTGGATGTAATTACCCTGTATACAGGTAATTAGAAAATATAAAGTGGATCATAGGGATAAATGCAGTCTAAAATCAAGACGGGTAAACGTATCTCAAGAAATACAGCGCAATCAAAATCAATGTTTCTTTAATAAATTTAAGCTTTCCATTTTAAATTGGTAACATTCAATATACGAAATCTAACACATCTGTTTGATAGAGTAGAATCGCTTTCTTTTCTCACTTCCCTGATTCATTCTGGCGTCACAAATAAATTACATTAAAAAAAAGATTGGCGCCTCATCACCACGCAAGCAACTTCAAATCAACCACTCTCGCATCAAATTCCAATTAAATTCTTAGAAAAGGACCACCTATACATCACCCAAAAAGGAAAATTGCATAAAAAGGACGCAGGGTTGATGGAAAGATGATCTACTCCCAAAATCTCCGCAACCTCTTTTCATGTCTTCCCCAGACAACTGGAGAAGTTGAGCATTGAGCTTGATTGACCTTAATGAAGCTGGGCTATTGAGTTACTTTATTAATGATTTGGCTCTTTTTTCCATCTTTTTGGCGATGATGCAGAAAAATAGATTTTTTTATTCATTGCCCCTTTCTTTGAAGTAATCTTTGCTAACGAGAAAGTGTGATTTTTTTGTTGTTGTTGTTTTATTGTATAAATCATTCGGTAGATTTGCTGCAGAGGGTATAATAGCACGATACGGTTTTGCTTCTTTGAGAGTAGTGTAGATGTAGTTAGAACAGTCAAAAAAGTTTTAGTTATGCTGAAAGAAAACTTTGTGTATACTTCATTCACAGCATTATAAGTCTTAGGCAGTAATTGGGATTTTTTTTTAAAATTTAGAATATAATTTAATTTATGTTTGAATAAAAATATACTTAAATACTTCAACTATTACAATATAACGTGCAATACAAATATAAAAATTAAATATACTGTATTTTGAAAATACGTATTCAATTTTCCGGTCATATTATTAGTTACCTATAGTTATAGTTTGCTAGAAAATGTCAATATGTTAACGTTTATTTACTACAAAAAATTTATATGACTGTAGTTGAAAAAATGTATATTATATAATATTTTTAATAATCAAACGTTATGTCACACTATATTTCCACCATATTATTTTATATTATTTTATATTATATTCTAATTTATATTATTAGTTTATACAAAAAACTATATATTTTTAAAAAATATTTAATTTAATATTTTGTTGTTTTATATTTTAATATTTTATTTTATTCTATAATATATTAATGAATTTATTTTTGTTAAAATATAGTATAATACAAATACAAATACAAATAATGTCGACCAACTACAGGCTCTAGGCCCAGCAAGGTTGGTCCTGTCAATCCATCGTCCTCACGATTCCCCAATGCCGATCCAATTGCTTTTTAAAACAACCCACCCCTGAAGAATTAACAACATACTCAGGCAAACCATTCCATTTGTCAATAACCCTATTTAAAAAATAATGCTTTCTAACATCCCGATTAAGCTGTGACTTGTATAATTTGAACCCATGACCTCTAGTCACATTGACAATATTAAATTCCAATCCCGCCACATCCCCCAATTTGATAAATTTGAATAACTGAATAAGATCCCCTCTAATTCTTCTCTCCTTGACCATTTATAATTTTTTTCTCACAGCTAACTAATTTTGTGAAAGAACATGTCGAAATTAAAATATAAATATTTCCTTATTCAAAATTACATAGTAATCACATGAAAATACAGAATGCTAATTTATATGAAAATTACAATTTTCCTTTCACATCCATCTAAATTTTGCTTATTTTGCCGCAATTACCATTTGAATTCACGACAATGTATCAACTCGCTGAATTTTATAAAAATGTATTCAATGTTGAGATGCACGAAGCACAAACCATATCACGTCATTTTTCATTTTTGGAATGATGCATGGGCAATGCAAATTTTCCAGGGAATGCGTTATTTTAGTACGGTTTTCTGCCATTTGTATAAATGTCCAGAAACTAAAGTTATGTTATAAATATTATGTTAAGTTAAATATTTAGATGATATGTTCACTGAAAACGAGTTTTCTAAACACTTAAGTGTATCTGCTTTCATAATATTGCATTTTAATTGTAAATGGAACACTGTTAATATTTAAAAAAACAGACTAAACCTATATTTATAAAAATATATTTTGTAAAGTAAACAATTAAATACATTTTAAAATAAAGAAATTTTATAAGGCTATTTTTGTATAATTTGTAATTACTGAAAATGTGAAATAATTAAATTTTCTAAACGTTAATTATTAGAATATATTAACCGAAAAAAACAAGAACGTAACATTTTCCACCCAATATTTATATATTTTTAATATTTTTGTAACGTTTATTGTAATATTTATTTGTTAATATTATTGATATTTTTAATAAATTTATAAATACCTTTTCACAATAATATTATACCTACATTAAGCACATTTCACAATAATATTATACCTACATTAAGCACATAAATTTATATACATACAATAAACACGTTAAATTGCTCATATTCGTAGATGTGTAAAATATTGAATATATCTCCATCAACATAACTAGATTAAAAAAGCGTAGCAAATTAAATATTCACCACACATATAATTTTAAACACAAACATTACAATTCATTTCTAAATTAAAGTAGGAATTATTTTTTTAACTATAAAATACTTAAATATTCCGGTTCATGAATATAATCTAGCCATAACTGTGAGACCTATTCCATAAATATTCTTCCGTTTCTACGCAAAGCACCAACTTGTATTTAACTTCTCTCAAAACCTTCCTCAATTCTCTCTCGCTAGATGGGTTACATAAACCTTCTAGGATCAGAAAGAATAACTAATCCATCCGATTCGCTTAAAGTCTTAAAGCTTGAAATATTTGAAAAGTCATCTGTACTTTCCACTAAGAGCAGTCGCTTTGTATGACGTATATTAAGTTTCTAGTGTTTAGAAATCGAAGGATTGTACGTTGAAAACCTAAAAATTGTGCTAAATTGAATTTTCCTTACGTTAGAGTAAATAAAGATTCTAGGAAGTACATAAGTTATATAGCATATATTTTTTAATTCAAACTATTTTTTAAAAAATGAAAATAAAAGATTTGAGATTATTAATTGTTAATTTTAATGATTTACTCTAATTGCAGTGGGCTTAAATAAAATTACCCTGTAATATTTTTATTTTTTTTAATTTGGAACGTATTTTACATCGGGAAATTCAAAATAATCATTACATGAAAAATAATCAAATATCACTTTATATAAAATTTATATTTACATATCTTTATCTTCAGCTTCGTTGAGTTAAAAAAATCTAATAATCTTATTAAAAACTACGAAGTATAGCACCCATATATTATATTCGGTATTTAAAAACGAATTTGAAAAGTTTATTCTGTTATACGATAGAAATCAATATACAATTTTATATTAACTTTAATAAGTAGCTTTATAATATTATTTGTCAATTAAACTAATCAGAATTGATAATAATTTAATTATTAAAACCTCAAACATATTATTTTTTTTATATAAACTGTATTATAGTTTTATATATTCCAACTGTATTTTTTATAGTGTTCATCTTATTTAGTTAATATTTAAGATATTTTGATATAATTTCGATATATAGAATTCATCTTGAATTTCCTTCAGAAAATTATCTTGCTTACGAATATGTAAAAATAATATTTTGAAGGCACTATTATATTTAAATTTGTTTTCGTGAATAAATTTTATTTTCATCTTGTATACCAATAAAAAATTTATTAATCCCTAATAATAAGTAAAATTTTATACTATATTTTCTATTACTGCTGAATATTATTGTAAAAAATAATTTTAAAAATATCAGTTACGATGGTTTAATAATCCTTAAAATACAGCATCCAATTTTTATTTTATCAAAAAAGTAAAATTATCATGGAAAGTTTGTGGTATGTTCGGTTAGAAGAATTTTAAATTACGTTGTCGCTATGAATTGTATTTCTTTCTCATAGATAATCTATTCAATATAAATATAAGCATTTTTATTTATATTATTATTTATAAAAATGAAGGATCCATTTATTCCTAAACAATTATTTGTTTAAGCTAAAGCCGAATAATTTTCCCTGCATTTTTTTACTCAGAAAAATACAAAATAAGATTTAATTTTTAAAATTATTTACTAAAATTGTAATATTTTTTTCTTGTGATTTTTATTTTATTAAACATGTACGTTATCGTACTGATCTTTTTATAAAGGAAAACATGTATATGTGCAGTTTCATTAATTTTCTTAATTGTATTTCCACGTATATAAGGAATCGAAGAATTCATTTATTATTGAGACCATGAAATATTTAAATAAAACCTTCTTTAAAACTTATTTCAATTGCATATAATAAAAAAAGTTATGCATTTCAGATAAAATAAAATATTAATATTATATTAATTTATTGGTATGCATTTAATTATATTCTTGATACATATTTCTAGATTTTGTTAAATTTAATTTTTATCATGAGCGATCAGAGTTTAAATAAAAATATTCTTCTTTACTTATCGCAATAGAATACTTATTTCATGCTTGATATTCTTATTAAATAATTAATAATGTTAAAAATATTTGAAATTTAATGCATTTTATTATGTTGTAATATTTTTTTTACAAAAATTGAGATTAAAATTTAATTTAAAAATGTGCTAAAGCTAATATATCAATCAACAAGTTAATAATTTGATTTTTGAGCATTTGAATCTTAACGAATGATTATACATTGATGATAGCGTTATCACTAGATATATTTATGAAAAACAAATACAATGTAAAAATATGCAATTAAATTTTATAAAATATGGACATGTTTCGGAGACACATCTCCCTTTATCAGCAGAAATAAAAAAAACAATTTTATGTGCATAACAGAATGAAAATAAATCCAGTAATGAAAGTGTTGCCAAATAACAAAAAAGTTCAATTGGTTGTAGTTAACTATCGTGTAACGACAATTGGTTGGAGTTAACTATTGTCAAACAACAATTGGTTGGTGCTAACTATTGTGTAACCGATTCATAACAATCCACATTGAAATGAGATACTATTGATGCCCCAGTTTGATGCATCTATAGAACATATCTTTTGCCATACCAATGCCAATATGTAATGTCTACATCGGTAAAAACATTACAATTTCGCCTCAAGGTGCACCAATTACATAATGTCAAACAAGAAATACAATAACCTCCATTGCCAGACACTCTTGGGAGCATAATCACATATTTAGTTTTTCTAACCCATATTTAATTTGCAAACGTAATTATCTAGCCAAACTTGACTTCCTGGAGGCGTTTCACATGTTTAGCAAAATTGATTAGTTACACACAATAGTTAACACAAACCAATTGATATATATTTTTTTTATTTGGAAACACTTTCATTTCTTGATTTATTTTCATTATTCTATGCACATATACTGTTTAC
Source organism: Troglohyphantes excavatus (assembly GCA_963932185.1). Lineage (NCBI taxonomy): Eukaryota > Metazoa > Arthropoda > Arachnida > Araneae > Linyphiidae > Troglohyphantes > Troglohyphantes excavatus. Next base: position 61,232,361 of record OZ010668.1, on the reverse strand, counting down.
TTAAAAAAAAATTATGTTGAAAGTTGATGTATTTCCCATAACATGTCCAACTTTTATGTATTTTAATTACGTATTTTTTGTTGTATTGGTATTTAGTATTCATAATGCAATGTTCTAAATGGTGAGTTTTTATCTTACTAGAGATATTAATTGCAGTTTAAATCGATTTAATTTGTATGCTATTAAAATTTATTTCTACATTAGATAATGCACTTTAAGTTCCCAAAGATTAGCGTAACTTTGGGAATGCATAAGATTATAAATTGTAAATTAATCATATTTAAAGGTTCCAGTATCAAAATCAAGATTATTTTCAAAATAAACAGAATTTGATAGACCCGCATTGATTTTAAAGTATGGTTCATTAGCTTTTAGAAACTGTCTGTTTGGTTTGTACGGCCATATTTTGGAATTGGGTGTTATGTTTGTAGGATATCAATGCCCATTTTCCCATCACCCCTACTTGTTTGTAGTAGAACAACCCATGCATATAAACTTGTAACTGAGTGGTGGCAACACCATATCATTCATGTTTACAATCTTCATGTGATCAGTTATGCGTCGTGCCAGTGGGTCAATCTCGTAAGCGCCCACTTAAATGTTCCTTTTTAAATATTATCTTAGCTTGAACCTAAAGTTTAAATATATTTCAATAATGTCATGTCTACCCTCTTGTATTCATTTCTTTACTAAAACACCCACAATGTTTCCTTGTTAAGAAAGTACCTATTTTATACTTTAAATGCATTTCACAAAAAATGTTAATTTCTGTAAATTTTTCGCATTCCCAAAACCATTACAAAAAAAGTTATTTGTGTAACCACGTGAAATGTCTTAAACAACTTCCTGGTAACAGTACTAAGTCAATGAAGGCTCATAAATATAATAACTATAATAGTAATAAAATATAGCTGTCTGCCTGTGAATCGCAAAACGCCTATTTCCTCTAAATAGACGCCTTTTCCTCTGCTTATAAAAGGCTAAAAGTATAAATATTATTCATCCATAAAATGTACACCAATGACTCGGAATAATTGTATTTCGTTTAGTTTTTAAAATAAATGTATAACTGTTTTGAAAACCATTTTTTTTTAAATTTCCACATAGTTATTGTTATACAATTATAAGATTTTGCCAACAGTAAAATATTTTAAATATATAAATAGTATGTTTATTGCTTTAAATATTTGAAAGAAATATCTCTCTTTATTATTACCTCGCGCTCTTGTGCCCAACAAACTTATTTTTCTCATTCCAAAAACTATTACAAAAAAGTTGAGTTAAATACTAATGTCGACAAATTTATTTATTATGTCGTTTTTGGTATTTAACTCACTAATTCTAGGAATTTTTTTTCCAGAACTGTCAGTTATAATTGCCGACGAATATCTTTTGAATTGACAAAAAAAAGGTAACGTAATTGAATAATTCCTTTCTAAATATATTTACTTAAATAATTTAAAACAGGCTAATTAAGATGTACAACTTAAATTATCAGTGTATACTTCACCATTCTCAACGATGGATCTATTTGACCAACCATCGCAAAACACTCCAGAAATCAACAAATACGTTTATTATGACGAAATCAAAATATCAGCTCATTCAAGGGGCTTCTAAATTAAAATATTTGAAGTGTTTGCGGTGAGTCCGGGGGCGATGCAAAGTCAACAATATCAGAAGTGTTTACAAATCCAATGATGGAGCCAGGTAGGGGGATTGAGTTTCCATGGCCCGAGGAATTTTTGAAGAGAATCTCGAATATTTTAATTCCGCATTCAGATTTGCATCAGTAATACTGACTTATTAAAATCCCAAGGGAGGATGCTCATTTTAGTGAAGTTTGATTTGGTGAGATTCTTATAGTTGATAACGTTGCGTTAATACCCATGCTTCACATAGGAATTTATTTAATTCTCTAATTATGGTATGGAATACACTCCTCGAAATCATGGATGTGTTTATTAATTAAAAGATTGTTAAGTCATGCTTTGGTGGATATTTTATATATACATTTCTAAATATTGAGTTATATGACCCTGCTATGTCTTTAGAAGTCATCAAGTTTACCATTATATGCAGTATTTTGAACATAAACCTCATGGTTAAACACTCATATATATATATACTTTCTCATTTTAGTGAAGTCTAATTTGGTGAGATAATCACAGTTGATAACGTTGCTTCGCATAGGAATTTATTTAATACTCTAATTATGGTATGGAATACACTCCTCGAAATCATGGATGTGTTTATATATCAAAAGATTGTTAAGTCATGCTTTGGTGGAGATTTTGTATATACATTCCTAAATATAGAGTTATATGACCCTGCTATGTTTTTAGAAGTCAGCAAGTTTATCATTATATGCAGTATTTTGAACATAAAGCTCACGGTTAAACACTCATCTATATACTTTCTCATTTTAGTGGAGCTTGATTTGGCGAGATTCTTATAGTTGATAACGTTGCGTTAATACTTATTCTTCACATAGGAGTTTATTTAATACTCTAATTATGGTATAGAATACACTCCTTTAAATCATGGATTTGATTATTTACTAAAATATTGTTAAATCATGCTTTGAGGAAGATTTTGCAAACGAGATAATTTCGACCTACAAAGTAAGTTATTTTTTGTATATAGTATGTGCATTTTGTATATTTTTATGTATAATAAATTTTGAAAGTAAACTTAATACGCTTTAAATCATGGCAGAAATCGAAAGCAAGGGTATTAAAAAATTAGCTTTTTGCGTTATCTGACTGACTTAAGATGAGTCGTGCTTTCATCTTTAACTGTTAGGATGCAACAACACATTGTTTCATGTCATATATATATATTTTAAAACACATTTTATGTTAAAGAGACTATCAAAAGATGGATTTACAATTTTTCATTTCTAGCTAGCGATAGTTTTACTTCTGATTTATCGCAACTATGTCTAAAACAGTTACTTTACAAGTTTTCTTTTCTTTTTTAAGAAATGTGTTTTTTGCGTTAATTCTTTAAGTTCGTCAGCAGAAGACGAAAGCGCGCATAGTTTTTTTAGAAACTTGAAGGGGGAAAAAAAGATAATTAATCACTTTATATGGCATTTTTTTTCATTTTGCATGACGTTCATAATACAAAGTTTCATAATGGAAACTTGTATCTGAAAATGAAATTTTAATTAAAGGAACTTGCATATCACTTTTCCTAACATTAAAAAAACCCCGAACAAACACACACCCGCATTTTTCCCATTTCCAACAATTATATTTTTCCTCTCCTGAAAATAACGTCTAAAGAAATAAACTGCATAAAACTTAATTCACTTGAATTTTTTTTTCTGTGCAGTGGAAAAGAAAAGAACATTTTTATGTACTTTGTTTTCTCTGGCCAAATCTAAATTAGCTCCTTCGTCTTCTCTTCTTCCATTTCCATTTTCGCTGGCTTTCTGAGTCTGAGGCAGTTTAGACTAACGAGAATAGCTCAGTCTTAAACTGCGTGTTCTCATCGTCTATGCAAAAAAAGGTTGCCAGCTCAAAAAATTGCAAAACCGCCAACTTATGAATAAAATTTCGCCAACAACTGATGTATGTATTAAGTTATTTCTGGCCAGTTAAATATGGCCGCATTAAGACCTCATAGCAAGGGAAAACTGTCTTTAAGCAAGGGATGTGGTGCTCTCATGCAAACCCTGAAGCTTTATAACGTCGGTGTAATTCGTAATCCACGTAGCTACAAATCACGGATTTAGTAGCCGTAGCGAAAGCTTCTTGGCAACGAAATTGAAGCTCAAGTATTCTAATGACTGCTTGTTTTTAAACAATTTTAAATTTAGAAGTGAATCGCTTAAGTTTCAGCTTTCGCTACAACTGTGAATCCGTGTTTTGGAGTGAGTTACGTGTTTTACGAATTAAGTCGGCGATAATAAACTTTAACTCGCGGTAACAAATATTTATCACTTAAAATAAACTTTTTTTACAAATTATTGAAACACATAAAGTAATAATAAATTTATTGGAAAGGAATTATAGGTGATTTTTTTATAGGTGATTTATATATTATATATATATATATATATATATATTATATATATATATATATATATATATATATATTATATATATATATATATATATATATATATATATATATATATATATTATATATATATATATATATATATATATATATATATATATATTATATATATATATATATATATATATATATTATATATATATATATATATATATATATATATATTATATATATATATATATATATATATATTATAAACAAACAAGCTATATTTTAAACAACTTAATAGATCTAGGTCCCTTAGAAATGTAAATTGTAAACAGGAGCTTCGCTACCGCATCGGCCACTGAAATCAACATATTTTTACTATGGAGTTTTAAAATCATTACACAATGCCGAAAATTGGAATTTATGATTATTTCTCATAATTTCCAAGTTCAACTCGATTGATAACTCATCTGACGTTGGTTCTATCAAAGAAAGAAACGTTTTCGAATATATCATTTGATTAAATCATCCACATTCGCCAATAACTTCAAACATCGATGGTATAATTTATAATTTGTAAGCAACACACAATTCAGAGGGAAAACCAAAGTCTAAAGGGTTAAAAATTGACAAAATTTGCGTGATTTTTAAATCAAGTATGAAATTCAAAGTAACGCCATTAAATTTTCTAAAGAGATGAAATTCGCCAAATCGGTAATTTTTCGCCAAAAGTGGTTCAACCTAATTCAAAATGGAGGAATTGTTTATTCGGCTTTGCCAATCTAAGCGGGCATTTTAAGCACACGCCGCGTTTGAAATCAAAAACTTTGCCATTATAAGTTCCGTCGTTTCGGAATTCGTTATCATCTTCTTTGCAACGCCATAGATTAATCCGCTCTCAACAAAAGTGGAGAGTTGTAATTGAAAATACTGGATTGGGTACGGAATTGAGAAAAAAAATGTAATAGCTTTTGAAGGGAAAGTTAGAAAAAATACATACGTGAATGATTTAAACTGGGAAAGTGTTGAGGATCCCAGATTTTTTTTCTCTCCTAGAAAGCAATTTATAAAAGAAAGAAAATATATTTTCATATTTGCTTCCAACACATGCTTAGTGACATTTGTAATCAGAGAAAGGTTTCTGTGGCGCAAAATTTGAGATAAAGGTTTTGGACTCTAAACGTTAAACAACAGTTCAATTATTAAAATAGCAAAATCCTTGAAATAAAAGTGATTTTACCAAGGGAAATCTTATCTATAATTTTGTATACAAGTTGCTTTTAATTTAAAGCATTGAGTACTTTATAAATAAATATACTAACTGAAGTACCCTGTCTCGGAATAAGTCTCATCGGAATAAAACTGTAGATTTTTATGAAAAATAAGTATGCAGACACTTTTCGTATACATAGCTTTCTTCAGTGTTGACCGATTTCTTTATTGTGACGCCATCTGGCGGTTGTAGTAAGAAGTCATTTCTGCTTAAAGGGTAGGGAAGGAGGTGGTTTTTCGAAATATCATGTATACAGTGACCTTTCTCTTGTTTTGAGGGTCAATTGTATAAAATTCCATCAAACTTGAAATAAAATTATAAATTTGTATAAAAACTCAGATTCCCCAACAGGTACCCTCTTCTTCGTGTATATAGATATGAACTTTCTATTTTTATGTGTAACTTCAAAAATATTCGTAACATTTGCAATAACATTTTCTCACTTATCATATTTTGATAATTTAAATATTATGTTTGCTATTATATAGTATATTTGTTAACTTATATTTTTGCATCTGACACAAGAATGCTCTAAGGTTAGAAAACATAAATGGTTCAGAATTATTTTAAAGTAAAGTAGATATTCATCAAAAATAAATATATTTCATTGTCACATCATTAGTGAATTGTATTAAATTAAATTCATTTAATAATATTTATTTGATTTACATTTAAGAGGGTATGGAACACATAATCATTAAAATTATCCAAACATATTTTATTGCTTTAAAAAATAGTTAATTTTATGTTGAATCTAACTACATCAAAATTATATTTCTACGTTAAGTAGAGCTAATTAATTTTTTTTTCGAATCTATATTAAGTTTTGGTAAAAAAAAATCCGGAATAAGTAACTTTGAACTCATTTTTCTCAGTGGTGATTGTTTTCCCTTTTTGATCAAGTTGAAATTGATACAATTCAGATATATTCGATGAGACTGCTCCAACACTTGCAACAGTCTATTTTCTGACATATTACTTTAAATTGACTGAAGGGATTAATAATATATATGTTTTCAAATATTTTTCACAGAAGTTCTTTCGCAAACAACAAAATTCGGTAGACAGTTTGTTAAACGCACAAATTTGTTTACAAAAATGCAAAAATATAGTTTTTCAAAAAATATTTTCTTGACTTATATCAAAAATAAAAAAAGTTCCTTTATTTAAAAATTTTATTTTTAAAAAGATATTTATCTATTTTTTAATGTTTGACCATGTTAATATGCTTTACACACATATGAGGACGAAAATTCTAATGATATCTGAAAGATTAAAGGAAAAAGTAATATGTGTCCTATACCCAAGCTCTGACCGTTCAGTAAATTAACCAAATGGAAAAGTTGTTTTCTCTCTTAGATAGAGGATATTTTAATAAAATTATATTAAAATGTTTAAGAAAAACAATGTTTATTCTGAAAGATATGGCTTTAAATTTATGCCTCAATAAAAAAAGTTTGGAAAATATTTAGAACATAACTTTTTTTTTTTATGAATTTAAAAATTTTATGTATTTCTGGAACAAATAGAGATACAAGAACGCAAAAATACGTTTGTAACGGTCAGAAGGTTAAATGCCCGATTAAGATTGCCACTTTTCAGATTTTGAAAGGTAGATAATTCATCGAGTTATGAAAGTGTATAAATGATGAACAAATATACTGATATTCTACATAAATATATACGAAGAAAAATTATCTCACTCAAAATTCCCAATTGACAATAGCCATATTCTGCACTAGAAATCATTTATAACAAACCCCCTTACTTGTCTTTTCTTGGTCTTAAAAAATTTAGTATATAAAGAGTGTTTTAAATTAGAAATCTTTTTATTTGAAAATAAGTAACAGTGTATCGAGAGTAAGGTTTCTAAATCTCTCTGGAGAAAAAAAAAACCATCGGGATACAAGTCATTAATTAAAATTTTCAGTAAACTGAAAATGATTCTGCTGATAACACCGGCATACTCACCAAAGGCAATGCTTTTTTCTTTTACAGTTCCATTGTATTGCATGTACCAAAGCTCCCTATTCAATTACGGTACGCTTTTTTTTTGTATCCTCACGCTCTTAAATTCTGAATGAAAAAAAAAGCGAAAAGAACAGAAAATTTCACTCAAATTAATAAGAACTCTTCTCTCCGTTGTTTCAATGCGGAAAAAAATGTCCCCCTCTTCATTTTTCTGCCAAACACAAAAGAAAGAAAATAAAATGATGGAAAAATGAGAGAGGGAAAGAAGTAAAAAAAAATGTTTGAGCCAAAGCTGTGTCAAATCCTATTCCATGTTTGTTCATGGAACAGTGCATTTCATGGGAATTAAACACTTTCAGAAAGTTTTGTTACTTTCGAAGAGTTTTAAAAATTAAATTTCTAATTAACTCAACAGAGGAGGAAAAGGGAAGCAAGGTGAAATGAACGTAATAAAATTAGCGGCTCTTTCTCTTTACGTCTGTTTTTGTTTTCACTTTTTAAGTGGGTTTCGAACCGTTGTTTTCATACTTTCGTTTGATTAACTTGAAAAGTCACTTTGGGTGAAGCTGTATTTTATAAATAACGAATTGTTTTTAACTGGAAATGATTCAAAATCGACTAATTTATTTTTGTGGTGATTCAAATAATTTTAAAGTGAAAGAAGTCTCGAAGGATTTAGAGGAAATTCAAGAATTCGGCTAGACAAAGTTGGACATTTAATATAAAAATACAATTGTTTTAATAAGATGTGAATACATATTTAATTTTTTAATGTTATATATTTGTTCTTTGAATCGTCAAAGGCGTATATTTCATATGTTAATATAGATCGTTTCTAGAAAAACAATATTTTTAAAATAACATATATTTTAAATATCTATTGTATTCGTGATTTACATTAAAAAATTATCTTTTTAATTAATACTATTTTTTTGTTTCTCAAAAAATGTTTAATATAAGTAACATTTAAATAATGTGAACATTATTTTACCATTTAATATTTAATTTCGCTCTGTGAGAGTTAAAAAAAATATTTAGACTTTTTTTCAATTAAAAAACTTAAATTAAAAAAAAAACGCAAATTTTTTAATAATTAAAAAATGGCGCTCACTTTCAAAATTATATGATTTTTATTTTATTTATTATTTTTAATACTTTGTTAATTAAAAAATACTCTCATGAAATGGCATTACTTCTTCAAATTATATTTTTTTTACTTGTACAAACTCAATTAAAATGAATTAAACCAAATATTTTTTAATTACATTATATATTTCTTAATCAATAACTAACTATATATTTAACTACTATATTTCTTAATCTAATTTACATTATCAAATTAGATAAGTTTTTCGTCATTAATATCAAGCAATTTAATCACCCTTATGTATGTCTATTCTATTCGCTAAGAAAAAATACTAGCTTAAATTCTTAGTACAACTTCACAGCAAAAAATCAAAAGTTATCAGCCAGTCAAAAATGACACTCAATACGCTCTCAAGAAAGACACTTCAAAATAAATAAAATTCGTTTTTTTCGCCATCTCAAATCACAGACAGAACAAATCGCCATTTCTCCTCTTCCAAAGTCGAAAAAGATACCTATTTCCTTCCGAATAATACCGGATCGAATCGTCTTCGAGAAGAGACAACAAAAAGCGAAAGAGTATTCTGAAAAACAGAAACAACGGAATAGAATCAGAGAGGAAAACTTATGAATACCTAACCCAATCATGCCGGGAGCGCCGAAGGCAATAGGAAATACACCAACTTCAATGCTTCCTCGGAAGAGTCCCTCTCTTCACGCTTTCCCCAAGAAAGAAAATCATTTCGGCAAATGCCTATTTTCTTGCAGATTTGGTTTGGAAAACGAATTTCTTAGTGTCAGGGGACGGGTCTAAAACGAACTTAAATGGCTTCTTTCAGAATCGTTGTTTTGTTTGGCGTCCGAGTTTAAGAGTAAACATCAATTCCTTGTGTTTGATGGCTTCGCAAATGAGATCATTTTAATAAATGTTTGGCAAGAGCCTTTATGTTCGCTTTTTTGGAAAATGGAGTTTAGAGTGATTTTGTGAATGCTTTCCTAGCAGCAATTCATATGAAATATTTCATAGAAATCAAAAATTTGGAGTGTAAGTGTGAGTTACTAAACATACATTGAAATTATTTCTAAACATATATATTTTTTTATTTTATAGAATTAAAATATAACTTTAAAAATTATCATTTATAATGTAGAATATCAACTTAGAATTTTTTAACTTATAGAACCTATAACCAAGTTTGGCGCATTTATGAGTTTTATGTTTTAAAAAATATATAAAAAAATAAAATATTCAGTCTGCACTTATCAAAATAAATTTTATTTCAGAAATGTAAATTTTCAATTAAAAAATAATTAAAATATATGATTAAAATTATTTTAAATATAATTGTCATAAGAAATTAGAGAACAGTAAGTAAAATCTATATTCTTTGTTACATAACTTATTATTTAATTTAACAATCGTATTTTAAATCATTAAAACTTTATAGTTTATACATCTGAATAATAATAAATTCTATATTAGTTCTGGTAACATTTAATAATTTTAGTGTCTTCTTGCATTATATTTTATAACATTTTAATAAAAACTCATTTAAGCAACTTGATGAATAAATATTACTCATTTACCAAATAATTTATGTTTAAAAAAATAAATGACTAAGAAAATGACTTAGGAATTCAAAATAAAAATATTTCAGTTGACTTGTATAAAATCGCATTTCCTGCGAAAAAACATTAAGAAAATAAATTTTAATTAACGTGTTACTATAAGAAGTTATTCATAAAACAACTTATACTTGTAGATATATATGAATATCGGAATTTCTTTGAAAATATTTAATGTTAATTTAATGTCGATACATTATTGCCAAGTGAGACAGTCAACAAAAAGCCTTATCGGATAATTTAACATAGTATTAACCTAAACAGTGGCGGCCCGTGGTCAAAAATGTTAGTGCAGCCGAAAACATGTAACTCCCCCCCCCCCCCCCTCGCCTTTTTCACAACCATACACGAACGGACATTCTTTAAAATGTATTACTCAAACAAAAGTTTCCTTTCAACTTTTATGAAAGATAACATGTAAAAATAATAGAAAACACTTACTTATTTTTTGAAAGTAAAATCAATCCTCCTATCAAACTTGCGAATCGTTCAATTTTAATATTAATTTAAGTAAAGAAACAACAACACACGTGCAAACTTATCGAAAACTATTTCCGTTTGGAGAGATTCTTCGAAATTATGGTTTCCCCCACCCCGCCTCGCCGATTCAGCAAAGAACCAATCATTTATTCGAAATCCCTAGTACAGCGAATTTGAAAAAATCCTTTTGCGCTACGTTTGTGTCGTCACATCCTCCATTTTAGCGTGCTGGGGAAGCATACTACGTAAGGTTGCCATGGCAACGATGCAGCCGATTTCGAACTTCGGTTTTTAGTTGCAATTTTGATTGAATGGAGTTTTTGTTTTTTCTTCTCCTGAATTTGTGCATTACGGAAACACGCTTGCTATTTATCGGAGATTTTTTTTTACTTAGAGTTGAAATTTAATCTCCATTTCCAATTCTAATCTTCATTTAAGAAAATTAGTAAAATATATCATTTTAATTTTAAAATATAATAAAATTAGGTGCAGCCCGGCTGTACTTGCTGTAGTGGGCGAGCCGCCACTGAATCTAAAGCGTTTACATGTAATGTATGAACGAGTTGCTATATACCATTAAATGGGAAAGGGCTTTTGAATCGTTTCTCAGTACTATTTTAGAGTCTCTCAGAGTGAGATCTGTAATTTACAGTAATGCTTCTTGTACGTTCACACGTCATAACTTGTAAGATGTGAACTGCAGAGAGGGGATTCATCACGTGCGACTCCTACGCATTGTTATATTGGATATCAAGTCACGTACTGCTAAAGTAACGCACGGATTAAAGCTGATGCACGAAGCTCATCTGCAGCATTGTTACCATTCCCGTTGTAGCACTTCAAGAACACAATCATAGCTTTAATTAGAGAAGACAAATGGTATACAACGAACTCATTTGATTTTAAATAGAAACGCATTATTATTAAATAGGGTTACGCATTTTATTGAACGCTCAGTACGGTTTTACTTATATTTTTTATTTAATTACTCTTCACTAAAGTTTTTATATTCTTATATATTTAAATAATGTATTCATATAAATTTAATTTTAACTTGATTGAATTATGTTGGGGAGAAAGTTAGTTAGTTCTTCAGCTCTTTTGAAATTCAATTATTTTGTAATTTTTGAAAACATGAAGTGTACTATGGTATGTCTGCGACCATATGGAGTATGAAATGATTTGTGTAGGTTTCGAAACAGGCGTTAATTTATATTTTGCATTGCGCAGAATAAAAAAAAGTATTTATTTCCATGTAATATGAGTTAGGTGATTTGAAGTATTTTGCCATCAATGTAAAATAAAGTATTAATATTTGTAGATTTTCAATTGTATACGGTGAAAGTCAGTTAAATAAATATTGCACAATATCCCCAATTATTTATTAGGTTTGTAGGTTAGTGCGCTTGAATGTCATTTCGAATCGAGCCTGGGACATTCTGCATGCTACGCCGATACTCTACTAGACACGCTAAAATATTTACACTAGCCCAAGTGAGAGTATTGTGTATATGAAATGACCATCAAAGGTTTAAAAAAAGTAAACCCATTTGTATATATTTATAAACTTTGTTTCAGTTTAATTTGATAAATAAATGGCTACAATTTTTAATGTTACACTTCCCTTTGCTAACTTGTATTCATTAAAACGACACTTACGAAGTGCAGTGTCACCAACATTTTTAGCAACAGTGAAATTATATGTATTTAATCTTATGTTATGTTTAACCGGAACACGACTAAAAACGTTCTTGCTAAATATTTTCAAAATACATTTTCAAATAGCAGTAATATAGTAAGCGGTTTCATTAGTGAGTAAAAAAAAAAAAAAACTTTCATCACAGTATGCAGGAAAAATGACCGCCAAACATGTTTCCGAACAATTTATGCGACTCTTAATTGCAAACCACAAGCGTTAGATAATCGCCCATCTCCACCTTTCCAACACTCGTCCACTCGTTTTATCACGGGCGCGAATTTGTAGCGTGTCAAATAAACACGTTGTAACGGCGGATAAGGGGGTGGAGGGGGTTAAAACAAAACTTGCTGAAAACCAACTTTAATTTTTCTTTCTTCGCATCCCCCCCGAAGGGAAGGTGGGACAAAAATTCCTGTCTTTCTTTATGGAAGCGTGCCGGGGGACATTAATGTAACTCTGGCGTGATATGGAACCTTCCAGAAAGAGAAAAATGACGCCAAATTTGCATGTCCAGGAACGCACATACCTGTACAAGGGGGGGCAGAAGACAAAAATAATACGGAGTGCTTTAATTCTTGGATAGAAGAGAGTTCTGCGTGTGTCATATTGTTTATAATTTTCTTTTCTTGGGTGATCCAACTGGATTCGCCCACGTAGCCGGTCCAACACGGTGAGGACAGTAACAGTTCTTTTGCACGCGAGGTGGTAGCGGGATTGTTGGAGGAACAGTTATTTATTGTGTTTTAATGGTTTCGGGATGGTTGCTGCAGGTGGGAGATTCCAAAGGGAATCTCTGACCGTTGTTTGTATTGGAGAAACGGATGGGGAGAAACGTTTTCTGGATGTTTTATGAAAGACGCCGGAATGATCTTTGATGATATTTGGTTTGGGAACTTACATTTAAAGAAATTGCGATATAGAGTATTTTCTGAGATAACAATGGCACATTTTATATAAAGAACGCACAATAACATTTAGATGTTATTTTTTAATATCGCCCTCTGAGGTAATGACTTTTATAACCGTAAGTGTATCGCCTTTTCTCCAACACTGGGCATATATGTTATGTTTATAAAAACATATTAAAAGTTAAATATTTTTAAATCTAAACTATTAGCTGAACTTTCAGAATTAATCTGAATTAAAAAAAAAGAATACAAATTAAACTCCCTTTCAGTCGGTAAAAAAATACAAATTTACTCTACATAGAGGCTAACAAAATTGATAAAGTGATTTTTATTATGTAACACAATTAAACACTGACATTTTAAAACCATTATTAAATAAATTTGACTTAAAACATTAAATGTCGAATGAAATATATATTCCTTAATTGTACAAATCTGTCCTACATACTTTAAGAGATTTTAGTTAAAATCAAAACTCGTAAATTTGTTTTCGCCAAGCCCATTATTAAAAAGTACTAAAATCCGAATATTTACATAAATGTTTTTATCGAAACAAAATTCGACTTAAATTCAACTACCATAGAATAATAAACACTCAAACAGCAATAAATTTTAAGTTTGTATAACAGAAATATATACAATTGATAATCTGATAATAAATATGTTAGTTTAAGAAAGCATTTATTTATACAAAACCTACATATTTACCATTTTTACTCATTTCTGGTTAAACATAATCTATTATTTTTTCTTTATTTTTGTGACGTACATTTTTAACAATTGGTATTCAATGCATGTTAGTTTGGCTCCACCACCCTCATTAAATACTTATAAAAAGAAGGGTATTGTACAATCTATATAATATTGGTAATTATAAGTAAAATAATTAACATGTTATACGAAATATAATTTTTATGTGTAGTATTTAAATTAATTTATTTTAATTGTTTTATATTTTTACATTGAAAACCATGAATATTTCAATATAGTAATTAAAAATTAAAAATATAGCTTATAATGTCATTAAAAGTGCTATGCCCATAACGTGTTACTAAGTAATACTGGTTTGATTAATATCACGATATTGCTAAAGTTTAATAGTAAAATTTTATGTCATACGACAATTTTTAAATATTTCTTTAGGTTTTAATAACAATTGTAGTAGCATTTAAAGAATATTTTGTTATTTGATTTATTAATAAAGTGTTTAATTATAATTAAAAATGTATTAATATTTAAAAAGAATAGGTTATTACTTGTGTTGAGTCTAGTGGTATTTCTAACCAACACCATTGATTATTTCCATTCTCAAGTTTCAGGCCCATCACCGACTGTACTTCGAAACCAAAACTATTCCATCAGAACGCCAAATTAACATAAACCGTTACGACACTGAATTATAAATAAACCATCACAATACCATTAGTCTCATATTTTATATAATTCATCTATAAACCACCCCTTTTTTTTAAATAAGCACCTATCACACTCGCCTCTCATGAGAATTGGTTCCGAAACACGACAGTCATAAACCCTTACGCCATTCACCCGCAGAGCCCAGAATTAAAAACTGCCGCACATTACAACTGGCCGAATTATCTACCAGATGGTGTAAGTCCAAAAAAAATCCGGAAATTGGTTAACACCATTTTCCATTACTAGGCAGCTAGATCAATCACTTGGCCAAGTGGTGTGAGTCCTAATTTAATAGGTTGCTCAATAATGAGTTGGATCCATCCAAATGAACACTATAACCAAGTCGAGTTGTAAACTTTAAGCACTCGTATCTCTGGACTCTGTTTTTGGACTCAAATCACTTGGCAGCTAAACCGCCCGACAGAAGGAAGAAGCCCGAATACCTTTCAGTGTGTTTCTTAAGCTCATTTGAATATCATGTCACGCTACCCGGGGCAGGCATTTCTTGCAATAACGGTAATGGTCCCCAATAGTGTATAAAAGGTGGGCGTGTCGACTCGTCGACCCTGTGGTATTTTTCCTATTTCATTTCAATTCTGCATTGAAATGGTATTTTTATCGCGGGACCAATCTCCATTCTACCTCTACGGTTGACGTTGGCGACCGCTATTATGACTGCAAATGAAGGGTGGACTGGAAAATACGCGGATTGGGGGGAAATTACATTGACGCATGGAAATTTAAAATTCGCCTTACAATTAAGTATTCTAATGTTTAATTTAAAAACAGATCAGTTGTTTTACATGATAAAAAAATTAGGGCTTAAAACTGTTTTAGATACAGAACAATGTTTAAGTTTTGTTATTTGGTTTAATAAATTATAGGTACTAGAGTACTAAGAAATAGTGATAACGGTCCATTTTAAGTGTCTCTACTAAATTCGAAAAAAGAAACCGTCAGAACTTTAAATGTATCAATAACTGATTTTAATATACCCGTTATATGTTTTAAACTATCAGCCACACCCAAGTACCAATCATATCCATATTTAAGCACCACAACTTCAATTACCGCTTTACCGATCCCTAACGGTCTGCCGGAACTTTAAACACTGCAAGGAAAACCGCTAGTCTCGTCTTGGTGGTCTTACGGTTGTGGGAGCTTAAGGTTTGTTCATTCAGAATAAATTGTTTGTAAATAACATTAGCAAAAATTATAGATTATCTATACTAATTACTGACAGTCGTTTATTTTTAACATTAAAAAAAGTTTCAGGTACTATTCCATAGCTTTTTATATTTTAATGGGTTATCGTCGTTCTTTCCAATTCAGAGCATGGAACAATGACTATCAAGCTATGTAAGTATTATATGCAGCTGAGATAGTGATTTATACAATAAGTGGACACCCATCGTACTCCTGCAGGACACTTCAAAAGACATTTAGCCACAGGTCATCCAAGCAATTCTTAAAATTCACCTGTGCTAATTACACAAAAGCTTAGCAAACACTTCGGACATTCTTGTATTTATATCCAAGAATTTGAAAACCTGTAGTGTCAGCGCATCTCTTCATATACAATACCTCACTCTTATACTTTACTTTTAAAATTATAAAATAACTTCCATACTTAAATTATTTAAAATTCAGATTTAATACACTGGTGGACAATTGCTAAGGACGGATCATAAACGGCTATATATCGCATAAAAAAGTAAGCGTGGTTGAATGCCAAGTGAAATAAAATAATGTCAGAATGCTAGGACATTACAATAAAGATAATTTATTGTGCTCTGAAATCTAGAAGGCTTTAAAAAGTGTTAAAGGAACAAAATGGCCATTTTGTGCTGAATACGTAAAAGTGAAAAAAATGCAATTACAGTCCGCAGACGTTCCGGCGTATATTGTCAATACGGGATATGGCCACCATGGAGGGCAATGCAAGATCCCACATACCTTGTCATGCTTTGCACAGCGTTGTCTAGCAGCTGTTGGGGTAATTTATCCCATTGCTCCGTTAGTGCATGGATGAGGGTGTTCTTGTTTATTGGAGGGCATTGTCGACCATCAAGACTCCTCCCCAAAGCATCCCACACATTTTCAATGAGAATCAGATCTGAAGAACGTGCTGGCCATACGAGGCGTTGAATACCCTCGCTCCCTAGACACTCAGAGACAGCGACTGTTCGATGACACATTGCGTTGTTGTCCATGAAAAAAAAAATCTATCATCGACAGCACCACAGAACACGCGAACATGAAGCAGCAGAACATCATTAATGTATCGTTGGCCATTTATAGTCCCAGTTGGAGCACATAGAGGGACATACGGCCATTGATCATGATGCCAGCTCATACCATGACACTACATGTAGGATATCGGTCCCTTTCTTGTATGTTTTCCGGGCAATACAGTATCATTCTCACGCCAGATAAGTTGTCGTTGACTATCAGACGACAGACTGAACCTACTTTCATCTGAGAATAATATACAAGCCCAGTCCGCTTCCCTTCAATTGCAATGCTGACGACACCATTGCAAACGGGCTGTATGATGACGTTTGGACAATGGGATGCACACAACAGGATGGCAGGCGTATAGTCTTGCTTGTTGCAAACGTCTGGCTACAGTTTTTCGGGAGATCCGCTTGCCAATAGCAGCGAGGAACTGATTTGCTACCTCACGAGCTGTGCTGCGCCGGTTCCTTTTTGTCGATAGCACTATGTACCTATCATATGCAGGCGTCGTACTGTAAACACGACCTCTCCTGTGACGTTTGCTACATTTTCCTGTTATTTGAAATGATTTCCAAAGCCTTGAAACTACACTGTGGCTGACGTTGAACTCCCTGGCAACATCTGTTATTTTTCGTCCTTCTTCAATCTTGCCAATAATACGTTTATGCGTAAAATCATCTAAGTGATGTCGGGAAGACATACTGAAAATTGCAAGTTCGTCAATTGATTCTTTCCCATTCAAATTTGCTTTTCAGCAACAGCGATCAACGCGCGTCAAATCCTTTACATCGCTTATCAGCGCTATCACGTAGCGAACAAGTTCGGCAATCCAAAATTTGCATACGCACAACATGTCTTATGGTATCCTGCACTTACACTAACTTCCACAATTTCCTGCCTTCCATATTGTGGTTGCTATCGTTGCTATTGTCATCCGTCCTTAGCAATTGTTCACCAGTGTATCAGTGTTGGCCTTGGGGCAAAATATTTCATTTTCTAATATTTATATTACTATTCTTTGGTTGCCAGAAATTTGTAATTTTAGTTGTGAAGAAATATGTACAACACGCAACTATTGCATGTTTTAAAAGTTTATTTTCCAATTATGTTCCACTCGTTTTGAAATGAATTAAAATGAGTTTGAGTGAATTTGAAACAAACCTAATTTGACAATCAATAATGTTACATCTTTAAACATGTATTTGATGTATTAGTTCTAGTTTAAATTTAGCAATCAATAACACAATGTTGCAACAACATTTTAAGCACTTTTATAAAGGCAACTATTAAATATCGGCATACTCAACGAAACTCGCAGTCGTCATATTTACCAAATAAACACGTTGCTTTTCGTAAAGAATATATAATCAAAACTCAATTAGAATTTATTAAAGATAAGTGACATCAGTGGAAATTACACGTTAAAACAATACAATAACCAGCCACCTTACAACGCTTTAAAACACACACCTACTCCATGAATTATTCGCCACATTAGCCATTCCACCGATTCCTTTTAGAACCTTCCAGAATAAATGGCGGCATCGGAATTCCGCTATCGTAACTAGAAGACGATTACGATTCTACAGATCCGCGCGTTATCGCGGCGCTTGTCGTTGCCAGATGCCTCAAAAATTAGATAATCAAAACCACGGGCTGATTCGGTGTCGCGTTACACGGCACTTGAAACGATTAAGGCCAGGAAACAGAGCAGGATTTTCCGAATCTGGCGTTGGGTGAAAGTGGGGATAATATTTTAAAACCTTATTGTGGCACCAGTTCCGATTTGTCACGGGCGGTAAACGATTCCCAGTCGTTTCTCTTTCTGTGATTGCAGTTTCCGTCTGATTATGAATTTAGACAAGTGACTAATGGAGGTTTGTAACTTGAAGGTTAGGAAATCGTGTTATTGAAATTGCACACATATTACACAGTTTTGGCATGAGTTTGTGTGTATAAGCACTATAATGTTTATAGAGGTACGCAAGTTATACTTTATCGTTCATTGTATATAATGGTTTTGGATTACCTCTTCGTATAAACTAATATATTTGGAAATGACATGGGCCTAACCAGAATTAATTTTGTAGCTTTTATACAGAAATATGATTTGAAAAAACAACTTATTTTAAATTGCTTCATCAACATTGAAAAGCGTGAACCAAATACATTAGATCTAAGTGCACATCCCTTTTTTATAAATATTTGTTAATTATTTTTATAAATATTTGTTAATTATTTTTATAAATATTTGTTAATTATTTTTATAAATATTTGTTAATTATTTTTATAAATATTTTTTAATTATTTTTATACATATTTGT
Organism: Troglohyphantes excavatus; assembly: GCA_963932185.1. Lineage (NCBI taxonomy): Eukaryota > Metazoa > Arthropoda > Arachnida > Araneae > Linyphiidae > Troglohyphantes > Troglohyphantes excavatus. The sequence continues at coordinate 61,213,323 of OZ010668.1, read as the reverse complement.
TAATTATTTTTATAAATATTTTTTAATTATTTTTATAAGTATTTTTAATTATTTTTATAACTATTTAATTATTTTTATAAAATATTTTTTTAATATTTTTATAAATATTTAATTATTTTTATAAATATTTAATTATTTTTATAAAATATTTTTTTAATAATTTTATAAATATGCTTTAATTATTTTTATAAATATTTTTTAATTATTTTTATAAATATTTTTGAATTATTTTTATAAATATTTTTTAATTATTTTATAAATATTTTTTAATTATTTTATAAATATTTTTATAAATATTTTTTAATTATTTTTATAAATATTTTTATAAATATTTTTTAATTATTTTTATAAATATTTTTATAAATATTTTTTAATTATTTTTATAAATATTTTTTAATTATTTTTATAAATATTTTTTAATTATTTTTATAAATATTTTTTAATTATTTTTATAAATATTTTTTAATTATTTTATAAATATTTTTTAATTTTAATAAATATTTTTTAATTATTTTTATAAATATTTTTTAATTATTTTAATAAATATTTTTTAATTATTTTAATAAATATTTTTTAATTATTTTTATAAATATTTTTTAATTATTTTTATAAATATTTAAAAAAAATTATAAATATTTTTTATTTTTATAAATATTTTTTATTATTTTAATAAATATTTTTTAATTATTTTAATAAATATTTGTTAATTATTTTTATAAATATTTGTTAATTATTTTTATAAATATTTGTTAATTATTTTAATAAATATTTGTTAATTATTTTTATAAATATTTGTTAATTATTTTTGTAAATATTTTTAAATTATTTTTATAAATTCTGACGTTTATTGAATATGACGTTTATTCTCAAAGCAATATCCTGACAACAAAAAATTGTATTTTATTAAAATAACACTTCTAACCATTAGATAATTGACAAAATAAATTTGTTTCCTGAATAAATAAAATACGGTTTTTTAAAAAAAAAGTCTAAAGTAAATAAATTTACTCCAAAACAACAAATCTTTCAACTCCGCATAAACAGGAAGAAGCCAACCAGCAAGCACCAAGAAATATTGAACTTTATTAAACCACTTTTTTAAAGTAGCATAGCCTAAAAGGTAAGAAACGTAAACAAAACTTGAATTTTTCAAGAACTTTGCGGTGGGTTCGCGTATTCCAATTTCAGAGTGTGCCGTCTTTACCCCGAATCCTGCGGAAATACACCAAACCCAAAGTAGGTAATATTTTAATGCATCCACGCTGCAGCCCCATACGTTTTAAAGAAATTCTTTGAAACCTCGCCAAGATCCCCCCCCCCAAATGTAACTCTATTCGATTGAGCCCCTTTGCTCTAAAGGGAAGTAGAATGTGAAAAATGATTCGAGATTGTATCGTTGTATCTTTAGAATGAAAAGGAAGAGGAAATTCTGTTTTTTTTTGAAAAATTTATTTGATTTAAAAAGAGCCCAAGCGTGGGGGGCTGTCTTTTGGATCCTGTCAAATTCTGAAGAAAACCAGATGACATTGAAAAAAAATGCTGATTTTATTTTCTTTAGAGTAGGAGTATAGTCGCAAGATATATAGTTATCTAACTGAAAACAAACATTTTAAAAGTACCGTAGGTCCTTCTACGTATGTAGCATAAATACACATCTATAACTGCAAACTTTTGACTTCAGTTAACTGTAGTATAAAATAAAAGATGTCTGAGTGAAATATTTAGACTCGATTCAAACCAATTTATCCAAATGTGATTCATCACATCATTTTTTACCAGTATTTTGAGGGTATTTTTAGTGATTAAATATAAAGTTTTTCGTTGGAATATATTTTGTTTTATGAGTTAAGGGAGACTCAAGCTCCAAATTTATAATTTTATTAATGATTTCAGATATATTATTTTTTTGTACTATTAGAGTACCTCTTTCTGAATAATAATCATTGAAACATTAATATTTGTTGTTGTTTTTTGGCATTCTTTAAGCCTAAATATATTTTTTAAACACTACTTCTCCTTCATTTTTGAATTAAAAAAAACAATAACTGAATAAATAATGCAAAAGTATATATTGAAGACTTAAGGAAAGATTTTTGCAAAATTGTGTTCAAACAATTATTTTTCGTTCATAACCAACAACAATATTAAACATTTTATGTTAATTAATTCATGAAAAAATAATGTATAACTTAATTTAAAAAAAGCTCTTTCTAAGTTAATAAATCATACACTAAAGTCTTAATAACTATTGATAGTTAAATGTTAAGAGCAATTTTTTTTACAAAAGCCTTAACATTTTGAATATGACCAAAAATTCTAAAATTTTATTTTGAGTAAATGACGAATGTTACAAACGAATCGTAGATAGACAGTTCATAAATAGTATATAAACATGTAATACACAAACAATGTATCTTTCTTCAACTGCTTCGAGATTTTGTATAAACCTTAAATATGAATAGCATCGTTTATTATACCAAAAAAAAACGGAAGTTATCGAATACATTGTATATAGACTGCAGAGTTGTTTAGCAATTATCATTGTACACATTTGTGAAACAGATAATACGTCAATTAAACTATTGAAAGATTGTAATGATGTATGTGTATGTTTTTGACACATAAAAATTTGTCCTCTAGGCTTTTCAAACGTTAAAAAAAAAATTGCAAATAATTTCTTTTTTTTTTAGGACAGTTTTGGTCAAATTTAAAATCCTGCTCACTAAAGATTAAAATTATGAAATATCGCAATATAATTTTTTTATAACAAAATATGTACAACTGATTTTTTTTAACCATTTTTATTGATATATAAATTTAAAATTTAATAATAATAATAATCATAATTTATTTCAACAACAAATACTTCGAGTGCTCTTGATCATTCCAAGCACACAAAAGGAAATTCCGACATCCCACGTGTTTGCCATTCTGTAAAAGACAGATCACAAATGAACATGTCAATAGTCAGACCCATCCTAAGGGATGCGTTTCCCAGATGTTATCAGACTCCTCCCTAACTATTTCACCCATCCGTCAGGAAGAGAAACAAAGAGCACAGCAAAGAAACAAAAGTCAAACATTACAAAAGAAAGACAAGACACGAAAGCAAAAAAAAAAAGTTTCATTTTTCGCTGCTATGGCCAACATCCATTAGCCGTGTATTCCCTTGGCGGAGCCCAGTAGAAAAATATGTCAAACTACTCAAAGTTTAGGGAGCCAAGAAACTGGGTTATGTATCGGTGATACATAAAAAAAAAGAACCAAACTATCAGGCGAGAAATAATCCAAATCGCCCCACATCCTTTGGAAAAAATATATAAAATAACACCGGTTTCTTCCCTGTATAAGGAAATTCCCTTTTCCCCTTCCAAGGAAAACGTTTTAGTCTTCTACTGGTGGGGAAAAAGGTGCCTTTTTAATGTCACTAAACTGCACACAAAAAAGGGGAAAAGGGAAAGGGGGTTAATTCTACCAGGGAACTGGGGAATTGTGTGTTGCAGGAACTATGAAACGATTTGAAACATGTGTTTCGAAGGATTGGTCTGAGATGTTTATGTGTTTCGGTTCGAAATAAGTAGCCAAGCAGGAAATGGGAAAAGTAATTTATTTATTTTTTGTTGTGTCTTCATGAAGTGTTTCTTTGGAAAGTGTACGGTAGTTTTAGATGAGTGTATTTCAGGCATTTCATTTTGTTTTGAAATTTTGGGTAATAATATATATGTAAAGCTGTTGAAAAACATATTAATTTACGAATATTTGTAAGTAAAATCAAATAGCATTTCAAAATATTGTTACTACATTTTGAAAGCAGAATTTTAAAATAATGAAGATTTAGAAAACATATATTCCAATTAAGCCTGTATCTAATGACGGTTACTTATAAATACCGCTCGCTTTAATCGTTCATACCATAAAGAATTTTTCTAATATTATGACGATAACTTGGAGGAAATATATTTTAACTCAACATTCCCACGATGGATTGAAGCAATAGTTGGAGGTTAAATATTTTATCGAGGAAGAAGAATGTATTTGAAACAAACTTTGGTTGTAGTAGGTATTTTGTAGGTATTATCACGCTTGTTTTTTTTTGTGCAGCAAACATAGTAAATGACAAGATGTTTGTGTTGGACTTTTTGTATGCAGCTGTTATAACCTTAGAAACCGATGACTAGAACTTATAGAAATGTTATATTCCCACGATGGATTGAAGCAATAGCTGGATGTTAAATATTTTATCGAGGAAGAAGAATGTATTTGAAACAAACTTTGGTTGTAGTAGGTATTTTGTAGGTATTATCACGCTTGTTTTTTTTTGTGCAGCAAACATAGTAAATGACAAGATGTTTGTGTTGGACTTTTTGTATGCAGCTGTTATAACCTTAGAAACCGATGACTAGAACTTATAGAAATGTTATATTCCCACGATGGATTGAAGCAATAGCTGGATGTTAAATATTTTATCGAGGAAGAAGAATGTATTTGAAACAAACTTTGGTTGTAGTAGGTATTTTGTAGGTATTATCACGCTTGTTTTTTTTTGTGCAGCAAACATAGTAAATGACAAGATGTTTGTGTTGGACTTTTTGTATGCAGCTGTTATAACCTTAGAAACCGATGACTAGAACTTATAGAAATGTTACATATTATTGTGAAAAATACGCATATAATTTATAGATATTACTGTGGAAAATATATAACCTTACTAAATTGTTATACAAGTTTAATTATACGCAGATTTTTAATGAAGTTTAATAAGATTTACTTAACTTTACATCTTCAATATGATGATATAGATATATATATAAATATGAAGTTACCTTACGTTTAACAAAAACATAATTACTTGTATAATCATTTCTTTAAAATTAAGTAATTTAAAAATTCAATTGTTAACATTCCAGATTCATTAATTGCGTAAACAAAAAAATTAAATATTTTAAAACTAAATTTCAGTTCCCGTCCTTCACTAATCTTCCTCTCGCATCATTAAAAACTTGTTGTGACTGCTTTGATTTGTGGCTAAATTCGGATCTTTTTCCATAAGAGGACAGAAAAGAAATGATTTTAACATCCTGACTTTTGTTTACTCGTTAACTGGGAACAGTTTTTTTTCTGTCCTCCTCATTTCACTTTTTTTCGTTCTCATTTTAACGATGAGGCTTCATTAGCATTGTTAATAGTGTCTCTGCTAACCAAGCCGATTCTTTAATGAACGAAGATGAATGCAGAGAGCTCCCTTTTGCGTTTTGTTTCGTCAAAAACGAAACAACTGTTTGGGGGATAGAGAGAAAAAAAATAGTTAGCCGCGAGCAGTTAATGTAGACATCTGGCTCATTAGCGGAATTTCCTAGTGGGAGTGTTTTTCCAACAATTTATCTGGTTGCGGTAAAAAGGCTTTGTGCCAAACGCAGACTTTGAAGGCGTGTCAATGTTTTTTTTACCTCTTCAAGATTCACTTTATAAAAGAGCTTAAATTAATTCAAATTACCGTTTCATAAATATGTTATACATTGAAATCCGTTTAAATGTTTGCAATTAAAACAGCGTAATACATAAACAGTTTTGAGGACTAATCGAGCCTAGTATAAATTTATTTAAATGGTACTTAAAATTTTGGATTTGTGGGAATTTGCATTTTCTATCTGCAATATATTTCAATTAAACGTTACACTATATAAAAATTCATTGATAATAAGACCCTATGGGGTATAGACAAGCAACTAAATATTTTTTTTAATTGATGCATTAAAAAGACAATTAATATTTTCTATATATCTGGCTTGAAACTATTTAAATTCAAAATTTTAAAATATATATAAAAACATCATATATAATATAGAATGTTCAAATATATTTTAACAAATTCAAACATATAACTAATTGTCACTCAATTTATTTTAATTGCAAGTTCTTTTTTATTATATATGCTATTAAATACTTTTTTCTCCCTTTGAAATAATTTTAAAATAGCGTAATAATTTTTTTAAATAAAATTTTAAAATTTTATATATCAATAATATTTTAAATGTTGAGTATTTTTTAGTTAGGGCCTATATTCGATGTATTATCTTAAGGCATAGAGTTATGTGAATGACTTATAATAGGATGTAAACATAACATTATTGTATGTTACATGCAATATCTATGTTTGAACCCACAATTTAAGCAAGAATCACCCATTCACAGAAAGGGATTCGAACAAAGTTTTTTTACCTGGATATAAATGAGTAATAAATGAGGACTAGAAATGGAAAACGACCTAAGTAACAAAAAAAAATCAAAAATATTTTTTTTTACGAAAAAATGTCCTAAACACCAAGCTAAACAAAGTGAAGAACGCCCAAAGTGCAAACTCCAGTAGTAATAGTTCAAAAATTGAGTGAAATGAAGAACGCTCTAAGTAACAGATGCGAGTGTTTTTCATTTTTCGGCTCTCCTGAAAAAATTTCTTTTTTGGACTTGGGTCGTTTTCCGTTTCTAGTCCTCAAATATTTGAGTAAGGTTTGTACAAAAGATTCGACATATTAGTGCCTTTTTAAATTCAACTGCAGTCTCTTCTTATCTAACTTGACCCTTTGGGGTCGAGTGGCGACACTTGCCAAAATAACGACCTGATATTTTGTTTCATGTTCTTCAAAATAAACGAGAACTGCATGTTCTTGAATATGAAAAAAGGTTTGGCTGCAAAAGGTTAACCCTTTGCACTTCTTTGAGTTTCCGTTCTTTCTACGGAATAGTTATTCACCCTTATGTTCTTTTCCCTGGAATGTGTTATGCTAATAGAAAAAAGAAACCTAATCTGTTTTGGATCTGCAAAAGAACGAGCTGGAAAAAATTTCGATGTTAACGAGTCGTTACGTTGTCGCCTCAGCGACGCAAACGGAGTGCAAAGGGATAATTATTTTGTTTTCCCAAGATACATTTTGTAAAATTTAAACTAACTTATAAATATTTTTTACGTTATGAGTCAAAATACTTAGTAAAATGCGATTTGCATTTTCGCACAATTCCCTTTATGGTATAAAACAAGTTTTGAATTGTTGCTTCTCAAATAACTATACATGTTATATGCATCAATTGAATAACAGTCAAGCAAATGCATGACCGTCAAATATAAGGATAGTACTAAATATAGAATACCATTAGAATAAAATTCCTCAACCAACTCCCCAGATTAAAAAATCGCAAGCACACATTGCTGCCGGACACTCCCTTTCACACGGAGCCTCACAACCATTCACAACATGCTACGAGCAATTCACACACATCGCATTTGGGAAATAGTTGGAGCGGAGCTCTGAAGAGAGTTCCATGCTCATTGTTTGCGATTGAAAGCGCACACAGGACCCCCTGCAGGGAAAGACATTTAAATTTGAAAAGAAGGAAATTGAATTCCTGGGAATGCTCGAATGGAATACGTAAACATGGTCGGCATAAAAAAAAATTTGCTTTAAATTAAAACCCTGTTGTTGTGTGTGACGAGTTCCGTTTTAAGGGAGTGGATTTATTAAGTGTTGTTATGGTTTGTGTCCGTTTAAATATTCCAGATGTTTGGATATGTGCACTTGCTTATCTACACAAATATTTCGGTGAATTTAGCGTATGTAAAATAGAGTTTTCTCGCTTTTAGGGAATTCATCAACAAATGTATGCATATATTGAATAAAATTTTAGCATGTACAACATACTGTACATTGTGGTAATCCAATGCATTGTATTTTTTCCGTAAATGATATTCGCATTGTATATTCCAGTATTCATAATATTTAAGGAGTTAATTGTGTTAGAAAATATATCAGACTCCAAATCTGCATATCATATGATTCAATCTGAATGTTCATCTTACGAGATACAAATATTATATAAGTTTTTGAAATTTTTAAATAATATATTGGTATTTGGGGATTTTAGATTTAAAAAATACTGTTGGAAATAATAGAAGGAAAAGATCGTCGTGTACATAGGGCCGGAGTACGTTAAATTTGCCGTTAATCAATTGTTCTCGCTTTGTTAGATGTTTAGAAGTTTGAAGAAAAAGGTGCTAGTTCAGATGTTGTCATCTTCGTTTACAAATTTACGAAGCAGTGTCTTCGGGCATTTTCTTTGGAATAGGTTCCATATCGTTGCTAGTAGTCCATTGTTCACCTTTAGTGCGACGTTATTATTCAACTAACATAATCAAGATTAAAACAAAACGATTATATCAAAATCTATAACACACCAATAGTTAATTTTGTAGTTAATAACTCATTTTCACCAGTATAACTTATTTTGTTGTTCTATTAGTGTTATATTAATTTAACCAACCAAACTTTTTTTTTTAAATAGATAGAATATATAATTTGAATGAACATATAATTTGAATTGCATATAATCATTTTAATCTAAAAGAAAACATACACGTATTTATAAATTTGCATATTTTAAATATATTCTGAACCATTTGCATACATGTATGCACAGATATAATACAATCATTTACATACAATTATTTTATCTAATAGGTTAAATCTTCCGAAACAGAATTTCCCCCCTTTCGACTAAAGAGACAGAAAATAGTCCCCCTGTGTGACATCTGAATCAAGAAATAAGCTTCCCAAAACTTTTCGGAACAAAGCTATTTGGAAAGATACGATAATGCATTCTCCCACGGAGCGTTGTTTTCTTGTTTCACATGGACTTTCTCCATAAATAGGCTGCACATTAATTATCTTTCAGAGACAGCGAATCCCGCATGGTCGTCAAACAAAAACCCGGGATTGGATTCGCAGAGTTTTCGAGTTAAAGCTTTCGGAATGTTCATTCTTTGACAGTATTTCGCAAGTGTGGGGCAAACCGAATTGGTAGTGCAGTTGCAGGAAAAGAGCAATCCATCACGTTCTCTGGGCATTTGTAGTAGCCACAAATACATTTTTGAATACTAGGTTCATTAAACACTCAAAATGTAAAAATATGGGCCTGTATTTTAACAGAATAATTACATATTTTTTTATTAAACTGAAACTAGGTTGGCAATATCATGATATTTTTAAGGACAAGAGTAACCTTATTTGTTTTTAATAAATGTATCACAATTATCTGAAAAAAATACAAATATATTCATCGACAAATAAAAATTTATATAGTTTTTGTGCCATTTTAACCTTATTTTTACAATTACAAAGTTTTGTGACGTTTTTATTAGTACATATGTAATGAAATACTTGTATTTTAAAGCAATATTAGAGTACTAGGAGGCTCTTCCTCCTAAAAATGCGGGCGCAACATAATTTAGTAAACAAACTAACTGTTGCCATTCCGCGTAAAAAAAAACAGCGTTTTTCAATCACCGCGTAAGAGAATTATATATAAAGATTGTTTACTTTATAAACCTATAACGTTATTTAGTTACATATGTATTTAAGGAGCTTATTAATATTTTAATCAATTTAATTTGTTTTGATCAATAAGGAAAACTTGTTAATATAAATGACTTTAAAAATTCCATTGCAAAAAAACTAATATTATTCAATAAACATTTATTTCAAAAAGTGAAATGTTTATTTAACTAAATGAATAATAACAGTCATTAAAATATCGTTCTATCTACAAAAATATATAAACAACTCTTTCTTCCTTCAACGATGTGAAGCTCCAGTTCAAGTCTGAATGAACATATCAAAAACGCCATGCATAACTGCATTTATTAGGGTTCTCTCAATTTATACCTCCTCTTGAATCAATTGCTTTGATTCGGGAACTTCAAGCATTACAACTCAATTTTCATTACGTCAAAATTGCATATGTTCCATCTTTTAATAAAGATAATACACACGTGCGTGCTGCGCAATCGCCAAAGTACCAAGTATCATCTCCGAAAGTCCCTAAGTAGAAGGTATTTCGGGATCGATTGATATCTGGAGCGGCTTCATTGAGTATGGAAGAGAGCCAAATTGCAGCCAAAGGTGTACGTCTGAACCGCAAATTGCGGAAGCAGTTTAACGACTCCTGAGGTCTTGAAACACAGCTCAGCGGTCGGGGGTGTACAACTTGCGAAACAGGAAAATGAAGAAACGGAAATTATTTATTACCATTGCCGTGTTAATGGATTTTTGTTTTTTTTTATGTAGGGGCACTGTTAAAAATAGGTATTCGAAAGTAAGTAAAATTTACTCATATTTGAGGACATTCAGTGTTTATCATGAATTCGAATGCATTAGTTTCAATTTTTAAAAAGACATGTACTCAAAAAACAAAAATGAGTACAATCAGTATATGCTTGCCTATATAGGCGCTCTTCATTAATCAATTTCAATAAATATTGGTGATATTGTGATCGGAGGGTTGCCAGCTTTGCTACAAAATACTAGAAAAGTCGTCCAGAACATCCGCAAAAATTAACGGCGTGTATACGGGACTGTTGCACGATAGATCTGATCGGGGTCCAAAGTCCTGGCGTATATTGAAGGCGTTGGGTGCCAGTTCAGGTGTTTCCTCGTCATCTGACCATGGTTATAAAATAAAGAGGTGCATGAATGAATGTGTGTGTGTATGTGTTCCCGTGTCTTTCCTTCGAGATAGACCCCGAAACGTCGCCAATAGCCTACTGTGCAGCTCTAGTGCGACGTAATTTAACCACACCAATTCAATAAATATCAACAATTACAATCAAGTGTTACCGGTAATGAAACCCAGATCCTCAGCACAGCAGTCCAGTGGTTTATCCATTGAAATTTCAGAGCGATAATAAGAAATTTTAAACAGAAGAAATGCTAAAATTGGTTTGCCAAAAGAATAGGAGATGAAATAAGAGTTGTAATAAGAGTTGTAATAATTTAGTGTTTATTTCAGCAATCTATATTAAATAATGTGGAAAATCATCTTCTCAACAAATACTTTAACTTTGTCAGGTTTTATTAAGGTAACTTGTGAAGCTGAGATGAGCCATATTCAATAACATTGTTCATGATCGAGAACGTACGGTTGCTTCGCTCATTCACAATCGATGCAATTGTATTTAAAGAAACACAAGTAGGTTCAGATACTCATTTTCAAATACTTTATTTTTTCAGTGTGGAACTGAAGAGAAAGTTGGGGGAAAATGAAACATAGCAAAAACAAAAAAAAAGGAAGTTTTGTTTAGTTACGTTAAATAGAACATAACATGTTTGGTTTCACTGTTTGACAATGTCGTATATTACAGTAAAATTTTATATAATTTCTATAAAGACATTTGGTGTCTTCTTGGTTAGAAACATGACTTTAACTAACTTATGGTAACACGTCTTCGAGTCAGTACTAGAGCTATACTCGCGAACCGGCTATCCTGATCCTATCATTTTCTATATAGAATTGGTTTTTGCGTTGAAAAACATGGTTCTCGAAAACACCAAGAAAATGCATCGAAGCGTTGAACAAAACTTTCAATAGAATGTATTTTTTTTTTACATCACTGTGAAATTAAACTGTTATTACTTATTTTTTTTTGTATATTTTGGTATTTAATAATATGATCCCATAATGATAGTTTTAACGAAATATAACTTCAATTTGTCACTCTCCAGTAACCCTTGCATTTGGCGATTTATAGGAGAATTCCTCGCGCCTGCAGTTAAAACGTAATGTTCCTTCTCGGATTTCGGTCACAAAGCAATAAATACGCCAGATATGACGACTCTGATTCATTCTCATGTTTCTTTTAAGACATCCGATGAATTATTTTTAACAAATCACAGTCATAGATTTATACAGTTGAGCCTTTTAACAGATCACATCATTCGCTTTAGGTTCAGCGTGTGATGTCTGCGAGTACAGATAACTACAAATCAGCTGCCTATATAAATATCCAAACTAACCATGTTATGCCAATTTTGCAGTTATCTAGTTGTAGTCCTTGTTGACCCGACGATTATTTGTATATTACCGAATATTTGTTTATTAATTTTCTAATCTGCAATAGGATAAGGATAATATAACCTAGTTCATGCTTTCATATACTTTTTGCATTTTCTGACATTATACGGTCCAACCGAAGAATGGTGATTGTTCAATTGGAGTGATTGTGCAGAAATACAACAAAACCATGTCTCATATACATAACCCAGCATTATGATATTTCAACGAGATTTTTTGCGTTCTGCGATATTTCTTCTCGTCACAGAACTGAAATCAGACATATAAGTAGGTGAAGGAGTTAATATCAAGATTTCAACAAATTGGGACCTGCGTCAAATTTTCTCTGAGCCCATCCTTTAGAATAACCAAAAACGACACATCCCATTTAAATAGGGTTATATTACCTTACCTTGTCAATGTTTAGATGTTTGGTCTCACTAAATCAAAAATATTTTTTCAAACATACCACCATTACATTTTGGCGAAAACATTTCGGCGTCAGGCGGCTTCTAATTTGTTTGAATTTGCATATTCGCAATTTTCTCACTAGTATCCTGTCCTGGTTGCCGAGTAGCAGAAATAAGACTGAAAATTGTTGGTTAAATAACATAGAACTCTTATCAAATTCCAGTACTAAATTTACTTTGACATTAGTTTATTTAATAAGGTTCTGAAATATTTGAATATATGAAATATTTGAATAACCTTATATTATAATATACCTCGCTGAATTATATAACGTCCAATGAAACCTTGAAAATACCTCGCAACCATCGGAATTATAAAATTTTGTTTAAAAAAAAATATAATACATTTACATTCATTCTTTATAAAAAAATATTGGTATAAATTAAATTTAAAAAAAAAACCGCGAGTTGATTGTAAACTTTCATTATCAAAATAAAAAAAAAACATTAGTTTTCGAGGATATTAATGTTTTTAAACGCTATGCATATAAGCTGATATCCGTATCCATAAACATAGTAAAATTGTATAGTGTTATTAAAATAAAACGATTAAAAAGTTACAATACTAAATGGTTTACGATTACTAAAAACACAATACTTTAAATTAGTATCAAATAAGTAATGCATCAAACAGGAATATTACTTATATTTCTTTACCACAACTGATAATTTTATATGTATATCATCTGTAACTTTATGAACAATATATATGTACTAACTGACTATGAAGTAATGCCTAAAAATAATAATTACTTTTCAGATATCAAGATATTAATAACTGGTAATGGGATTTTCTAGCCACAAATAAACTTATCAAAAGTTAGTTTGAAATCACTTATTGATGCATTGGTTAGCGGTAAGATCCATTTTACAAAATGTTCTTCTTTGAAATACATTTGTAATTCATTTCGATTTGCAACTCAATTTAAAGTAAAATCTACACGGATGTTAACAACGCGCAAATGCTATCTCATTCGATGCGCCTCTTACAAACAAGTTGCGACATTATTTGCTTTTTTTTTATAAAACATTTCATTTCCAACATTCTTTACTGATCTTCTCTTTCACAAGGAACATTCCGAATTTATTTCTTCCCCAATGAAAGTGACGTCCGACCCCGCATTCAGACCAATCACATTCATTACGTAGATAAAGGCAGCGAATCCGAGGCCACCAAACGATGCCTTATCTGCCCTGACACCCCCTAGATCCTGCACACAACGAGACGCATCTCAGCAACAGGGCTGCCACAAAAAATCGACGCCAATACGCCCCGAAATCCAACAAAACAAATGCATAATTTTCGACATTATATAATAGTTCGTATTATATGATAATTAAAATGCTTTACTTTTTCATTTTAAGGCATACACTATTAGAAAAAGTAAAATTTTATTTCCTGAGAAAATAAAGATGGATGTCATTTCCCCAACTATAGCAATTTCACGCCAAATGTGGCAGTAACGTATAGAATATGGCGTAGGGGGTGAGGGTCTCTTATCGAGATGGCAGATGAAATGGAAGATGTCATGCCCTGCACGATTCGAGATGGATAAAAGGGGGTAGGGGCGGGGCTAACGAGGCATTATCGTTTGCTCTGCGGATGAGTTAGGATCCGCTGATGCGAGAGGCTTTCTGGTTGGGATGGTGATGTATCGATTATCGTGTATTTCTGATATTGGATTGGAATGAATTCTATTTTGTAAAACTATACAAGAGAGGCCATTGTATATTTGTCTACTAAATTCTAGATTAATATTAGGGACAAATGCTCTCGTAAAAAATAAATTTATCATTTTGACAAATATGTTTTGCGTTTTCGCATGCAGTTTCATTAAAAATTTAATGTGTTTTTAGTGGCAGTGTTACCAGTGAGTGATGTGAGTGATGAACAAGAAGGAATTTCAAAGCATTTCGTATGTTAATAAAGATTTTAAATTATACAAGCTGATACACATATTTAATAATAAATTCATAAAAACATATACAGATCAGTCGTTAAATTATAAATTATAAGCATTAAAATAAAAAATATAATAAACAATTAAACCTTACAGAGAATTAAGTTCTTCATTACGTCATTAATTTGAGAAATTCCAATTTTCCAATGTATGTCAATATTCGTTTATTAATAACATTAAAATTGAAAATACAAGCATAAAAATAATATTATTTTTATTGATAAGATAGCGGATTTTGACTTAAAGTAATAGTGTATAATATAGATAATAGTCTTCTAATAATCCTTATTAAACTAAATATTTTAATTCTGTGGTAACCTAATTTAACTCGCAAGTGTAATTTTTTGAAGCAGGTGATTTGAATGAAATACTTATTCTAAATATGAAAAATTGAAATTCATAAAAGTACTATTTTACAATATTTTTTTTAATTTAATGTTTGCGGTGAAACTTACACCTTGCATCCTTTTACTTTTCAAAACTAATAAAAATAAATATCGATATTTTTTTAAAACTTTAAAATATAGAAAATAGGTTTAAAAGTTCCAAAAATCGCTTGAGCGGTAGTAATCGCTGCTTGATATGGATAGAATGTTTATTTTAAATCGAATATTTATTCCCAATTAGGAAATAAATTCCATTTAAAATAACATCAACCCAGAAAAATACTTCATTACACCACTTTCATTTCCATTTAAAGACCCCTATAAAAAACGGCCACGCTCTGATGAAGTGCCTCAAGCGCACAGGAATCAATCACGCAACTTTCCGAAGTAAAAAAAATAATACCTAGAGCAATGTGCAGGGGCGCATACAAATAATAAAAAAAGGCTGAAACTAGAGGAAAAGGAAACTTGAATGGAAGTGGGGCGTAGCACCGATATATCGAATAGATGTACGCCTTCCCCTCTCGATGCACCAGGGCGGAACCGGCCAGAGAAGTGTGGACGTTGCGAAGTTAAAGTAACAAGTCGTGTCGTTCGGATACAGATGCAGGGGCGCATTCAGATCAATGCGTGTGGAGCAGGAATGTGAGCTGATTCTGTAAATCGAGGTGGTGACGTCATTCAAGAAAACAAGAATTGTTTGTTGTTGTTCAGAGACGGTTAATTGCAAAATTCTTTTAATAAGGAATGTGTGTTGTTCATTTTTGAATTTATCTACATTTAAAGTGTATCCCTTAGTTCTTCCAAAAAGAACCACATATGGATTTTTTTAAATTAAAGAAATATTTATATTAAACATATTTTCTTGTTTACCTATAATTTCTATTTCTTATAACGTTTATAAACTTTACCATAAAGCTATGAAGGTTAAATTAAAGAATGCATATATTAAACATATTTCTTGTTTAGCTATAATTTCTATGTTTTATAACGTTTATAAAATTTTCAAGTGAAAACCTCACCATAAAGCTGTGAAGGTTAAATTAAAGAAATATATATATTAAACATATTTTCTTGTTTAGCTATAATTTCTATGTTTTATAACGTTTATAAAATTTTCAAGTGAAAACCTCACCATAAAGCTGTGAAGGTTAAATTAAAGAAATGCATATATTAAACATATTTCTTGTTTAGCTATAATTTCTATTTTTTATAACGTTTATAAACTTTTCCAATGCAAACCTGACTTTACTATAAAGCTATGAAGGTATTTTAAAATATGTTTATTAATTTATTTAGTAAATTTTAAAAAATAAAGCATATATTTACCCCTTTGACTAATGTTGTATAAAAAACGACATTTAAAATTAAAATTGATTCGATACACGCGATTAAATAATCTACTATAAATTTATAATGAACTTAAAGCCTGAAAAGTATGAACTATAAGTAAAATAATGTCAAAATAAGTTAAAATGACCGTTATGGTAATATTATCATATTTACTGATTGTTTTTGTTTAAAAGTAAGCATAATCGCTTATCATACCAGTAGCAAAAATACAAAAGTAGTTAGATTCAATTATTCGAAAAATTATATTTTGGTACATATGGCACTTGAAGCTTTGGTTTCAAATTTAAAATATAATGAATAGAAACAGTTTTTTACTAATAAAAACTCAAAAGTCTTAAGAATCAAAAGTAGCTATAACCAGCAAACGTAAAAATGAGCGTCAGCGTAATATGATTTCTGATTTGGGTGGAATGTGTATATTATATAGCGGATTTCTATTCTTACACAAAAACAAGACGTTGACGATTCCAGTTGCAAAATCAGTCACGTGAAAGTTAAAATATAGATTATAGCTAATTAGTGTTCTGTAAAAACACACAGAGAAAAATATATGATGGCATTTATTATTTTTGATGCAATTGTATATTGGCAGCTCAAAGGAAATCGATAGTTACTCAAATTGTGCTGATGTCAAGAAGTTTTGGTATTGGTTTATAAAAGAAAAAACCTTATTTGTTTAGAATAGTTGGTAATAATAGATCATTACCTAAATTTATATTGGGCGTCATATATTCTAGAAATCAGTATATCAAAATTTAACTTTTAAGTAAATGAACTTTAAAGTTAACTAAATCAGCTTTTATAGCAATCGTTTTTTTGAAATTTTAAGGGTTGCGATCACAATTAACCTTTATATGTAGGCTGGTACAACATGTGTTCATTAGATTTTACAGGTCTAGCGAGGGGATTGGGACAATTTTGACCACGGAAGGGGGAATAGTTTTTAAAACATGTGAGGTCTGAAGTAGGCTGTTCGCGACAGAACAGGTAATTGCATGGTTTCGGACATGTGACGCTTTAATAATAGTTTATACAAATCGTCTACAGCTTTTCAGTTTTTGTAACCCTTCAAGTGACCTTATACCCATCTGCTAATTCACCTGCTTTGAGGGGGAAATATTAACGATCCGTCCGTCATACAGTTACACGCCTCTTATTGTAATGCAAGTCATCCTTCCACAATGCATTGATAAATCTTTGTCCTGCTTCCATAATCGACATTTTCTCTCCCCGTTTAAGAATTAGACCATAGGCAGGGCATTTTTTTTTAACGGAACCCAAGTAAAAAGGTTAAACAACCCAGCAAAAAAAGTCAGCATAAAACCTTCATTAAAAACCTGCATAAAACCTTCATAAAACCCTCATAAAAACTGCAGTTATTTGTTTCAATGTCCTTCAAAAAACCTTCATAAAAACTGCAGTTTTTTTGCAGGTTTTATAAAGGTTTAATGCAGGTTTCTTGGAAAAGAAAATTAAAGGGAAATTGAAGGTTTTTGTCTGCATAAAAACTGCAGTTTTCATGCAGGTTTTTTGAAGGACATTGAAACAAAAAACTGCAGTTTTTATGAAGGTTTTATAAAGGTTTTATGCAGGTTTCCTGGTAAAGAAAATTAAAGGGAAATTTAAGGTTTTTGTCTGCATAAAAACTGCAGTTTTCATGCAGGTTTTTTGAAGGACATTGAAACAAAAAACTGCAGTTTTTATGAAGGTTTTATGCAGGTTTTCCGTTAAAGAAAATTGAAGGAAAATTAAAGGTTTTTGTCTGCATAAAAACTGCAGTTTTCATGCAGATTTTTTAAAAGACACTATTTTTCTATTTTAAACAAATCAAAATTTAGTCTATTTAACATTTTATGTTGTATTTCAATATTTTTGCGCTAAAGAATTTTGAACAAAAAGAATAATTGTTTTCTATAATCTAATATTCAAAAAGTTGGAGAAAATATTTCTACTCTATACATATAAATGCCAAAAAATAATCATTAGCTTAAAAAACTCTATTAAAACTTTTTTTTAAATATCTTCATAATTTCATAAGGTGTATTTTATTGCTAACGAGTTATTACCAAAATTGTAATTAACTTTAAAATTATATCTAAGAATTGAAACTACATTACTTAGAAATCAGGTTTTTAATATTTAAAAATCTCTTGAATTATGAAATAATTTCTAATGATTTTTTTATAAATTACTAAAATTGTTCAATTTAGCCACAATGTAGGTGAAGTTGTAAGCATTCGTAACGCACATGTGACCAAAATACAATATGGAAATATTAAATAAAAATAATGTTTAATTTTTTAACATGTATTGTTCAATTTATATTTATTGCTATTGAGATCATCATGATGATTGCTTGAAGCATCTGAGACTTGGCCAAACTAATGTTCAAGCATGATGAAGTTTTATAACAACTAATTGTTCAAATTGACTGATAATTTAAATTGAATTCGGAGCACTTCTGAATTGTTTTCATCTAGCCATATATTTTGTTAATAAGTGCTCCAACAATTTAATTAAGCCAAACTTGCAAAAGAAAGACCGATACAAGAAAAAAATAATAACTTGTCATACACTTACAGTACTAATAGTACTATACTTTTCAATAATAACATTTAACTTCAAAACCTATTTAGAACAGTTTTATTTTAATCAATTTATCAATGGTCAATTTATCAATTATTTTGATAGTTATCTATCAATTTTTATGATATCATTTACTAAAATCGCACGTTTTAGGATAAAAAAGTAATAATGTCCTATTGCTTTACAGATTTGACCAAGATATTGAATACCATTTACCGAACTTTTTGTATTCTTGGTTAATAAAGTGAAATATATTCCGTTAACATATATCTACACAAAAATATAAATATTTAGAAAAACCTTGCAATAATTTTTTTCTACTAACATACGCATAACTCTTTTACATTTCGAAAAAATATGTAAAGTTCGTTTAAACCCTGAAACATGAAAATTTTCAAAATTGTTTTGTATACAGTTTTGCATTTGCAAATACTAAATTACGACTTAAAACAATTACATAATTTTATAACATATTTGTAAAAAATAAAAGAATACATAAGTTTAGAATTCAACTTTTATTGTATAAAAATCCATTTACATTCTAAAGATAAGCACACAGTTATTAAAATAAATAATAAAAACTACCAAATGTCCAAAGAATTAAGAAACTTTGCTACAAAAGTTAACAACATTTTACATGAAAATCCAACTTTGGAAACCACACCTTTTTAAACCGTCGAGATCCAACTTTTTTTGTTCTATTCCAATAAAAAATGAGTAAGAAATGAATGACCGCGTTTATTCTAAATTTCACCATTTAACAAAACAGCAGTGAACACTTGCATCTAATTATACCATGGCATCTGGTTTCATAAATGTGGTTGCAATATTGTTCGAAATCAAATAGAAAACATTTTCCGTTCCATTTCATCTGTCAAGCTTGCTAATCATTTGATAAACATTTCGGGTGTTGCCACTCAATCATAACAAAATTTTATTGGAACTTCAAAACAGTTGAGAGCAAACGATTTCGGACAACCTACATTTTAATTCTTATTATTCTAAACACTCGCTTGTTGTTTTGCTATTAACCATCTGCAATTTACTTGTAATTTGTATAATTAAATTAAAATGTCTTTGCAACCAGATCGACCTACCAGTTGAGAATTAAAATGTGGCAGTGTTATAAAAAAATAACTTTGCTTTCAACGAGCAAAATAAATATAGACGTGTTCGCGAAAAGGTCAAAATTTTTAAACGTGTGTTGTCTGCAAATAAAAGGAATGTGTTGAGTTTGGGTTGCATTATATATCAATAGAACTAAGTTGATTGTTTGATATATATATATATATATATATATATATATATATATATATATATATATATATATATATATATATATATATATATATATATATATATATATATATATATATATATATATATATATATAATTTATTTATTTATATTATTATTTTTATATCACGGATTTTTATTTGGAAAAAAAATTTATGTAACGAATAGAATAAAAAATTTAAAATACAAAAAGTAAAGCTTGTCAGATTCTTGTAAAAAAAGTAAAGCTTGTCTTGCTACAGATTTATACAACGCGCTTATTTTGTTGACTAAAACAAAGAATAGTGAAGAATTTTATTCATTAGTTTCAAATTAAATAATTTTTAAACGGGTTTATTCTACATAAATTATACAAGGTAAATTATGTACTTATTAACAAAAACTTTTTAAATACTTATTAGGTATTATTTATGAGGTATTTTCATAAAATGTAAAAAAAATGTATAAGTTAATTTAGTACCGTATTTCAAGAATAAAAAAAAGGTTGAACTGCTCTAGCTCAAGCTTTTTTCAGCCACATGTGCATAGCAACGATTACTCAAATACCAAAAAGCTTAAGAATGTCATTATTCGATTTTTAAATATATTTTAAATGACCCCACAAAGAGAGTTTTGCAATAGCCCTTCATTTAAAAAGACGGCTCTGTTTGGATCACGGCATATTTAATGTGCAACAGTCCCTTAAACACAGCGGATACTTTTTGAGGACGACACATACAGACCTTCGATTATGCGGGGCGCAATCTATCCAACGGCCACCCACTCTGGCCCGTAACTATTTTTAAGAAAAAGATAATTCATATGATTATCTCAAAAACAAAATAAGTAATTGAAATTTCCGTATAGTTAAATACCGATAAACTTAGTTTTATTGTAAAAGTTTTTGGAAGAAAATCCTCTATCTTATCAAGAAAAAAATCGGTTAAAAATTATAATATTTTGTACAAGAATGTAGCCAAATCCCAATTTTCAAAAAATTTCATTTCAATTTTTTTTTAAAAAACCATTACTACTCCTGCAAAATTTTTATTAGAATATTACTACAGTTTTTGTAAAGTTATTTTATTTGTTTTCATAAAATCTTTAAAAAAAACTGTATTTCGCCATCAACAATTTCAACGCCGAATGTTTCAGCATTAAGTCTTAAAACAACAGCATATTGTTTAACGTTTGTAATTTACAGGCATAAAATTTAAAATTTCACAATTTTATTTAAGGTTTTATTCTAACTTTTTTTTTGCTGGGACACAATAATTATTTAATAATTTATCTATTCTAATCTATCTTTATTTATATTATAATAATTTATAATATTATTTTTAATATTTATCATGTCGGATTTTAATGTGAATGTCGGGATAAATGAAAAGTTAGTATAATTTAAAACAAATGATTAATTTTCATGATATTTTTGTATTTTAAGAAACATAATGATCTTTTTATAGAAAAGAAGGAATTGATGGTTAAACTTTTCAATTAAATTCATACTTTTACTTTCATAACGAGCACATAATCTCTAAGAGGACCTACTCCCGCATAAATTTAGGAAACAAATAAAATATTGTTGCCGAAATTATTAATTTTAAATTAGGAAAATCTTATTAAGAAAGTGTGAAAAAAATCAGATAAAAGGAATCCGCAAATGGGAGCTTTAGAAACCTCCCCTTCCCTTCCCTTCATTATTGAAACAAAATTTCGCTTTTATAAAACAAACAGGCAAAATAGAGCTTTCAAAAAAAAATTCAAATATCAATTTTCCTAAAAATTACTTTAAAGAAAAACTTTACAAAATCTACACATTACCTGCAATAATTTCCATGCTAAATTTTTCAACATTAAAAAATAAAAAAAAATTGCAGGTTTTTTGAAGTTTTTAATTTGTCTACATAAAATTTATAAAATAAAACTTAATTTCCCTTCAAGAATTTAGATGCTCAATTTTTCATCATTAGAACTTCTAATAAACAACATTTTAAAAAAAAGTTTTTAACTTTCGTGAAAGCTTTATAAAAGTCTGCATAAAACCTTTAATAAAGCTTCACTTTTCCTGTAAGAATATCATTACTAATTTTTTCTACATTAAACCTTCAAAAAAACTGCAGTTTTATTGAAGGTTTAATGTAGAAAAATTTAGTAATGATATTCTTACAGGAAAATTGAAGTTTTATTGAAGGTTTTATGAAGGTTATTTGAAAGTTTTATTTACCTTCATAAAACCTTTAAAAAAACTGCATTTTACCTTCAACAATTTCGATGCTGAATTTTTCAGCATTAAACCTTAAAAAAAACTGCAGTTTTTTTGAAGTTTTTATTTTACCTGCATAAAACCTTTAATTTAACAATTTTAATGAAGGTTTTATGCTGACTTTTTTTGCAGGGAAAGCTTTCAAATGTATACATCTATTTAACACTTCAGTTCAAAATTCCAATTTAAAAGAATAATTTGCGAAAAATAATGAGAAATTCTTACATTGGCGTTTAATGCCCCTTTTTCTTAAATATTATACGAACCATTCCAAACTAAAGTAATAAGTTTCAGAACTTAAATATTTCACAAGCCATCTCTATTAACATAAACATGTTACAAACTGACCCAACAACCAATCGAACTGTTCTCATTAGTATTAAACATATAGTTACGGAGGACATATGTGGTAATAACACTGAATTTGTAGCAATCTACAATTAATTCTGTGAATGTAGGTAATAGTAATTGTGAAGCTAATAAAGATGCTGACAATTGCAAGCTTAAACAAATCATCAATTCTCCAGAGGGTAATTAAATTTCTTGGAAAGACGCTTTCACAATTGCCATCTGCTTGGGTATATCAATTTTTTACGTAAGAATTACAAATGCTTGGCGCATCTGCATTACATAATTAGCACGTAAAGCGAGTGTAATATCTTAAATAAAGTCTAGGCATTTGTTTTCAAAAGATGTATCCTTTTTTTACATTTAGAATAGAAGTACCTTCTTAACATTTAACTACTAGCATATTGGATACGCACAATTTAATTTAAGGTATGAAATGAATAGATTGATTTAAAATTTAGTCTGATTTCTTTAATAATGACACATTTTTTCTTTTCTTGCAATTTAAATACAGAATTTCGTTTCCTTGAGAAACAGTAACAATTTTCTTAAGATAATTAAGGCAATATAATTGTTATAAATATAGAAAATATATATGGTATGTATATTGGGAGAAAATATGTCGGAAATATGTAATTAAAGGAGAATTTTAAAAGTTAGTATCTAAATAATTGCATAGTATACGATAAGTTTAGAATAACCAAAAACATTAAGTTTATAATATTTCAATTGTTCATGAATATACTTTAAACTATGCAATATCCATTTTTGTTGTTTGAATTTAATAAAGTTTAAAAAAAAACGTAGTACTTTTATACAAAATAATTTAAAAATAAATAAAGCAAGAAGAACAAAACACTTATAAAGAACAGTGTATTTATTATTTTTTTGCCTGGATTTATACCATCACCTAGACTACTATATCTTAAACTGTAGTTTTGTAATATATGTGTAACCCACAGTTTAAAGTTTAACGTTGAGATCTTATCATTATTCTAAACTTCAATATTGTCTTGTCTTAATACAATAAAGATGCAATATATTTAATTTTTACCCTTATAAATTTATATATTATTTTATCAATAAATAGTGAAACCTTTACTTTTCAAACTTCTCTCAAAATTGCAACTGAATGTGATGCAGAATTGTAAGATTTCGTTTTTGAAATGTTTCAGATTATACAAAGTTTATGATAATATCATATATGTCTTAAACTTAGTTTAAGATATGATATTAAATATTTTATAAAATAATATTGTTATATTTTTAAATATATATTAAATTCCTGCGATTCGAATAAGTTTTCAGAAAAAAAAAATTTTTTGTAAAAATAATAATAATTAAAGAAAAAAAAATTTGTATATAAACAATTCTACTTTTTTCTATAGAAATAATTTTACTGTCTGAATAATTTTACAAAGTAACGTTTTTAATTAAACAATTTCTTAGAATTATGTAATTGATGAGTTATTAACAAAAGTATCTATAATTCTTTACTTATAAAAGCATTTATAAATTTTAAATCATGTGATATTAGAAAGTAATCCATTTAGTTAATTATTTCTTTAATATTTCTATTTCTTTAATATAAATCTTTCATTATTCCCTAATTCTTTTCAAATTGCCTAAACTTTAATTTTAGGGATTTGTTTTTCAATAGTAACACTTATTATTTATGTAATATAAATGTTTTGTTCTTACTCAGAATAGTGTGTTAATACAAGTTAATACTTTTCGTTTAAAAAGAAATTGAGGTAATTGAATGAAACTTGATTTTAAAATCTTTAGTAATTAAACACATTAGTTTATGTAATATCCAAAAAAACTCTTATCCATTATAGTTAGATCATCTTTTAGATATTTTTCCTAACTACCTTCTTTTAAATTTTCCTGGTATTAACTTTTGATTTTGTAATATTGTAACATTAATTAGAAACATTTTATTACTGTAATTGAAAGGGGCTTGGATTTTAAAGAATTATTATTTAATTAAAGGTATAATACTGGGCCATTATATATATTAATTCTGTAGTAAAGATCCACTTTTTACACCTCTTAGAAAAAACAAATATTAACTTCTGAGATATTAAAATACAGATAATTTCGTGGATCAATGACGAATCGTAGTTTCATCTCATAAACATCAACAGCTTTTAAAAAAAATGCATTTAGAGTAATTAGTTTGCAATCTTTTTTTAAACGAACCATTGATCGTGCTGCCCTCTATGAGTAGAACCGTTAAACTTTTTTTTATATATTGACTATCAAAAATTCATTAATATCTTTGTGGGATATGTGTGTATTTAAAATAATTAATTCATTTAAACCTTATTTTAAACAAGACATCGACAATGCTGTCATCTAAGGGCAATTTTTTTATTGTTTGGCTATAGGAAGTGTGTGGTGTGCATGGGGAGAGAAGGGGTTATTTATGCGGCAATTATCGCACGGGTATAACATCATTTCAAAAAGTTGAAAAACAAAATAAATAATAAAAAATATGTATTGAGACTTGCTGCAGTTATTTAACATATTTCCTGTATATTTAAATGTATTTTATTTCATATGTTCAATGTTTCAATATTCGCGTATTACAAAAATTTGCTTCTGTTCCCTTACGGTTTCAAAAGTAAAGTAGTAGATAGTGATAGATACAGCACGGTTCTAGCTAAATTGTCATTGTGTCACACACTCTTTAGAGAAATTACATATTCCAATTGGTCAATTTTCCAAAACTCGTTTGTTATTCGTTGAAATCACCCTCGAAAGTCCCAACCCATCACTAATTATTCATAAACACATTGTTTGCCCAAATGCGACACTGAAAAGCCTACTGGTGTTGAACGATGTATTTATTATAAGAGCCAATGGAATAGTTCGCATTTATATTTATTATACGAGTTAAGTCATTATTATCGAGAAATATTGCCTACCAATACATCCATTTATTGCATTTAAAATAAAGACATTGAATACTTTTATTTTATGACATTTTGAACTGGTTCACTTTTTTAAGAATATGTGTTTTATTGTAGTTAAATGTATTTTATATACACGTACATTGTAAAACAAAGGAAAAATAAGCAAACTATTAGGAAACTATTTAAAAAATAAAAAACATGCCGAATTTCATAATCTAGCCGTTATATATATAGCTATAAATCATTTTTAACCATTTAACCACCAAATGTAATACAATATTTTATAGTGCATTATCTTAATACTATTGAATTTATTTAATTGTTACAGTTTGGGTTGCTTTAAGACTCTAAATTCCTGCAATTATTAAAATTTCAAAAATATTTTTATTAAATGTAATAGCATATGAATTTAATATAATACATATTATAACAACTAATGTTTCTTGAATGTCGTTAACAAACAAAACGTGTTTAGAAATATAAAACACAAGTCTGACCTTAAAAAACAATACTTAACTATAAATTTATTAAATGAACGTAAAGTAATTGAAGTCAATAATAATATCTGTAGTCCACAATTTCGTTAAAAATACCCATGTTAAATACACATTTAATAAAAAGTATCCAATAACATTGAGTAAACAATTTCATATTGAAAACATATTTATCAATTAAATTCTTGCGACTTTGACTTACAAGGTTTTTTTATTCTATTAAAGGTCAGCAAAGCGTCCTCCGTATTTTTATTAATCGAAAAATCACAAGAAAGGAAACACAATGGGCAGATTAAATTCCAATCTATCACACGAAAATAAGTTTGAAAGAAGAAAGATTTCGCGAAACAAGATAAAATTTCAATTATATTGAATAAATCATAAGCATTTGGTGAAACAGAAGAAGATAAATATTTCTTTTGAGAAAGAAATAACACACTTAAATTGAAGCAATTGTTAGTGGATTAACCGTTATTAATATTTAATTTCAAGTACAAAAAATACTTAAATAACAGAAAGATTAAAGTTAAACAGTCTCCATTGGGATTGCGTACTTATTTTGATTATTTTATTTTGGCTTCTTTTTTGATTTATTTATGAAAAATCAATTTGATTCTGTTGAATGATAACTGGAGATTTTTTCCGCTTCAAAGAAGTTAATGGTCTTTTTAATGAAAGAACGTTAACAGGATAATGTTGACAAATTCTTACTTCAAACAATTTTTTTTATTAAAATGGATTAAAGAGGCATGGTACACATAATCATCAAAAGTATCCCAAAATATTTTATGTCTTTAAAAAATAGTTTATATTTATTCGTATGTAACGACACAACATTTATATTTCTATGATAAGTACAACTAATTATATTTTGCAAATAAATATTAATCTTTCGTACGCGATTGCCTTAATAAGTAATTTTGAATTTAGTTTTCATAGTGATGACTTTTTTTCATGTTTGATCAAGTCTAAATTCATATAAATTCAGATCTATTTGAAGAAACACTTCCGAATTTGGTACAGTGCATTTTAAGTATATTACTGTAATGATTTTTTAGGGATTAGTAATGTGTATATTATTTTTTTTGTTATTATTTTTTGTTTGGCCAGTGAAATTAGTGATTTTTTGTTCAATTATTTTTCAAAAACAATTTTGGAAATAACAAAAATCTGTAAAAAGTTTCTTAAACATATTCTTGTGTTTATAAAAATGCGAAATTATAGTGTTTTATAAAATATTTTCAAGAATTATAGCAAAAATAAGAAATGTAAATTTTGTGTGTATATTTTTATTTTTATTAAAAAAATTTATATATATATATATATATATATATATATATATATATATATATATATATATATATATATATATATATATATATATATATATATATATATATATATATATATATATATATATATATATATATATATATATATATATATATATATATATATATTTTAATGTTTGAAGATGTGATTTTGTTAATATGAATGAACGTTTAATGAAAGAACATTAACAGGATAATGTTGACAAATTCTTAGTTCAAACAATTTTTTTTATTAAAATGGATTAAAGAGGCATGGTACACATAATCATCAAAAATATCTCAAGATATTTTAAGTCTTTAAAAAATAGTTTATTTTACTTTGAATGTAACGACACAACATTTATATTTCTATGATAAGTAAAACTAATTATATTTTGCGAATAAATATTAATCTTTAGTACGCGATGGCCTGAATACGTAATTTTGAACTCAGTTTTCATAGGGATGACTTTTTTCATGTTTGATCAAGTCTAAATTCATATAAATTCAGATCTATTTAAAGACACACTTCCGAAATTACTACAGTGCATTTTAAGTATATTACTGTAATGAGTTTTTAGGGATTAGTATTGTATATATTAATTTTTTTTGTTATTATTTTTTGTTTGGCCAGTGAAATTAGTGATTTTTTGTTCAATTATTTTTCAAAAACAATTTTGGAAATAACAAAAATCTGTAAAAAGTTTCTTAAACATATTCTTGCGTTTATAAAAATGCAAAATTATAGTGTTTTAGAAAATATTTTCAAGAATTATAGCAAAAATAAGAAATGTCAATTTTTTTTTGTATACTTTTATTTTTATAAAAAGAATGTATATATATTTTTTAATGTTTGAAGATGAGATTTTGTTAATATGCCTTGCACATATATGTGGAAAAAATATAATGATATCAGCAAAATTACAGAAAAAGGTCAAATGCGCCTTCTATTCCCCCTTAACAAATGTAATAATAAATATGTCATGTATAGCATTCTATTATTGTAAGTTTAAATACATTTATTTGGTAAAATATGAAAAGTGTTTTTGCTTATTTTAAAAGACAATTAAATTTTTGAATTTTAGTTTTCATAACTGTAATTATGAATTTTTTGAAAACTTTGTCTAAGGTGTAGTTTAGTTTTCGTGTGCATTTATTATTCGATTTTCAATTATCATTGAAATTAAAATTGTGCTAAACAGTCAATTAATTATTAATCATCTCTACATTCATCCAATCAATTACACGCATGGATGTCAGTTTATTCAAGAAATGAATTGTTGTGTATATGTTAATTAAATTAAAATTAATTGATAAAATGACTCAAATTAGCGATGGTGTAGAACCCTCGCCCGGCTTTCTCTATTCACACGGTGACGTGACTATCGCGGTCAATATATAATAACTTGTACTAAAATAACAAATTCAAGTGTAGTGTTTCTACCTATATCCGTTATTATGTTCACTAATACAAATGCAATTTTTTGTAAACGGTTTTTGGCCAGAAAACGTGTAGAATTATAAAAATTTTGCAACCGATATTTTCATTAGTATACTTCTTGAAGAAGTATTATGATTTAAAAAAACTACCACATATTTCTTATATTGTTAATAATGTATTACCAAATAGCACATTTATTATGCATTAGTAAATAAAACGTAACATATTACCACCACTGTTTTGTAAGTTACTCAAAGACACCATCACCCAAAAATCGAATTCCAAAACCAAAAACGAAAACAACTCTCCCAAAATCTATTTAATTTTACAAACTAAAAATCTACGAAAATAAAGAAAAACATCACCCCCTCTAAATCACATTAATTTGCGAACAGCCCCCTTCAACATCAAGAGCAGACCATCCATTCCAAATTGTCTTTCGCAGAAGCAGTGAGTCCCCCCCTTTTACAGGAAAGTGGGGGTGGTCGGTGCCCCTTCCCCCCCTTTACAGCAATTGCGTTAAACGAAATGGAAGGCAATGAGTGGGGGTGGCGAGAGAGAGTTGAATTCGGAATTCCTTTTCAATGCATGTTCCACTGAGCTCTGCATTGGCGAGTATGCAAATTCAATTTACCAGCGAGCAAGCACACCGGGCCTTTTCTGGTTACGCGAAAACCAATGCCATGTTTGGCGAAAAATCACCCATTTGGGCATACCATAAAAAATTCGGATTATATTATTAGTTATATATTATTAGTTATATATTATTAGTTATATATTATTAGTTATATATTATTAGTTATATATTATTAGTTATATATTATTAGTTTATTTTGGATTATATATTATTAGTTATAATATTATTAGTTTATTTTGGATTATATATTATTAGTTATATTATTAGTTTATTTTGGATTATATATTATTAGTTATAATATTATTAGTTTATTTTGGATTATATATTATTAGTTTATTTTGGATTATATATTATTAGTTTATTTTGGATTATATATTATTAGTTTATTTTGGATTATATATTATTGGTTTATTTTGGATTATATATTATTAGTTATAATATTATTAGTTTATTTTGGATTATATATTATTAGTTATAATATTATTAGTTTATTTTGGATTATATATTATTAAAAATACACGTTTTAATGTGTTAGTTGTTTGATTAGATGCATTTACTCACTCCTTCTTTTTCGTCGTCGCATACCATACGTCCAGCATTGTATGAACATATTTAACAATTAATTATATGGGCCATATTATGTGCAAGAAAGAACATACGGATGGTTTTGTTGGACGAAAGAGTTAAAGACCGACGGGACAATTAGTAAAACTTCAAGGTAGAACATACATTTTATATTATTCTTAAAAAGAAAAGTTACACGAATTCGGAAGAAAAAACCCGACCAGAACAGATTAACGTCCCACCAAAGATAAATAATGACAATTGGTAACAGTTTGGGACGGAGAACTGCCTCGTAATTTTGATTGAAAGTCAGTTGCCGACGATCAAAATCGCCCCACAATCCCCCTTATTATTATTTAGGAAAACATTTATTTGATTTCTATAAAGTATTATTAGAATATTAGTTGTTCAGACCTAAAACCGATTAAAAAATATTTTGGCGATTTACTTTCCATTTGATTTGGCGAAATTCGAATTTTTTTAACGGTAACCCTGTATTAGGATGGGAATTCCCTGGTGCGTTCCCATGTCCGGGGTGGGGTGAATATCGTTTTTTGCAGGGAAATGCGGTGTAAGTCGTCACTCGAATAGGTTTTATTTAGATTGCAGATGTTTTCTTTTCCTATTTCCAAGTGCTTTTAATTATTGAGGGCATTTCAATCTGGATTTTAATTTAAATAATAATTTATTCGTTGTAA
This sequence comes from Troglohyphantes excavatus, assembly GCA_963932185.1. Classification (NCBI taxonomy): domain Eukaryota; kingdom Metazoa; phylum Arthropoda; class Arachnida; order Araneae; family Linyphiidae; genus Troglohyphantes; species Troglohyphantes excavatus. The sequence continues at coordinate 61,182,736 of OZ010668.1, read as the reverse complement.
TATATTAATGTCATCTGCATAATTGACAAATTTAATTAAATTTTTTGTTTATTTGTTTATATTTATGCTAATAAGTTTTAGTTTAGTGGTGGATAATTGAAGATTTTACACCTGCGACTGATTATATAAAAATGTACTTTAATGGATAATTAAATAAACTAAATTATTTTTTTTATTTAAATTTATTGGAAAGCTATGCATACATAATTATAATCGTATATAACATTTTATAATTATAAATAATAATATTTGTATATTTTAATTTTGACTTATTTCATATTTAAAATATAGTTGAATGTCGTATTTAAAAAAAAAGATCTAGTTTCTATGGCAGCGTCAAACAATTTACTCACTTTAAAACAACATATTTTTAGAAACTGAAAACTAACTTATTTTTAACCTGATTATAATGATAATTTTATAATTATTATTTTTAATTACTTTTGTTTGGTTAAAAACATGCTACACTACAGCTACACAATGGGTTATTGGATATATCCCAAAGAAAAAAATAGATGAAATTACCTTAGAGAGATTACGACGACAATACATGAGCTGACAGGTGCTTTACTTTCCAAACTTCCAAAACATGAACAACGTGAGGACACTTGGATTACAACATATTGATATATAGCTTTCCTTTATATAATTACTTTTTTAATTTAAATTTATTGGAAAGCTATGCATACATAATTATAATTATAAATAACATTTTATAATTATAAATAATAATATTGGCACATTTTAATTTTGACTTATTTTATATTTAAAATATAGTTGAATGTCGTATTTAAAAAAAAAGATCTAGTTTCTATGGCAGCGTCAAACAATTTACTCACTTTAAAACAATATATTTTCTTTACCTGAGAACAAACTTATTTTTAACCTGATTATAATGACGATTTTAAAATTAATATTTTGTATTCCTCTTGTTTCGTTAAAAACATACTACCCTAAAGCTTCGCAATGGGTTATTGAATATATATCCCAAAGAAAAAAAAATAGATGAAATAACCTTAGAGATATTACGACGACAACACATCAGCTGACAGGTGCTTTACTTTCCAAACTTTCAAAACACGAACAGCGTGAGGACACTTGGATTACAACAGATTGATATTTACTACACGTACAGAGCTTTAGTTTGGTGGAAAGAGATGACTAAACTAGCAACTCTTCAAAATAGGAGCTTGATCAGATGTTCTCCTCGTCATGGTTCAAAACTACGAGACAGTGTTCCCGGGTCTTTCCTTAGAGACAGACCCTGAATCGTCAACAATAACCCACAGTGCAACTCTAGTGCGACGTTAATTCAACAAACCAAATATGAGCTCGGTACACTTGGGACCAGCAGTCTCCGGATGCGCCACGTGACCGCATATGTAACATAAGTACCGATGCCCCCAAATATATTATTTTAAATATGAGCATAATTCTATTGACATTTAAATACAGTAGGTTCTGCTTTTATAATTTTCTAATAAAAAATTAATACATCTCTTATCTCAGACAATGTTAACATATGTAAGAAATACAACACAAAGCTTATCGTAATGTTACTAAAAGAAAATCTAAAAAGCAAGCTTACTTTACGTCAGTTCTCTACAGAAAGACGTTAGCTATTCTTATTGAAAATAGCTTGGTGGACTTTCCCGAAAATAAATGCGTTTCTCTACTCAGAGTTTCTTTTGTCGTGCTATTTTTTATGCTGTATGTCCCCCCCCCCCCCCCCGAACTTATTTAATTCGGTTTCTTTTATATGATTTATACATTTCGCCTAATTCTATACGGGCCCTAACCTTGTTTTCATGTTCAGAAAAACAATCTTAAAGCTTTGCATCCGATATTAAATTTCCCCCGCTACTAGATATAATTTGGTATTTAAATTGAGTTTTGGGTTTTGGGCAATTTTTCATTGACTTTTAGAAACAGATTTTTATGCGGTGATGCTACATTAAGTGGCATGTTATTATGAAATTTAATATGTAACTTGTTTTCTTGAGTGTTGCGTAAAAGTGTTAAAATTTAAATATTCTTAACCAATTTTATATTTATTTTGTGTGCGTTTGAATTCTAAAATTGTCTAGTTTAGTACTGATTCAATCCAAATGTGAATGTGCAAAGAAAACCATTGAATTTGATTTTTTTACTGAATGGAAAAATATCGTATATCCTAAGGTTAACGTATTTTTGAAATGTTTTGAAATTAAATTTATTAAAAGCCGCATTTTAGAAATATAAAAATTGAGGACATTCAACTTTTATAAAGCTCAATATAACATTTTATGTATGACTTTAAATGAAAAATCGAAGGATACAAGACATTTTCACATGTATATTTATTAAACTCAGTGAGTAATGTTACTTTTTTTTGTTCAAATTCATTATACCATAAACCTTATTTTGAAACATTTCATATGAAGTTATTTTCACAAAATACATTTCCACAACTCAACTGTTGAAGATACTGTGCATATAACGCGGGTATGCTACATGTTGATTATCAATTTATTAATTGGTGTAAATTAATATTTATTAGTTATTAATAACATATGGTATTGTAATCACATTTACGTGAATAAGCCAAGTTTCGGGTCGACGTGACATATTGTATAAGGTAGTAAAACTGATTTGGGATATTTGGATAATACGACAACATCCTATTGAATTAAATAAAAGTTTGAAACCTTAAAAATAAAGTTTTAGCAATAAAATAATTGTATCCCGGCAAAGCATTAGATTTTACTCGCATACTTTAATGATAAAACACCTAATGGTACTGGAAATTGCCGTTAATGGTTGTTACACTAAAAAAATATATTTACTTTGTTAAGAATTGTTAGATTGCAAAATTACATTATGTACTTTGTTTATTGCGATAAATATTACATATATTCCATTTTTTCCGCATCATCACATCTTGTAATTTGAGTATTACATAAATAACTTTAATGATTTTGTTATTCGCTATTTTTTAAAATAATTATCTTGCTTAGCAAAAACATCCGAGTATGCATTCAAAGATCTGGAACTACATTTAAATCGGAGTGAGTTGTAACTCTCAAGTTAAAAATGTAAAAAAAAATCAGTTAAAAAACAAAGCTAGAATTTTTCTATAACAGCCTTTAAATAATATTTTTACAAATTTACTAGCTTTATTTATAAAAAATACGTTTATTTAAAAAATAGATTTAATATTTAAATTAAAAAAAATTAAAATATGTAATTAAAAAAAAAGATTATATAAAAATAGGTTTGTTAAAATAGGTTAATACTTTATTTTTTCATATACCCCAATAAAAATATGAAATATAAAGTATTTAAATTAATTTAAAAATAGTGTGCATTGCTGATTGGAAAGTTCACAGATAATCGATTATAGGTTTATTCGTGTAGCGCATAATATTTAAAAAAAATAACTTGCACTTAAATGGGGTTTATATTAAACGTGCAGCCAACTTTGTTTAGTTTGCTTTCAAGGCAACTTCGCTTTTCTTCGCATTTATTTTCAAATTAACGCCCGCAATTAAACAAACATCATTCCCTAAAGCAAGCAAATAAATTACTCGCAAAAGGTAAACTTTTTTTTTAAAGACCCGCTCCCCCTCCTCTTTTCAGGTACATTACCCCTCAACAAAAACAACTCCGCTCACCAATGCAGAAGAACACAAATTGGGGATTCAAGCCCATTTTGATTGCCGTTGCTACAAGAGAACCCCACGGAGCCTGGCAACAAAGAAAAATGACCGCAGAAAGAAATTGACAGACACAATTTGTCCTGGTGATTAAGATCTTAGGTCGGATTTCCTAAATTGTCAGGACGGAGTACGGCCGTAGCATGATTTGATGACCCATTAACTTAATGTCCCCTAACTTTCTGATGGTCTAAAATACATCTTGGCTAAAAAATACTTCAAATATGTGTCTTTATTGCCCTCCTTCCTGCTTTGTCCCTCAATTGTTATTACTCCAGTTTCTTTACATTTCTTGTTATTTTTCCGGTATCGATCTCATCGTAAATTTTGGGCGAGAAGGGAAGGTATCCAGGGCATTAGCTCCAATTGTGATCGAGCTGATTCTTTTATGATGTTTATGTACCATGTTATAATGGGCTGTTTTCAAAAGATGAAGTTTTGTTGTTCTTTGTGTCAAAAGGTGTCATATAAACCTTTTGTCATACTGGACGTTAAACTTTATTTTAGAGTATATGATCCATTAAACACTCCATATAAGCAAACAAGTTTATAAAATATTTTTTTTTCCTTAACAAAAATTAAGGTTTTTTTTATGCTTAATATTAAATGGATAAAATAATGTTATGTTTTAATATAAAATAATGTTATGTTTAATATAAAATAATGTTATGTTTTAATATAAAATAATGTTATGTTTTAATATAAAAAATGTTATGTTTTAATATAAAATAATGTTATGTTTTAATATAAAAAAAAAATTATGGTTTAATATAAAATAACGCTATGTTTTAATATCAAATAATATTTAAAAAAAAAGGAAAATCGACTAAGAACAATGTGCTAATACAGCGTTTCTCAACCTTTCAGTATTCGCGGCCCAGTTTTTAATCATAATTTTCATCGCGCCCTCAGCTTACAATAAAATGTATACAACAATAATGTATATTGAGTATTTTGGATTATTATTTTTTAACTATTTTTATTATTTTTTAACTAACAGCCAAAACTAGAGTAAAGGCGAGCCAACGTTGACGAGAAACCACATCTGGCATTTTGCCAAGCCGGCGGTGAATTGATGAAGCGAATGAAAGCGGGGAAAATTTAAATATTATATTTGAAATGAAAGCCAAACAGGGAAATAACGTTAAAAGAATATGAAAGTAGAAAAATTCGTTAATGAAAGTTAACATAGACAAGGTGAGCTAAATTTAAAAACTGGGAATAAATTTTTTCGAATAATAAAAGAAATAAAACAGAAACATGAATAAACAAAAGAGAAAAAAATAAGTAATGATTGTGGAAGGAAATTCAAACGACCGATGCCGTCTCGAGCATGCGCAGAGGAAATGTTTTCTCATATGAAGAAAGAAAATGTTCGATAACACAAGTTTCAATTACAATGTGTTCGTTTTAATTGCAATTCACCATATTAAATATTCACGGCATCAGATTTATGCAGACTCATGGATAATTTTTTAAGCGGAAGGAAGCGAGCATTAGACGATAGTCTAGCATCAACAAGTACACAGACAAGCGTAGTTCCGAAAATAAAATCAAGAAAATATTCTCAAGCATACTTAAATTTTGGTTTTACTAATACTGAAGTAAATGAAGAAGAAAGGCCCATGTGTATCATTTGCTCAAAAATATTGGCAGCAGACAGAATGAAACCTAATTAACCTAAATGACATTTGGAAACGCTTCATAGTGAGTACGTCAACAAACCCAGAGAATTCTTCGAATTAAAATCATATAAAAAGCAAAAAACATTTTTTAAAGAAACTTCGGCTGTGAATAAAAACGCTTTAATTACACATTACAAAGTTTCATATAAAATAGCCAGATGTAAAAAAAACCTCACACCTTTGATGAAGAGCTTATTTTGCCAGCAACAATTGAGATTGTAGAAACTATGTTTGGCGATAATTTTTCAAAACAATTGCAGTCCATACCTCTTTTAAATGATACTGTTGCTCGTCGAATTGGTGATATAGCTGAAGATGTAGTGTCAACTTTTCTCGAAGTTGCGTTAAATTTTTTTTCATTACAGCTTGAAGAAGCAACAGATAGTAATAAAGATGCTCATTTAATTGCCCATGGTCGATTTTGTGATAATATGTCAGTAGTAGAAGGACTACTTTTCTGAAAACCAATAGAACTCAAAACAACAGCGCTCGCATTATTTGCTATTTTAAAGGATTTTATGAACGAGGCAAACATATAATGGAAAAATTGCGTCGGAATATGTACCGATGGTGCTCGTTCAATGTTCGGAAGATTCCAAAGTATACAAGCGCTTGTAAAACAAAAATCGCTTCAGTGCGTCTGGACACATTGCATGATCCACATAGAAGCTCTGGCTTCGAAACAAATAAGTCCTGGGCTGAATATTGTGTTGACTGCGGTTGTAACCGTAGTAAATTATATAAAAATGAGACCCCTGAAATCGAGAATCTTTTCCTCACTTTGTAAAGACATGGGTTCAGTACATTCAGCGTTACTATTTGATTGCGAGGCAAGATGGTTATCACGTGGGAAATTTTTGCAACGTGTTTATGAATTAGGAGAAGAAATCGCCATTTTCCTAGAAGAAGAAAACAGACCGGAAGCCGAGAATTTTCGCGATGGTTTATTTGTGATGAAATTGAGCTACTTGGTCGACATATTCGAGAAATTAAATAACCCGAATCTTCAAATCTAAGGAGAAAATACGCATACGTTGGATACGAGTGATAAAGTTAATGCTTTCTGTAGAAAATTGGAATTATGGCGCAGAAATTTAAGGCAAAAAAACTTAACATTGTTTGTAAATGTGGATGATTGTACTAAAACTTACAAGGCTGAAGAAGAACATGTAAAAGTTGTTTTTGTAACCATTGAAAATCATTTAGCAATGCTAGTAAAGAATTTTAAAAAGTATTTTCTTGCTGACGACAAACTGATGGCAAAGTTACGAGTGGGTTAGGGATCCATTTCATAAGACTCCCGAAGGACTCTCAATTGATGAGGAGAAAAAATTCATAAACTTCACGACAAGTGGCGAAACCAAAAGACAATTTAGTAATAAATCACTATTTGAATTTTGGGGAGGAGTAGAGGATGATTTTTTTGCACTAAAAATAAGGGCATTTTGCATTCTATTACTCTTTTCAACATCCTACCTTTGTGAAACTGGATTTTTTGCTGTGGCTTCTTTGAAGACAAAATATAGATCTCAGCTAAATATATAGAAACAGAACTGAGAGTGGCTATTTGTAATATTAAGCCTTCCTTCGAAAAACTTTGCTCTGCAAGACAGGCCCAAGGAAGTCACTAATAATTATTAAATTTTTTTAATTTAGTATGTTTTGATTACGTAAGTTTTGATTTAGTAAGTTGTTTTACTTTATTTGTTAAATATGTCGAAATGTATTTTTTTTTCTATGTATATGTGTGCTTTCCTTTCAGACAGTTAATCAATTTTTTTAAATAATATTTTCTCTTGGATATTCTCGCGCCTCCCCTCTAGTGTGCTCGCGCCCCCCTAGGGGGGCGCGCCCTACAGGTTGAGAATCGCTGCGCTAATAAGTATATATTTTTTAAACTTTACAAATGAGTTTGAAATTGAATATACTCAGTATTTAAGGGACCATATTGCAATATTCATTGGCGGTTATTTAAAACCTATGTAATGTGTATATGCCTTATGTTATATTATTTTGAAAAATTTTTGAAGCATATAAATGTTATTGAAGCCCTTTACTTAAATAAGCATAACAAAGTTATTCACACTATAAATATATCCTTGACATGATAATATAACATTCAAATGTATAAAAAAATTATTGATAAATATGTATTTATCAAATGTTATAATGAAGTGTATATATTCACCTTAGACAAATGTAATGAAATGGTTTAAATTTATTTTTATGTCAAACAAATTTGGTGAAATTATACAAAACTACCAAGTATGTAAATGGAGATTAGTAGTTTTAGAAAGTTTAGGAAAGTTACCTACTATTTAAATTGTTAATCTATGTTTACCTTTTTTCCAGTGTTTTATGCATTTATACTTCTATTAATGTATTTTAAATGAATGGTTCATTTGGAGTAATCGAATGCACGCTTCTATGTAACTCGTTTAATTTTGCTTTCGTTTGGAAACTGTTTTGATGGATTATCATTTTTCTTCCCATTTCACAATTTGTTAAAATGAAAATACTGTCATTTAGCTAACGTAACACATTGCGATATCGATTTAAACAAAAATTCGAGCGTTGTAATTTTACTCGTAACCCTTTCAAATACAAATTTTGATAAGAAAAATAACATTTAATGAAATGAATCTAACGTGATTCCTTCTTTCAAAATCTACTCATAATGAAATGAAAAGATAACATAATCACACAGCAAAATTTTATCTCAAATCAACTCACATTTCACAACAGTTAAAATCGCTATCAATAAAGCCCCCATATCCAAAACAACACACGAGAAACCGACGCATTAACATCCATCACCGCATGTTAAAACCCCCACCATCCTAATAGTTATCGTTACCTCTACCCCCGACGGCTTATCTCACCTCAAAGGGCCCGGGATATGACATTCATAGCAGAAACCCTATCTCTCCATCTATTTATATCCCGAACGAAATAAATCACAGTTCCAATAAGGCGAAAACGCGCTCGGGGTCCGTTTTCAACGGGGTTTTGGGTGGGAAAATAATTTCTCCCAGAAACGCGGAATCAATAACGCTGAGAGTCGTTGGTGAAAGAGTGCAGATAAATCATGCGATTTCTCACGTGTACTTTGAATATTCATGCCACATCGGGAATGGGGCGTGTGAGTCGATGTGTTGGATTTATGGCGCAGAGGTGGCCGGGGTGTTATCGAGTTATAAATGCATTACGCAGAAATAAAGTTGGTAATTGCTTGGGGTTGGTAGTGTTTAAGTCGGTTCTGGGATCAAGATATGGGATGGTATAGAGTTTCTTTAATGAGATTTGGAAAGCTAACTTTTTCCATTTTTGGTATTTTGTCGAAATTTTGATGGTTAGAGGTAAGCTTTGTCGGTATTTCGTGATTGGTTGAAAAATGTGCATTTGGACTACTCATAGCGTCGCCTCAGGGCAACACAGTAGGAAATCAGCAAAAACTTTTTGCCTAAAAAATTGATTTTAAAATTTGCAGTTTTTTCAATGCTGAATATCTAAAGCTGTTTTTCAAGGATTTCAAAGAAGACATAAAAATGTCCGAGTGTTCCACTAAATAAAGGCTCATTTGGTAATATTAGCAAGACCGAAAACTGATTTTCGTTTTTTTAGATGTCTTACTGTTGCTCCGAGGCGACGATATGTACATTGCAGTTTGTACACTTCTTTGCAAAAGCGACTGTGTACAATGTATCGTAAACTAAGCGTATCTTAACAAACAATGAATACTACTTCTGGTTTGCAAGCTTTGTAGTAATTTTTCATATAATTAATTAGGCGGTCAAGCGCACATGGAGATATAACTGCCTTTCTTCTAATATGACAGATTTAAGGTGTTTGAGAATCATTAGAGGGAGACATAATGTCAAATGGTATTTCAGACATTTTCAAAGTAATTGAGTTCCAGTGAATATGTTGGCCAATCCATGCAGACAATGCCTTCCCTTAAAAGGAACTCGTTCACCAGCTTTAAATCGCATTACGTGTGACATTTATGGTGTGGAGGTAGTGAAGCTTCTGTAAATGCATTATGCAGAAATTTAGCATTTGGGTAGAAGTGTGTAAGTCAGTCTAGCATTAAAGTACGTAACGCTATGGGGTTCCTTTATTGCGATTTTAAAATTTATGTAACTGTCTACGATATTTTTTATTTTTGGAAAAATTACACATTTTATTTGTCATATTTAAGGAATTATAATTTTTTTCCTCGCTTTTTGTAATAACCTTTCATTGCGATGTGGGGGTTTTAGAAGACTCAATCTAGAAAATAACATATGAACACATTAACAAACTAATCGCCATTAATGGGACAGCATTTAATTTAATATCCATACTTCTGATAAACTACAGTTTGATGATCGCCAAATACCAGCAAATATCAAGAAATAGATAATTTGGTGTGTAGCTCCTCATTGGAACAGATTAGACACGTACGTCACTTCCCCTACCTTGGAAAATAAATATTTAAATCTAAGTCTCTACTAAATATATTTAGTCCCATTATAAAACGGAGCCCCAGTTGCTCAGTTGGTAAGGCGTTCAGCTACTAATCAGAGGATTGGTGGTTCGAATCCGGGAAATGGACTTGACATAGAAAAGTAAAAAAGTAGTGATCTTGCGATCGGAGAGTTGCCAGCTTCGCTACAAAAATACTAGAAAGTCGTCCAGAATATCCAGCAAATTATACTGGCGTGTATACGGGACTGGTGCCCGATAAATCTGATCGGGGTCCAAAGTCCCGACGTCTATTGAAGGCGTTGGGTGCCAATTCAGGTGTTTCCTCGTCATCTGCAGTGGCGTAGCCAGCATTGGGTTACTTTGGGTTAGAACCCCCCCCCCCCATAGCCAGATCAAAATGATTTTTTTGAAAAATAACAAGTGCCAAAAAAAAAAAATTCTTTTTTTCCGATTTTTATAGAGAAAACACGCGTTGCATTTCCTGGTCTAACCCACATGTATCTCCTGACTTTCTGTGGGGGGTAAAAAAATTCTCTTGTTTGAAAATGAAAGTCTTTATTTTGTTAAAACTAAATGCCATTTTAGAAAGAATTGACGAACTAAAGAAAAATTTCGTCCCCCAACCCACCTCCTAATTTTTTCTGGTGCTTCTATTACATTTACAATCAATTTTATTTTCTCGTATTATCTTGTATCTTCTTCCAGCACACAGACAGCTAACAGACATTTGGGAGCCACTTCTGTCATTACAAAATACTCATCGTTCAAATAAAAAAAAAAATGGAAATGAGCGGGAAATATATTGGCGCCGATATTTGCTACGCTGAATATTATGAGAGCCAACTGAACTTTTAGAACCCAATCGCTGCGAGTGTAGGTGGTTTTATTATATTTGGGTTCGAATCAGTTTAAATAATTTCAATGGTGTTACAATGAAAGAACTAATATTATATTTTAGTCAGCAAGGACGAATGGTTTTTGTGAACATGCAGTTTAAATATGGAGCAAAGCTGCGAATATTTAAATTGTAAAAAAAAAACCTAAATGAACGGTATTTTCTGAGTTTGATAAACTGGGTAAGTGGATAAATATCATACTGCATTTTTTAATTAAAGTTTAATTTTAAAAGATTTCTTAAAATTCGACAAAATAAAGTTTTTGTATTTGATAGTCATATTTAAAATAGCCAAACGTAAGAGTAGACGCTCACGAGCGATTTTAAACGAAACCAATAACGTTCAGTATTTTGCATGAATTTTGGCGATAATTTTTTTTTCTATCTTTATGTTTACCTGTCTATTTTGTTGGGGTTTAATAAATGTTTTTTTTTTTAAATAAAACTTTTACAAGTTTATTCATTATTTATAATCCGTACTTTAGTTCATGTTGACATCTCTAACCGTTAGACATGTATTTTCCCACTGTTTCATAAATATTTCTGTTTGACCATATTATGTAGCTGTGTTTTATATATGACAGTTTTATTTATACCATTAGGTAAGAGAACTTAACCAGTAAAAAATAGATATTCCAAGACCCATTCTACACGGACGCTATTTACGCCGCGTTGCATTTGGCAAATGTCTCTGATTGGTGCATTCAAACCATGTGCTGGACCAATCGCAGAGTTATCTGCAAAAGCTAACGTGCACAAATAACGTCCGTGTAGATTGGGGACATTATTAAAGCACATTAGCTTTTGTAGATGGCCCTGTGATTGGGAAATACAAACTATGTGGTTTACATATACACACGTAGAGCCATCTGTATCTAACACGCGTAAATACGGCGCTGCATCTTGTGCTGGTGATTAGACAAGCATTTTTCCATTTTTTGTCTAGCTTCACAGATTCCACAAATCAATGTTTTTTTTTATAATAATATATTTTTTATTCACTTATTTGATTTTTTTACAAGCAACGTCAATTTCCGTTATGATTTTGCCACAATGCGCCGTTTTGCTGCGTCAAGCAACCAATGAAACCTCCTCCCCCATATCACGCCATAGTCATGCATGATGATTTTAATTATATAATAAAGAATTATTTACAAATTTAAAATTACTACTTAAAAATTATTATTATTACCCCCCATCAATATTTAGCTACAGACTTAAATCCCAGTAAAATGTCAACCAGGTTTGTTAGTAATTTAAATTAGGAAATGACTAAAGATTAACCTTTGAAAATTAAGCTTTTAATTTACATCTTATTTATAATTTTTATATATATTTAATTAATTAAAATTATTAATTAGAATTTTAATTTAAAACCACTGCTTAAATTAAAAAATATCATAAATTAAATTTACTAATTTAAAATTACTACTTAAAAATTATTATGATTATTTAAAATTATTAATGAAAATTGCTAATTTAAAATTATTAATGAAAATTGCTAATTTAAAATTATTAATGAAAATTGCTAATTTAAAATTATTAATGAAAATTGCTAATTTAAAATTATTAATTAAAATTATTAATTAAATTTAATTAAAATTATTAGTTAAAAATTGTTCAAATCAATTTATAATTAAAAAAAATATTTGGTTTTGGTCGGACCAAAAATAATTTATGAACCCCCCCCTTCGAACAATCCTGACTACGCCACTGGTCATCTGACCATGGTTCTAAAATAACTAGGTGCATGTATGAATGTGTATGTGTTCCCGGGTCTTTCCTTAGGGATTGACCCCGAGCCGTCGCCAATAGCCCAATGTGCAGCTCCAGTGCGACGTTAATTAACAAAACCAAACCAAACGAAACCAAACCATTATAAAACATAAATCAATGTTATTAATATTATTCAAATGATACAATTTATTTGCTGCATAATTTTACCGCGTCTAAAGATCCCTAAACCACTTCTGGGTTTATAGGAGTCAACTTAGAGTAATTTTTTTTCATGTTTATGGAAGGTATTTTGCGGGCCCAAAATTAACCGTTCGCCTCGATTTTATATAAATTTTCACAGTATTGTAATTGTAATTATTTTTCAAATAAAATGCATAAATGAATTTCTTTAAAATCAATTTATTGAAGGATATTTCATAATGCAATATATTGTTTTACTTAATTGTTTATATATTAATTTTTGTACTTTGGTATTGCCCTTAACGTACGTACTGACACGTATATACATATTATTCGGGTAAGCTCCTTTTCGTTTTCTCAGTTATATATTAATTTAAGCTGCTTATAAACACGAAATTCTTTTATAAACAAAATAAAATCTAAAAGCTTGCTCCCAAAGAAAGTTAATTTGGTTGTCTCCAAAATACAACAGGCGTCTAAAGGGCTTTTGCGCTTACGTTTGTCTAGACTACAGCTTTATAGTTCTTTTCGTTTCCAAACACAGCATCATGTGTTAAGGAAATGCAAATGAATAAGGAATGATTAATAAAAGTTTAAAGTAAAGGCGTTATAGAAATTCTTCTGATTTACTAAAATTAAATTTTCATCTTAACTTACTTTAAGATCAAAGTTTTAAAATTTTGTTAGGAAAACTGGGTGTAAGTTAAAGTTGTCGCATTTTTTAGAATATTTTAACTTTACTTGTTGTCAATTGATCATATTTATGGAACCGGTTCTAAATTAACATTATGCTACGTGGATCCCTACGATCTGCCCGCTGTCGGAGTATGGATACGTTTCAATTTTGTTTGCATATTAAAGTAAGGGGATTAAACAAAATATAAAATTATTTTTTTTAATTTATTTTAATTTTACACATATTTTATTAGGAATATGGACACGCATTTACCTAAAAAATACATACAGTAGAAAATATAGCAGCAAAATAAGACATTTTATTGCTTTCAGTCTCTTTATTGTACATTTAACGGACATTTAGAATCATGTACACTTTGTTCCGTAAACTCATGCAGATTTGTTTTTCAGCCGCTTTGGAGAATCACTAATATGTTGTAAAATTATTAAATTAATTTAGGATTTAATTTATTTCAGTTTTTTTTTTACTTTTAAAAATAATTATAGTTTTTGTTAAATTATAAGCATTACTGACCAATCTTAATACATTTATATATCTAAATGTAAAGTTAAAATTAGTGATTTTGAATTTCTAGAAATGACAATGCGTTCTTAAAAACTATAAAAAGAAACATTGGATTTCAACTAAAAATTTTTTTAATTGTTCAAATAATAATTTTTATTACTTAAAAAAAGCCAATTAACATTTTTATAGGAAATACATCATTAATTAATTTTATTTATTTTGCTGAACTACGTCAGATTGTGTACTACTAATTTCTTTTATCCTAATATATGTGTTACATGTTGCTTAATTAGGCTATGAATTATGGCATATGTAATTAGGACAAAAAAAATCCTTAAATGAGAATTTTATTTTAATTACGCATTTTTATATTTTACGTAGTGATTAATGAAACCCTTCCCTAATGCAAGTCAAATCTGTATTTTGTAATTAATCAAAGGTTCTAAATTTTATGTTGGTAGTGAAATGAGTTTAAAGAAACGTGATTTTAAGTTTCTTTAACTGCATTCTAAAGAGTATTCATCCTACCAAAAAAATAACTTACAAATACTTTGAAATGGTATAAATTACGTTAAATTTTATTTGAAACTTTTGATTCTAAATTCAGCGATACAAACTATAAACAGTTTTATTGGGTAACACCTGGGGTTATATACGAGGCAGAACATTATAGAGCATAAATATTTATCTCCATCACAGGTTTAAAAAGTAAATTTTATATTTTATTGTAATGATTTATTACGTTTTTATAATTACTTTTGTATGAGTGTGTATTATTTATCAATTAATTAGACGTCAATATCTAGATGTCTAGGGTGATGTGGGGAAATGAGTCTTAAAATTTTGGCGATCAAAGTCCAATTTCTTATTGGAATGTTTTTTTCAAATTACAATTAATTTATAGAATCGTTGTTTTATTACCATTGTTTTATAAATTCTGAGGTTTATAAATATTTTAATAGTTATTTTCCAACATACTGCGATTTATAAATGGGGTAAAATGGTATCCTAATCCAATAATAGAATGAATTTTTAGTACAAAGAGGCATTATTAGAATAAAATGTTAAGTCAAATTAGCAATTAGAATAAAATAGAATAAATGCCAACCTTAAAATATTTAACAAAATTAAAACATTTGATTATTAATAGGCTAGTTTTATTTCCAAAAAGCAAGCTGAAATCCTCCTTTTGACATTTTGAAAAAATAACTATATAGTATTATTTATTTCCTTTAAAATAGAGCACCTGCTAATATTATTCTTGGTTTGTTTGGATTCTGGCACCTGTGATGTTTTTTCTTCAAATTTGTTCTGCAGACGACTTTTTTATTTCATTTAAAACATTGTACTTAATTTCGAATAAACAAGATAATCGTGGCCATTTTATTTCGAAATATCTTCTTACTTTGAAATTTTTTTTAAAAGAAAAGTATGTTACTTCATTATATTTATATATAAATAGTGTTAAATACATTGCAGTTAGTTCTTGTCATTTATAAACATCGAAATTCATATTTTTGTAGAATAATTTCACTTTTGCTGAACATTGTTAAATATTTACGAATTTCCCATTCTTTAACACTAATAATTGGAAAATCTATTTTTCTCTATGTACAAAATATTGAGAAATAGGTAAATAAAAATGTTTTTTAATTCTTTCATTAGAATGTATTTTAAAATATTTATTTTTTATTCAAAACCCATTAATTTCAAATTATCCTATTTTTTTATATTCATAAACAAATCGATATTGACCCTTGTATTAAAGCACCCATAAATGTATATATTTTAAATGTACCTAATTAACGAAGTATATTAACAAAAATGAACAACATCAAAACATAGTTTAACATTGTTTAATTCTATATTTAATTTCTAAAAAGACCCATTTTCTCCCACCTTACTTTTTATTTACAAAAAGTCGTCAATGTAGCTATTTACTCAAAATGTATCTTGTGTTGAATAAAATAGTAATAGTTATGCAAAGCTGACGAAGAAAATTAACTAATATTTAATATAATTCTTAAAACTTTCTTCGTACATACAACGATGAAAACCAATCAAATTCAATATGCAATTACCCCCCGAAAAACACTACACATTCCAGATTCCAGATCCCCCCCGCCTCCCTCAACACCCTACCCTCTCCATCTGCCAACCCTTTTACAAAGATTCCGGAGAACCGGGAAATCTTTGTATAAATTGGAACGATGGAAGGGAAAAGGGAAGATTTCGGAAACTGTCAATTTTACGAAAGCTTTGTTGGGGGGGGGGGGAAGGAGGAGGGGGACTACGAAAGCAAAAGGGAGCTTCCAAATAAATCAATGCAAACGTCGGCCGAAGCAGAGGCTGCTGTAACTTTATAATAAACCCCCTATACACACGGCCACCGCTGATAACGGATTTTGCAAATTAACTTTGGTTACCGCATACCTTTGCGATAAATGTTTCCAATATTCCACAGAGTAATAACTGCTGCACACAACAAGCCGGGCGCATAAGGGAAGGGGTGTATCAGGGGGGATATCCTTTATTATTATTATCGAGAAGCATGTTTCTTTGAGTTGATTTTTTTTTTTTTTTGGGGGGGAGGGGTGGAGGTCTTTTTTTAAGAGGGTTTTCTCGGGAATGTTTTCTGAAATTGGATAAGAGGGAGCGTATTGGAAATCTTCTTCGGAGTCGGATGGTGTCATCAGTTTTTGAGGGGAATTGGATCGTGCTTCGACAAAGGGCAGAAGGCAGCTGATATCTGTTCCTAATTTCGAAAATGTACAGTTATTTGGGTGTAGGCAGATATCTTATATGTTGATTTTCTGGGTATTTTAAGAACTACCAAAACCAAACAATGAAATATTTCATAAAAGCTTCATATATTTAGCTACCATTGTTTTTATTTCATTATCTAAATATATATAGTAACTATAGTGGAACAAAAAAAACTTATAAAATAGAGAATAATACATGCGTGTTAAATAATGATGTAAATGCCTTTCTAAACATATGATTTAATTGAACCTAATGAAATTAAAAAAATATATATTACCCTTCTTATCAGAACTTAATTGAATCAAAGTATTATTTTGTTAAAAATGAAAATCTGTCATATTTAAATTTTAATTATGGTAAATTACATTACACTTCCTTGTTACTTTTTTTTGTTTATTTTTTTTTGTGTTTATTTTTTTAATCCTTTATGTACTCTCTTATTTTGATTTCAATACCTTTCTGATAATTATTTACTGCATTGCCTAGAATAGCTTTAGGTCCACGTTTTAAAAACTGTCATGTTTTTTTTTTGTTTAAAACTCCTATAAATAAAGTTCTTTGTTAAAAGTATTTCTTTGTTAATATAGATTTTTAACGTTTTTTAAAGTCTATGATTATTTTTCTGTCTTACATCTTGGTACAATAACAATAAAAAGCACAGGTAGCTAATATAAAACACTGATATTTTGATTTCAGCAAAACATACCCCTCTTAGATTTTTGTCCTATCTATATATTGTTATATTATATTTAGTAATTTTTATTATAAAATTATAATTATGTTAAATAATAATTACTTATCTTATGTGCCAGCGATTGGAGAAAATTGCATTAGTATATCTTTCAGTGCATGTTAAAATTCTATCAACCGATCTACACCTGCTGTTTAAGTTTTATGATGCAAAAGTAGTTGTATAATTTATTGCTGATATGAGTCACTTATTATTATAATTGTAATTTTGCTTGTAATTATGGAAAATAAGTTAATTTAAAATTGCTAATCTTTTATTAAAATATAAATACTTCACATTTATACTTTATGATCTATATTTAATTTTAATAGTATAAAACAGTTTATTTAATTGCGTATTAGCTATTCCTTAGACATTGTAATTCCGGATTTAGATAAATATATTAAAACATATTTTTGAACTGAATGTATCTCAACATGTTTTGAAATAGTGACATCGCGCTACATATAATTTTAGTACATAAAAAAACATTTGCAATGCTTTATATTTTATTCACGAAACGAAAACAAATATGTCGGTTAAGATTGTAAGTCACGGGATTTAATAAGATATAATTGCTATTTTTGTAAATTTCAAATTAACAGATAGTTAACTGCTTTGAAATCTGAAACTCTTATAACGTAATTTATTATTCTTGATAAATACAGCTCTTTGAACGCCTCATTACACAATCGATGAAATTTATTCTTAATAACATTTCTCTAACTTACATTTTTTTTAAAACGTAATGAAAATATACTTGCTGATTGCATTGTATTTATAATTATGATAAATGTACTATAAAATTAAATAAGTTAAATAAACTAATTTTCTGCGTATAGTATAAATAGGATTTTAATCACACAAAATAATATTTCATCGAAAAAAATTCCGTGTAATGAAAGCCAGCAAATAAGATTTAACTAAAGAATATAAGGCTTTATATTTAATTTGAAACGTATTCTTTTGGTTTTGTGACAAAATAATCTTAAGAATGTTGACGAGCAACAACATCTGCCTAACATCTGTCAATGAAAACAGTGGCACGTCAGTGAAGAGATGGAGTACGTGCTTTGTTTTTAAATTTCCTTAGTTTAATTAAGATTTTCCGGGAAAACAACACGTTTGCATTTTTCAAGTCTGAAGAATATTTGATAAGTTTAATATACACTTAAAATATATAAAAAACATTATTTAAACTCTGAATATTTTGATATGGGTGGTAGTGTCAATATTAAATTCGGAATATAGGACTGGAATTTATTTTAAGTGTTCTTAATAAGTTTTTAGAATTAAACTGTCTAGTTTCAAAATCAGATTATTTTTGACAATATTTTTAAAAGAAACAAAAAAAATTAACTCATTTTTATGGAATATTTTTTTTCTTTACAAATTGGTATTAGATAAACGCAAATCTTAATCAATTTTTAGCTTTGTGTATTACTTTGAGAGAGAAAACAAAATAGTTGGGATCTTAATGGCTTTGCAATCAAGTTATGGGATCTGTTTTGTTTGGCAACAAAGCTGCGGGATATAGTTTGACTAGTGCGATGCGATCAGCGAACTATAGTCTACGCAGTACGGACTTATTGATCTATCAGATTTGAAACCATTTGCAACATTCACATGGCAAAATGAATAATATATAGTTGCTTTGGAATGTTATGACTTTCGTCTACTGATAGATCTGTAGGAAACTAAAAATAAATTATATAATCTGAAAATCAAAAAAACGTTATATATCTGGTTCAAAAACTAAACGACTCATTTGTAATATGTAGCATTGTGTACAATTATTTCTAAATCAGAAAATACGTTTCACATTCAGGGACTTTTAGTCACCAAGAAACTCCAACACCTTCAAACTTCACCAAAAACTTATCAAGTGACTTCGTCTACTGATAGATCTGTAGGAAACTAAAAATAAATTATATAATCTGAAAATCAAAAAACGTTATATATCTGGTTCAAAAACTAAACGACTCATTTGTAATATGTAGCATTGTGTACAATTATTTCTAAATCAGAAAATACGTTTCACATTCAGGGACTTTTAGTCACCAAGAAACATCTAGGAAATACATTTATCATCGCATCCTCCAACAAAACGAATGGAATATTTTAACAAACAATGACCAAATTAAAATTCATAAGCTGCAACATCCAAATCCCTTCAGAGACAACCAAACAACTTTAAAATTCTCAAAGCGAGACCCACACACATTCTACCAAATCCTACTCAGGGAGCAACTTCGAATAAACCATTATACAATAAATGATAAACAGCAGAATATCGAGTGGTATGGAGTTCCAATTCCTTTAAATGAATCCCATTTAATGAGCAGAGTTCCCTCAAAGGGATATTGAAATTCTGCATACAGGGGATAGAATATCCCGAACCATTAATAAATCATTACTTTATGCATTGGAATATTTAGTTTTCAACCCGAAAACCTCATCCAAATGCATTGTCTTTCCTTTTGTCATATTCACAATCCATCTGTTTCGGGTCGTCTGAGAGTAGCAGCTATTTTATATATACATATCTGCGATTTTATACTTCCAGGCCGGGTGCCAGATGGGGTGCGCCATGTGCACGTTAGATCTGGAGAATTGTAATACCTGGATTGAGAAGTAAGACAAATAGGCAATAAGTGCCGCACCGTAAACATCTGCGACTGCGAGAAATAAAAACAGAATTATGGCGGAAAAAGGAAGAAAAACTGTTTTTGCATCCAGTGCTTTTGTTTTTCCTGTAGCTATTGTATCGAAAATAGGAATTCTTTTTCGCATTGGGGAATAAAAGAAATGATGGAATATTCCGGAATATTGGGGACCCGTGGGGTATGGATGGGGAAGGAGGGGTGAAGCAAAACAGAATAATAGATACATATAAGGGAATCGAAATGCTTCTGCTGTAAGGCGAACTCTGATATAAGCCAGTCTCTGTTTTCTTTCAAGGTAAGAAATGCATACGGGAACAATGGTATGAGACGAGTACAAATAAAATTGATATTTTTTGTGCGTCGTGTGTTTGTAGATCAAAAGTTCCGATTAACTTGGTTGCTAAAAATGTTTGTATATTTGCATTTATTGCTATATTATTTATTTTTAAAAATTATTAAAAAATATTTTATGTTTAGTAAATACCTCATCTAATAGGTTATTTAATTTAATAAGATGTATTTATTTTTAAGATAAGATTCATGTAATAACGTAATAAGATCAATCTCTTTTCAATACTTAAAAGTTAGCAAATATGACATGGTTTTTAAATAAATTGCATTTGAAAAAGAGTTTTAAATGTATTTATTTATATACTCAATTTACAGCTTTTGAGGGGGTGTACTTATGATACATTATAGTAAATAATTTTTTATTGTTTTGATGTGTCTTAAAACGTATTTGGATATAATTAACTTTTAGTATTTAATATAATTATAATTAAAATGTTTAATAAATAAATATTATTTTGTGAATTTTTTACAGCTATAATTATGTAGTTATATTTTAAAAATACATTAAACAGGTTCACATTTTTTAAAGTTAACTTTTTATGTTTATGCTTTATTATTCCAATGCTATATATCAGTATATTGGTGCTGCATTGAAAATATTCCCCTTCACTTGGTATCTTATAAACAGTGCCGCACGAAAAAAAGTAGCTAACAAGTGCAATAGTATTTAAACCAACGAATTAATTTCTTAGAGAAATATCATTGTAACACCAGACTAATGATTAAAATATGTTTTATAATTAGAAGCATTGTTGAAGTATCTATATCAATAACATATTTCAATGATATTTTTTTAAATTTTTCATAAACAAATTAACCTTCCTGATGACAAAATCCCACCCCTCTAAAATATACTTATTGGGTAACTATTTTCAAAGTGTAAGTTTTCAATTACATATTGGTTATAGACGCAAAACCTAAAGCAAGTTATTTCATCGTTCGCAATGTGATCGACATAACAATCAATGCAATGCGATACAACTATGAACCTACACGAACCCACATTCTGGAAATGTTACTTACAGTTCTGTCCCCCAGGTGACGCACCCTGCACGGCAGGTAGGCCGTCTTGCCAGATGTGGTGGTGACATTTCTGCTCGTCGAATTGTCAAAGTACGGGACGAGGTCCTGGTCCACCCGTCGTACCTGTCGAGAGAACAGCCGAGACTTCTGTCGGTCTGTTGTGGATTCTGTAAATAAGAAGGACATAATTAATATTAGTAAATAAATTAAATTATTGAATATACGGTAAAAAGACATATTAGAGGTTATATTTTGTGAGGCAAAGCTTAAATCTATCTCTTGAATATATTTATTTCGTTTTATGAAGCTTTGAAACTATGTAATTGTATTTATTTTTATTTTTTATTTTTGAAGTGCAAACATTTAAAACGTGTTTTGTCCAAGCTTTCTAAAAAAAATTATGAGTTTTATATTATTCTTTAATAATTTATTGAATTATTCTATAATATATTATTATAATATTCACAATAAACTATTATAGTCTCCTTAATAAATCACTATAGGGTTCCATAATAAATTAATATAGTTTTCTATATAATACATTATTGTAGCATTCTATAATAAATTATTATATTATTATATAATACATTTTCATAGTATTATATAATACATTATTATAGTATTCTGTAATAAATTATTATATAATTCTATAATAAACTATTATAGTAGTCTATAATAAGTTTTCATAGAATTCTATAATAAGTTTTCATAGAATTCTATAATAAATGAGTATATTACTTTATAATATATTATTATAGTATTCTGTAATAAATTATTATATTGTATTATTTTATATTAAAATGTATATTATATTATTCTAAAAAAATTAATTCGTATCTGAATTTCCTTTTTGAATTTACATATTTTATACATCTAAAATAAATTTTTCCTCACTGGAATTAAATTTCGAGAATTTTATATGTGCATTTTACATGCCTATTCATTTAAGAAAAGTTATTTGATTTTTTCCAATATTAAACTCATGGAACAAATAAAATTTTAAATTTCATATAAATTTAAACTTGAAAAAGGCAACAAGATAAAAATTTGTAAGTTTGCTTTACCTTTAAAAAAATTATTTTTAATAGTTTCAAAACATTGTTTTGTTTTTTATAAAGCTAAAACATTCTATTTGTTTTTGTGTAGATTGCTTTAAAGTTCCCCTAGTATTTTTTATTTGAAAAAAAAATTACGTTTATTTAAAAAAAATAATATTGCTGGGAAACACGGTAAAAGATGGGCAGAAATATTCATTGTTATTTTTTTTTTAATTTATGTAATCTAATCGAATAAAAAATAAATGTGTATTAAATTTTCAGCAATATTGTATAATAAACTGGATGAATCATAATAAATGCAAATAATGTCATAATATATGTTATTGAATATTATCATATGAACAATCCTGCGTTTAAACTTTACTTTTACTAGATAATAAACTACTTTATTCATTTAAAACTTCACATTTTAATAAAATTTAACAAATTTCACACACATTTTTATTTGTTTACAGATCACCCGTACAAATATTTCCAAGTTCTAGAATTTGCCTTTATAACTTAGTAAGTATAGAGCGGTATACTTCGGAACTATACATCGCGAGTTACAAAGAAGAACTTGCTTTATATATATATATATATATATATATATATGCTTTAACGGGTTTTCCGCAAACGTGGGTAAAAAGCTCGTGGTGTTCGATAAACAATACACAAATATTAGTTTTTTTAAAAAATTTTGTACAATTCAACCGATTGGTTATACTTGTGCACGGAACAAGTTAACAAAAATTCTAAATAACAAATATTTTTTCTCGTAACTGTATTTTAGGATATATATTTATTTTAAAAATTTGAATATAAATATATATCCTAAAACAGTGTTTATAACTTAAATATATTTATTTCTATGCAAATATAATTTAAATGTAATTGTTTTCACCCCAAATTCAAATTTACATAATTAAAATTATTAAAATCTTCAACATATGCAAACGTGCTTGCAAGAAATAAAAATATAATATTATAAACAAACAGTTTTAATACATTTAACTGATTAAAAAAACGTGATGTGTTTATTTGTATTAGTGAAAGCTTTTTATTTAAGTTAAAATATATACAACTGAAAACATTTAATGATCTTGAAAATTCTCATCAATTTGTTTTTGATATATTGCAATTTTAATATGAATAAAAACTAAATAAGTATTTGTGTTTAATAAAAAAAGTGAATCTGAATGCAAACAATGTGCAAATTAATCTGTGTTATGATATAGTTAGAAAATATGTTTATACATGTACAATAAATGTATTAGTTTAATTTACTTTTAAATGAACAATAAAAAATACATTTTATCAGAAAAATTGAGTTGACACAAGGAATAGAAATAAAATACTTAATACTAATGTTTCAAACAATTAAAGTGAAATAAATATGATATTTTCTTTTAACTAGATTTCATAAAATACTGTTTTTAACATAAAATTATATAAAAAATGACGGTGTCAAATGTTTATAATTTAGAATGATATTTTTAGTTAAACTCTAATAATTTTAATGAAAAGAGTATCCCCCCATCATACCAATCTATAATGAGAGAACAAAAATGTAACGAATGGTAGTTAAAACCAAGTAATAAAACAGTACACGTTTAATCTATCACAAGTTTTAGTAGTTATCTTAAAATAATATGCTTTCCCTAAACGCCATTCAAGGTAACAGAAAAACTCGACATTCAAAATAATTTATTCAGTCATATTTCAAAAATCTACTCGAAATTAATTGGACTTCATGTACATAAAAGGGAACTAGTTCTTATAATATACCGTTATTGTCTCTTGGTTACTACAAATTTCAGGAAAGAACCGAAAGAAAAAAAAAATGAAACGAACAGAGCGCAGATTCATCGAATTTGCAATTACCTTTATCGCGCAATGTATTTTTTTTTCTTCCCTTATAATTTTCTTCCTTTTCTTTTCATTTTTATTCCTTTTTCTACCGACAAAGGTAATATGCATATTCAGCGAGTTTAGATAAGACTTACAAAAACGCCGTTTTTCTCTTCCCGAATTTGCTGCAACATAAATTTTACTATAATCATAAATCAAGGACTGCTTTCTGTATTTTATCTTCTTTTTTTTCCTATTTGATACTTCGTTTTGACTTCACTGACTAAACTCGCTTTCTACAGATGATCTTTATAAATTAGAAATATATTTTTTATTCCTATTTCAAATATTTCTTTCGTTCTGTGCTTTCATGGATTTTTTTTAGAGAAATACATAAAACCAAATGAAATGAAAAATAAAAGTGATGCATACTTATCATGAACAAGTTTTTGATTAATTATATAGAAAAATATATCTATGTAACTTCAGCACATTTGAATGTTCGTTTTGTTTTGCGATAAATAATTTATTTATGCATGAATCGAGCAAAGTGCTAACACAATGTTCGGAAGTTCAATTATATGTAAACTAACTAAACAACTTTAATCTTATCTTGAAATTAACATTTTAAACGTATTTTATTATACTCAAATGCGATTTATTTTTAATTATTTTTTTTAACGTTTTTGAAGCATTTCGTAAGTATGTTTAATTTGTATAAATTATCATGCCCTTATCTATGTAAGTCCATGAACGAGAATTTATACATTTTATAATAATCTAATGTTCAGTTTTTAAGATCCGTTAATGAAAATAAAACAGATGATAATCCCAAATTTTATGTATTACAATATTTTTTATAAATTTATAAATAGTATTAACATAAACTATTGATTGTTTCTTGAAAGTATTTAAAATTGCTTGCAAAATTGAAACAATTTATAAAAAATTAATTTAATAAGCATTCACTTATAGTTTTTTAAATTTATTCATATTTTAATATGCCCAATAACATAGCGGAACTTAAAACCAACTGTTGAATAATATTTTTTGCAGTAAAAAGCGATATAATAGCGAATAATACAAATTAAGCATCAGAGTAATAAGTTAAAAATTAAAGATAAACATGTTGAATTAATTTAATTAAGAATAAAAACAGTCCTTTGTTTAGAGAATAAATTATTCGATATCCTAGATTTGTTGAAAAAATTTAGTAATTTATTCACAGTGCTACTGTGTTAATCTAAATATCATAGTAAAACTCGTAGTCTGAGTGAAACTTTGTTAGTATAAATATCAAACGGTATATTATTTATTTACACTATACTTAGTACTGACTAGGTGCATTTAAAAAAAAATGGAACATAAACAATTGGTCAGACTGATTTCCTGTTGGAATAACTCCAAAACCAGAGTTATGCGATAAGTTCGTTTAAAGTTTGCAATTCGCTTTGGATATAACGGTAATTGGAATTTCACTAAACTCCTTATTGTAATATCTATTGAACTTGGAGACACACCACTAGAGCAAATGATTGATCAAGCTGCTTAGTAATAGAAAATGGTGTTAATTCATTTTTAGATTTTTGGAACTACACCACTTGTTAGACATTCTTTCATCCCATTCATCTGTTGAGAATACATTTGCTTATGATTTTTTCTTAAACTAACTATATGTCCCGACCAATTTGTAGGTGTTCTACACATGTTACAACGATACTTAAAAATTTAAACGCCACTGGAGACTATATTTCAAATAAATTATTGACAATACATTAGCCCTTTTCAAAGGGGGCTCCGTAATAAAAAAGTTGCACTGGCTGTGGGCTAATTTCTGAACTTGGGGGGGGGGGATTTTGCTTTGGAAGGCGGCTCAAAGAGTTTTCAAAACTGTGTGGAAGAACAATTTGCCGGAAAACCGGAGTGTAACTGTCAGGAGGTGGAGGGATAGTTTACAATCTTTTCGCAAAGCACGGATATTAAAAAATTCGTTGTAGGTTCATTGAAAGGTGGAAATACAGAAAAGCTCAACCAAAGAGGATATGTAGAAACCAGTAGCCAAATGTCACCTGTCCAAAGCCGTATTTTCATGTTATGCCACAAACAGCATGCTTCGGCCCTCACACGTTTAACAAAAAATTATCCCCATCCGTGGGTGGTCGAAAGCCGATCTCTAGTCGTCCCAAGCCGATCTCTAGACCTCTGTACTATATGGGACACATGTTATCCTAGCCTACACATAAATGTCAGTACATTCAAAGTCAGTATGTTGTGAGAGCATAAGTGCTGAAAAGATTTTACACACAATACAGTGTCCTTATTAAAATTTAAAAAAATTGTACATTTAAATGTATACACCCTTCTAAAAAAATAATCTAAATATTTACCCGCCCCCTCCAACGTCCCCCATCCCTGGCGACGTTCCAAGGGGAAGCAATAAGACAAAAGTCCACGCGCCCTAAACCTTCGCCAAGTTCTGATTGCTACGTGTTCAAGAGGCAAAAGCGAACATGTGAGCCGCAATTCTATACACAGGGAGGAGAGATCTCCACTTCTCCTACTCCCGGAGCAGCTATTCCCAGTTAATCTCCCGACGTTGAATACGTAAGAAGGCAAACTCTCATTCAAAGGGGTTTTCCAAAGGAGAAGGATTCGCTACTCGTCCAGAGCAGAGAAGGAGGTTTTAAAGTTGAGTGATATATTAGGGGGATGTGGACAAATCTGATATATGCATTTTTAACCCATTATTGAAATAAATCTTATGATAATTATATTACCGCTTTTCTTGTACATCTTAAATATAAAATGTTCATTAAATTAATATATATTTGTACTTAATTTTCTTTAATAACACACTATAATATAAAACAAAATTATTACATAATGTAATATTTCCAGAAATCTGCAAATATACCTATATATATATTTGAATTTATTTAAAATTTAAATAAATATATACAATTCTAGTTTCTTGTTAAATTTAAACTCGTACATTTTTGTTATAATAAAATATTCATAATTCGGTTTAAAATGTGTATATGTAACACTATATCCCATTTAAAGTTTATATACATATACAATGATCAAAGACTCAAATCGTTTTTCGTCAAGTTTAGGAGAAACGTGGGAAAAAGCGAGCTTTTCCAACATTCATTGATTTGCATACAAATGCCAATTTTTTGTAAAAAATTACGTATTTTGTTATAATGAAAGACCTTTGATTGATAGAAAATTTGGAGACAAATTCATTTTTTTTAAAATTTGGATCAAATTTGTTAAAATTTTTTGATTTTCAAATAGTTTATAGGTACGGCTATTAAAATACGTTTCCCTGTTATACCAATTTATGTATTAAGGATCTTCTGCGCAAAATAAGAAGATTTCCCTTAAAAGAAAGTAGCAAAAATTTTGTCTAAGTCCGAGCCGAAAACGGTTTTCAAAATTCCACATAAATATATGTAAAAAAAGTTGCAGTAGATATGAAAATTAATTTACTGAATAAAATAAAAATGAATAATCTTTTATTCATCGGAATTATTGTTCCTATTGCCATATATACTATTTTAAATGTGTTAACTTTTCTTCCGATGTGAATCCTGGTTTTGATGAATAAGTGATATCTCGATTTTGAGTTATATATTATATATATATATATATATATATATATATATATATATATATATATATATATATATATATATATATATATATATATATATATATATATATATCTTATCTTATCTATATTATCTATATAGCTATATATCTCTCTATATACATACATGATTTTGGATCTGCGATTTTTAAACCTACAATTTTATTTTTATTCGCCCCATCCCCGCACCTTCAATGTAATTAATATGAAAGTTGTTGTAATTCTGTTTATTAGTTTAAGCTACAGATCAATCTAAACTGGTAAACTTATTTTATGGAATCTTTAATATATATTATTTTACACCACGCACTGGTGAACACTATTTATCTTAAAGTCATGTTTTATTTTTCTATTTACAATTGTTCCAATATTGAATCCAACGTAAAGAATCACAATGTGTATAAACGATTGGAATTAAATTTTAATCCCCTTTATTAAATACTTTTAAATTATAATTATTTTAACAATGTTGCATAATCTTATATAATTTCCAAGGTAAATGCGATATAATAACCATTATTCCAAAATAAATACATAAAACCTTTGCTTAACGTCATTTTTGTCATTACTTTCATTTAAATTCTCAATCATCCCAAACATAAAAACAGACCAACCAATAACATCAGAATATTATATTTAACGTACACAGAATAACTTTTTACTCTGTACAAAGTATCTTTATCCAAAACAGCTTCCGTAGTCGCAAACAACACATAAAATAAATATTTTCAACTCGCACAGTCACACACAAAACACTAAAAATAAATATACTCGCTGCGCCTTTGGGAACAGGAGAAAAATTTAATACTCGGAAGTAAACACAGAAACTAAAAAGTAATATGTATCATTCTAAATGCACGAATGCATTATGATTTAAGTGCATGGTTCGCGTGTACCTGTATCACTGCGGCATCGATCTGTTTGAATGAAGATTCCCTTTGTTTTCGATAACTACCATATGTCGCCAAGCGAAGAAAAGATAAATATATATATATGGAGTGCAAGAAATGATTGAGAAATAAATTACTAAGGTGTAAGAAATATCTTCTAATGTTGCGACATATAAAATGAAGATTTTTGAGAATGCATCATTGAGATTGGAAAGTTTTAGCGGAGGATGAGTGTTTTGTGATGAGAGTTATTTGTTGCTTAGAATTTCCGGCTAAGCTCTCTTTGGTTTTGAATTCCATAGGAATACACTTTGAGATAAATCTTAAGATTTGTATATACTAGAATGTATTTCTTTGTAGTATATGATTTAAAGTCTTAGTGTCGGTTTTTATTTTTATATAAAACTAGCATAAATACCCGTTCTTCGCACGGTGGTAAATAAAATAATGACAAATAACAGAAAATATATACATTTCCTCTTCTCATTGTAGCAAAAAGCCCAATGTGCGGATATTTTCAGTAATTATTAAATCAAACAAAACTTATGACGTCATTTTTGTAGTGCCAATAAAGAAATGAAAATTCTTTAAAATCGCAAACGATATTGACATCCATGTTAAGTGAATGACATACATTAAAATAGCTATACTAAACGAATGGAACATCGTACAAATTATCACAAAAATTGTCTAATTTTTCAATTGTCTGTAAATTTCATAAAGCTACATTGTGTAATTATGGAGAATTTCGTGTAAATATCGGCATTCTAATCGATTCATAATTTTTTATATTATATTTTCGTTTTTCTTCGTTGATTTTAACTGATTTTACTGTTGCCACTTCGTGAAACTTTGCTGACGTACACTAAAAAATGTCATAACATTCGAATGGAACATCGTAAAGACTTGAAAATAGTCACGTTAAAATTCTTATTTTTTGAACTAATTATTCTGTGAATTTGAAAACTCTACGTTTTGTAGTTATGGAGCTTATTTTGTACTGACAAACAAACAAACAGAGATATGGACACATTTTGGGATTTTCAGCTTTATATATAAGATGACCCATACTGTATTTTTATTTTTGCTTTGTTGTATTGTAAAAGTTTTTAAGTTTTAAAAATAAATATGGTGGTTTTTATCACGTTTTGTGATACAGGAGTGTTATATTTTAGAAAAGTTTCAATTAAAAGTTTTTCGGTTTTTGCAAATATGGTGGGTGAAAGAAAGCTTAAATGTAAAGGAATATCTATTTTTATTTTTACTATTTTTGATATTAGATTTGATAAAATAAACCAAAAAGCTCCTATTGCAAATATTGCAACTTCATTTGACCTAGTTTGACATATTTTAGTCTTTTCATTTTTATGCACACAATCACCATATCTTAAGGTAACCCGGAGTCCCGCAAAGCTCCCATAGGCTCTAATGTTAAATTATAGCTCTTTCAGTGTACCTTTTCTAAGAAACTATGGAAGCTATTGACATGAAATTTTTTGTAGTGGTCAATCAAACATTTGTTATTACTTTAACATGGTTTTTTTTCAAATATATGGTCTAGTTGCTTAAAAATATTTTTTTTCCTAAAGCAATATAAAAAAAATCGCAAAAAACCCATTTTTCGACATTTAAAGCTACATAACTATTTTACTAGGATAAGAATTATTAAAAGCCCATGTTAAAGTAATAACAAATGTTTGATTGACCACTACAAAAAATTTCATGTTAATAGCTTCCATAGTTTCTTAGAAAAGGTATACTGAAAGAGCTATAATTTAACATTAGAGCCTATGGGAGCTTTGCGGGACTCCGGGTTACCTTAACTGATAATACTATTTTAATTAAACATTAGACATTCAAGATGTCAAAAACTAATAGAAAATAATTAAGCTGAGTATTACATGGAATATAAAAATGATACAATTTTAAATATATTTCATAGTACATAGAAATTATTTTAATTATATAACCATCAGAAACTGACTTCGATTGGTTTCCTTAAAAACCAGAATTTACAAGTTTACTAATTAAATTTATAAAAATTCAACGTGTGAGCAAAACATAAAAATTAGTATAAGATGAAAGATCATTTGCAAGTTTTATTAAGGAATTTATTTCCACATCAAAAAACATTTTTAAATTATTAATAAAGTGCATCTCTACCCAATTTCATTTAATCATGATTCCCATGTGACTACCTCGTTTCATGGTTAATATAAGTCTAGTCCCATGCCGAAAGGCATATTTAAAAAAAAAAAATCATATAATTTTTTGTGTCAATTTAATTAAATTACATGGAATAGTATGGTGTAACATTGGGAAACTTTAATTTAAAGCGATGTTTTTAGATTATGATTTTCTTGATTACTCAGAGGTATCAAATTGAAATTAGAATAAAAAAAGACGGGATATTTGCGAGTCAAAATTTTTAGAGTTCCATAACTATACGTTGAGTTAATTTTACATATTTAATGGCTGTTAATGCATCTCTTCTTTTATAGATTCTACGATAGAAATGAAATAAATTTAATCAGAAATGTTATGAAATTATTTATACATGAATTTACCCACTTTTAGATAAATGTTTAAATACAAAACATACAAACACATTAAATACCGAATAAACAACTTAATGTTGATTTATTTAATTGTGTACTTCCATTAATTATCAGCCATATAAAAATGCAAATATTTCTTGCTTGAGGAATATTTCCGTGTTTCTCTTCTAAAATATTTACTAATAATGTACATTAAATGTAGATTACAAGTTTTTACTAGATGCATCTCTAAAGTAGTTTCAAACTATATACGTAGTATGGAAACCTTGTATACGTAGTATAGAAACCTTGTATACGTAGTATGGAAACCTTCTATACGTAGTATGGAAACCTTGTATACGAGTACATAAGAGTAACCTTGCATAAGTTCGAATTTCACAAGAAAACTGAACCTATATACATGAAATAACTATTCAATACATAAATAACCATTCAATACATAAATAACTATTCAATACATAAATAACCATTCAATACATAAATAACTATTCAATACATAAATAACCATTCAATACATAAATAACTAATGCCATACAGCATTTTTCAGTGGGCCCTAATATCATCAATCTCAATTTTTAAATGCCGTTTTTTTAATGTTTCAGTCTAATTGATAGATGCATCTCTAAAGTAGTTTCAAACTGTATACGTAGTATGGAAACCTTGTATACAAGTATACATATACATTAAAAATGTTAATGTGTATATATTTTGTAATATATCTATATGTACGTAATCTGTATATTATGTTTTTAAATGATTAACCGCAGAAACATCAGTCAATAAATTATAATTATAAATAAATATTTTAAAGCTATTTAGCTTCTAAGAGGTGAGAAAAATATCAAAATTGCAATGTTTTTTTTTTCATTGAAAAATATTTTATTTCCAATGCATGTATTTTAACAATTTTAAATGTAAATGTAAAATGTAAACAATTTTATAATGTAACATAGTTATATTATCCTGAAGAGGAACATATTTTACTTTAAAAATGTCAAACATTTAATAAACTTCTTTCACACAAAAAACGCCTTCTTTAATCAAAACATTTATAAAAAGATAACACAGACTTTTCAGATCCTATCAGCTTTAACAAATAATATGTACAATCCTCCAAAGGAAGTAAATATTTATGGACTTTTCCTCTGACTGTTCGGTTCAAAGATACTATAAACTACAGTTGAAGCTTCGGGAACCAATGAAATGATCCGTGAATTTAGATAGAGAAGAGAAATACACTTTCTGACGCTACAATCCTTCATGCCATTTACTTTATATATGTGCGCACATAAAGCACCATTTAAGATCAAATCGGTCGGAGTTTGGTGTGGATGGGGGTCTGGAAGTTGTACTTTATTATGTATGGGGCAGGGGAAGTGTGTAATAATTCTCAATGAATTTCAGCACTTGTTTCTTCTTACTTTATTTGATGTAGACGTTTATAAGTTAATACATATTTTAAATAATGGAAATACAGCGAACTTACAAAACAAATTATTAATATATTTTATAGAGTGATTTTATAAAAAAGAGTTTACAATATTTTCTGATATGTATATATTTGTAATGTATGTATGTATATAGATATAGATATATAGATATAGATATATAGATAGAGATAGAGATAGATAGATATTTGTATGTACGCAATCTGTATATTATGTAATTAAATGATTAACCGCAGAAACATCAGTCAATAAATTATAATTATAAATAAATATTTTAAAGATATTTTAGCTTTAAGAGATAAGAAAAATATCAAAATTGCAATGTTTTTTTTTTCATTGAAAAATATTTTATTTCCAATGCATGTATTTTATATATGCCTTTTATACAAGAACTATTTTTATAGATGTAGTTTTCAAAAACTATTATATCACTTTGGGTTTAAAATGCACAAAGCAATCAGCATAATTAATTTAAATTAATTTCAAATTTATTATTATTAATAAGAAAACTTGAGATCCACGAACGACTACATACATCCATTCGCTTAATTAATACAAACATACTTTTCATAATTTTAAGAGTATACTAGCACAAAATATAAATTAAATTAATTTTTCAACTCAAAATTTGGTTTACTTTTGTTCATAAAGATATTAGAATATAATACATAATAAATAAAATTAAAAAAAAAATTATAGTTGTGTTTTGTTTTCAAAATAAAACATAATTCAATAATTAAATTGAGTAAAAGTAACTTTAAAAACGACTTGTGAAAATTTTCTAACTTATAAAAATATTACAAGATTTTGTATTTTGAAATACCTATATTAATATTTTGTAAAATAAAATAATAATTCGACCAAATATAAAATAATAATCCGACAAGACGAAATAGTATACCAAATAATATTAAGTTGTTAATGTAAAAATAATCGCATTTATAGCCTTTATAAAAGTTTCAATAAACATTTACCATTTCTATACTGTATAGTTATTCTTAAGAAACATAATAACCCTAAAGTATTTTCCTCAAATATTAAAAATAATGTATCGTGCGGGATGTAGATAACTTACATATTATCATTTATCGAGGTATTTAAACATTTAATCAACATACATTGTATTCATTTATATTTGTATGGGTTCCTATTTGTTCTATTGTATTGTAATGGATGTAAAATGCTCCCTAGATGGTATTTACTGAAATAAATGGAAATACTTTTGTTAAGCCTATAAAAGGTTTTGTTAGAGTATTTTTAGGCCTAGTTAATTTATTATGGTATATTTTTTTCCTTGAAGAACTTTTTTAGAAATTATTTAATTATTAGAATCTGTTTTTAGGAACTAATTAAATCAAATATAAATGTTTTAATAGAAATATTTATAATATACATTTTTGTAATGAAAATTAATTTATTTTTGTCTGGGTCTAAAATATCAAAATCTTTTTTTTAATTTTAATCTAAAGTAAGATCTAAGAAAATATTACTTTCAACATTAAAGTTGAGTTATGCAACATTTTCTTAAAGTAGAAGAGTGCATGGCAAAAGCAAATATGTCATCCATTCGCAAAACGAGGAAATCCGCGAAAACGTCTGGTAGAAGCAATCATTGCTATGAACCTCCGGATTTTCAAGATTTAATATAAAAGGAACAATTTTGGAAATATTAAAATATTATTTCAAACAAACACGAATGATAGACATAATCGTTTTCATAAAATTCAATATTTATCTTGTTTGCTAATGATTTAGCATGTTTGAATTTACATGCATGCTCCTCAGACCATATTGAAGACTTATCAGTAAATAAAATATTTAAGCGCATAATATATATCTATAGATTAAATCCAAATGGTACAACTCATAGCCAATAGGAACACATCTTCATACCGGGAGGATTAGAATACTTCTCAACTCACGATTCGGCGTTTGTTTTGGGACAGCGTTTCCACACACACGTTTCACAATTTTCGAATCGACGTTGGTATAGTTGATGTCTCAATATTTGTTGTTCTGATTGATGGTTTGAGTACTTGGTCAGTTCAACCTTTTGAATCATGAAAAATCACCGTGAATATTATCATGAGCTTGATGTAGGCGTGCTTCAGAAACGGGGTTTATCTCCGGCTAATGCCCTCTTTATTAAAAAAAAAATTATGGATAATACATTACAACTGAAATATTTTTTATAATTCAAGTTGGTTTGCACAGTAAATGTAAATTAAAAGCATCCCACTTTTATTTATGAATTTCGCTCATTCTGATAGTAAAGGCAGCTTTCACTTGCAAAGCAGTCCTCCGTTAGCGGAACAGGGCTAGAGTCTCCTAGTAAAGGCATAATTTATAAATCGTAGAATGAAAACTTTTAAATGCAAACCACGTTATTAAGATAAAATTCAATTATAGTGTATATGCTATGAAAAAGTAGTAAATTTAAATAACTTAAATTATACTTATATGTTCCGAAGTACAATTACTATGTACGATTGAAGTGCAACTGTTCGAAGTACAATTACTATGTACGATTGAAGTGCAACTGTTCGAAGTACAATTGTACTGTATAACCACGTAGTCTATATTCGCCATGGCTGAATTAAGGGTCTGGTATATATAATAAACGTCGTATTTATATTAAACTGCATAAAAGAGTTATACTAACATTTTACAAGGAAATAAAACATATTGCAACATATTGTTAGGTAAGTTTAAAATGTGCAAATTAACTTCCTTCAGATAATATAATGTATGTGCAAGGTTATATATTTAGGATTAATTTTTAAAAATATTTATATAAAATAGTATGCCCCCAAAAAATTATTTAAATTTGCAAGCTATAAAAAAAACTTTACAATTCCAAAAATCGTGTTAGAGTCAGTGGGCTAACCCACATATTAAAAAAAAAAATCAACGTACATTCCAAAAAAATGTCTAGAAATTAAATATATCCACAGCTAACACCACACGCATATTCTTCATTAAAAATAAAGATTTACTTTTAAGAGACTTCATGAATACGAGATAATTCTAGGATAGTTTATATCACAGATTCCCCCACGAAAATTAATGAATACGTAATACATGTAAATTGAACACGCAGCTCAAGTTGGTTTATCGCCTTGAAATACCGCGCAATTCATAAATAAAGAACAGGCAACTATAAACGAGTTTCTCGCCTTCGCACTGTAATAAACATTTTTCTTCTCTTATTAGAATGTTATTTAGTTTTATTTGCGCAAGTGATACCCCATGGTGGTTCTTTTACTTTTGGGGTTTTACATCTAACAGTTCATAACCAGAGTAAGGTGAAAGCGAAATATTTAAATTCTTATATGATGCAACTGCCTTTTAATCTGTATTATATTCATCACTATATTAACAAAGTTAAATAATAGTTTAGTTAGATACTGCGTAGTGGCGTTGTACCTCTCGTAAGTTCTAAAAAAACAAGCTAACTAATAAGTTAAATAATTCTAAAGAAATGTGTAACTTCAAATCAAAAGTTTGTCGTTCACATTCATTGGAACCTAAACATACCTCCATTCCTGCACAAAACGCAATGCAGCGTTATTTCTATTTTTAACGGCGCTTATACATTAAAGTGCCTGCTTTTTGTATTAACGTTATATAATAAAATATTGCATATTTAAAAAGAAAGTTGTGCATTTTATGTAGTACAAGCATTTAGAAACTTCTAAAAATATGTTGTTCAATAACTTCATATCTAATTGGGCAACCGTAGTTTACTTTTGTCAAATTGTTTTAGGATGTAATCGGATGAGATAGTTTATTAAACCTTTGATTGGCGTGTAAATTATCGAAATTGCAAGAAATAATATTACTGTATAAGTGTGGCAGTGTGTTGTAACACTTGGTAATTTGTATATGGGGGACCTGGTCTGTACTTTACTACAATATGGTGGGTTGGCTAGACTGACGGTCACCGGGATTATTGCTATGTTACAATGGTGAGGAGAGTTACGCCAGTAACCCATTTATGACCACGACAGGATTGGTCAAGATCAGTCGTCCAGGAGGGCGGAGCTGATCCCGATTGGTGAGCATGATAATTCATGCAGATTTTCAGCCCCCATACGAAGAGACCACAGTGGAAAATTCAAGATTTTCTACACACTTCCTAATTTGCCTTTGACCATGAAAGACGAGTGATTTTTACCTCAACGACTCCCTAATACGTCACCAGACTGGGCACACTGATGAAAAGGGGTAAAGTCCCACTCTTATGCCCAACAGATGTCGACGCA
>OZ010668.1:60988133-61140633 GCA_963932185.1 Troglohyphantes excavatus | reverse complement strand
GTAGATAATAACAGGATGCAGAGGAAGACAAAAAAATATAATGATGAGAAAAAAAGACTACGTTGTTTCCTCGTCGGTTTATGAGAGTTCAAAATGAAGTGAAAGCTAAAAGCATGACTTTTTCTTCTTTTTTTTTTCAGCTTTATAGAAAAATTGCATCCACTTTATTAAAAACTTTATGTTGCAGTCTCGAAGAAATTTAAATGTTTTTTTTATGTGTTGCTTCTTTGGGTTTTCTTGTGTTTGTTGCTTTTGGGTTGTTTGTGAACGAAACAATATCACGTGCTGAGTCACGATAAAGAAGTACACAGTTAAATTTATCGCCAGCACCGCATGTGTTTTGGCAGTATGAATGACGATTGATTTGGATATGATTTATGTATTCTTAAACGAAAGATAAATGTATCATATTTTTATAACAAAATGAATTGTAGTTATTGAAATATATGTTGTTTAATATTTAATCTTTAGTTACTTTAAGGGGCCCCAAAATCCGGAAAAATTGTTAATTGTTTTTTCTTCATAAAACGATGCTAAACGTACTTAAGAAGGTGTGCACAAAATTTAAAAACAGTAAAAGAAACATAACATATGTTTTTATAGATGTTTATATACCATTTATCATCTTTCTACATAATTTTCGTCTGCAACAATCGTCATTAACTCAAAATATTTTTTTGTTAATTTTGGTCACGTTTAAAATACTAAGGCTGTGGTAATAATGAACTCAAAACTAAACTGTTAATAGTTTTTGAAGCTCTAATATTTGTTTTGTTAACGTATGTATAGTATTTTTAAATTAAGTTATAAATTATTTTTTTACAAATTATTAAACTTAAAAAATTAAATAATTTTTGGGGTTTTGAACTTAAAATAAGTTTTTGAAGAAAGTTAAAATACAAATCTGCAAAAGTTTATACATACGTTTATAGTATGTACTTTGACGTTATTTAATCAATTAAAATTTTTTAAAAACATTAAAAATTAAAAGAGGAGTAGTGTTTTTAAAAAAAGTATTTTAAGCTAAAAAAAATGCAAAAAATAACAAAAATATTTTTAAAAAATATATTTTTGTTTTTGATTATTGTTCAGAAAAAGATGTTCTAATAATATAAATAAAAGGTATTTCTGAATTCATTAATAAATAAATTAGGATTTGGGGCTCGGGTCTCCCTTAAATATAAAAATATTAATATTTTATAACTTAATCGAATGTTTAAAATTATATTTATATAATATTTTTTTACAGTTTAGGCAGGTATGCTTTACAATTATAATACAAAATATTATTGAATATAAGTTAGTTCTTTGAATATGCATTCATAAGTGCAGATGTTCTGCTGGGTTTGATATGGCAACTCTTGGTAGTACGATACCCACTCGGCCAAAACTATTGCTAAGGTTGAGGTGTTAAATAGGCTATTTTAACTTATGGATACCAAAAAAAAACAATAATATAATCAAATTATATTAGCATATCATAATTGAATAATTTAAAGATTAAAAATATCTATTGAATCGAAAATGTTATCGATAATATCTAAGAAGTATCAAACAAGATAAAATAAATAATAAGGGACACTTTTCCAAATCAATGTTCATCGATAATTTATAAAATAGGCAACTACATTTTGATTGCTTGAAATGCACTGATTTCCTTGACTTATAAAAAATATATAAAGTATAAATATGCAAAAAGACAACTTTTCATTATTAAATTAAAATCGCTTTACAAAATATCACATTTCACATAAAAATAAAAATGTCGGGATACTTCTATCACACAAACAGCTAATTAACACACATGAAACAACATATCCACGCATTTGAAACATTAAACCAAAACCCATCCTCATCATTCCGCATGACTTCACAAAACAATAACACACAGAAAAAGATCCAAACATCCCACCCACTCTGAACACTATTTACCAGCCGACCAATACCAAAAAAGAAACAATACCAACCCTAACGTGACTGCGAGACTCAGGAGCTAAGATGACATTGATAGATGTCTCGGAATCTGTTCTCAAATATAAGAAGAAGGCAGAAAGAGCAGAAAGCAGAAATCCCGGTAAGTTAGATAACTCAATCAATTCGAAGGAAGCAGTCACGTGCGCAGTCGCCATTTATATAGGCTGGCACTCATCAGGATGATGAAAAATATAGGCTAAATGTTGGACCTTTTTTATGACTTGGACCTTCAGTTGAGGAAGTGAATATCACGTCTTGGTGTTGTGTGTGTGTAAGAGATATAAATTTTTGTTTATAGTGAACGTTTTTTTTAAAGTTGGTTTTATTGTGTAACGTCAATTTGCTCTCAGGGTGGTAACATTGAATTACTTTTATTTAGTTATGGGGCAAGACAATACGTTTTGAATGACGCAGTATTGATTTGTATCTTGATTTTGAGGTTTTAATTCATTGAATGTGTAATTTTTTAAATTGTTTTTTTTTAAATTGAGTCAAAGACGTATTCTATAAAGTGAATTTGAAACTTAAATTTACTATGTACGCATTATTAAATTTTCCCTAGCTGGTAATATTAATATTTGCTACCTTTTTTAAAGTGTGTCTCTCTAAACTATTTTACTTTTATAAATATTTGCATCCATGTATTTTTTTAAACACTTTGGTATATAATATTTAAAAAATTAAAATTAGGGATTTAATTTATATTTTAAGAAGAAGTCTTTAATCGTATACACAATTCACAGTACAAGTACACGTCACTGTACGAATACAGTAGTACGTGATATATGCGTTGTACTTAATTCATGGAACCTCTTGGGCAAACAAGGCTCAGTTAAACACAATGCATAGGGCAGCGAATGTATTTAACCGACTAGTTAATTTTCACAATGCATGGAGACTAAAAGTAAACATATTGCCAATGTTTTTTTGTGTGTCCAGTATACTTTGAAACATATCTCAAAGCAGCAGCTGCAAACAAATCATTTGCTTCATCAACTACAAAAACCATTCTGGATATGTATATACACAAACCCACACCATCAAACCTACCCAATCACACATACTATTACCACCCACGTCTTTTATGTATTTCTCCCCCCCAGGGTGATATCCATGGAAATAATATTCACACAATTTCCCCCCACAACACCCTTTCTGCCATGGGGACCATTGCAAATGACTTCATCCTTAACTTCCGTCGGATCCGTCATTGCTGGCCATCTATATCTTGGCAATCATCTCTGAAAGGTTATAAGGTGGAAAGGGGGGGGGCTGCAATGCAAAAGGGGGGTTGCATTGTAATGACGCCCGCAGCTGTGCACTGCTGTCACGTGACCACCGCCCACCCACATTCGCATTGTTAAATTACTCCAGAAGCTCACGACATGCCATTATGCGAGTCGCTCCCACAACCGGAATCGTCTGAATTTTATTCGACCGGATATTCCGGGTCCCGGGCCATTGTTTTTGATCTTTTTTCCCCCCTTCCATGTCTTCAAATTTTTCCAGTTCTGGGGAAATTTAGTTTGCAGATTTATATTAGTAGGATTTGTGTTTTTATTTCTGATTGGCTGATAAGAATGGGCGGGGGAGAAAATATTTAATTAAGGCTCGGAATTGATTTGACCGAAAGCCCAAGGGTTTATTTCTTTGAACAAATATTCAGTATGAAACTTTAAATAGGTATACTTTTGTTTCGGTAAATGCAAGAAACAATATAATTTAATCAAAAACTTAACATATAAATTTAAAATTAAATTACTTGAAAATTCTATTATGCCTAGCCACATGCGTTTATTTTAGTTTGGTTCATTTATTGAGAAGCCCCTTAGCTAATAACTACTGATTTGACATTAAAAACAATAATTTTTTTTATTTGAAACATCGAATATGCTGTATTTTATTCCTTTATTTCAGATATATTTTTATCACTGAAATTTATTTTATTAAAATGTATTATTAATTATTTATGGAAATTTTGTAGGTCATTAATATTTTTCTAATAAAATATTTTTTTAAGTACGAAAAAGTTATAAATACATGTTTGTCAAATTTAGTATATGTACGTCTTGGTCGTCAAGTGATATAAATCACAAAAATCTGAAGATAAAATAAAAACAGTTTATATTACTGGACAGCTAGATCTATAATTTGGGCAAATGGTTTGGGCTCCAAATTTAAGAAATTGTCCAATAATTGCAATTATTGAAAGTTCTTAACTTGAAACTTAGTTTAAGACTTAAATCCCTCGGCGGTCAAGCAAGGGCGGATCCAGAGATTATTGTTAGGGGGGGTAATACAGTATATTGTTATCATGAACATCAAATTTGACATCCTTAGCTTGAAATTTTTCATTGCCTAAGGTGACTTTTGAAAATATACTCTTAGATGTTAGGGGGGTAATTTCCCCTTTACCCCCCCCCCCCCACCTGGATCCGCGCTTGCGGTCAAGTCGCCCATATGTATGTATACTTTTGACGACCACCAAAGTGTATTTTATGTCTTAGCTTAAATTACAAGAAGTGTTAATATGATTACCAAATCAATTAATTTGTCATTAAGATTTCCCTGCTGAAGAAAAATATGTATAAGATTTTAAAACGTTTTATAGAAGGATCCAATCGAAGTAGAGTAGCATCTGGTGTACACACAATTACAATGCACCTTTTATAATTATTTTTCTTTGTTAATCGACTTTTATTAAAATAACTACGTGTATTATTAAAATATAAATACAACGTTAAAACTACACAATAAAAATACATAAAGCTAGATATGTCCCTTCAACAGTAGAAATGAAAATCCTGTGTACACAACATAATGAATATAAACCCAAATTTGAAAGTGTTGCGAAAGAACAAAGACTATCTCAATCGGTTGGAGTTGACTATTGTGTGCCAGCAATCTGGGTTTTCTCTCAAATATGGGTCTATTTTTATTATGCTGTGCACACAGACTTTTCATTTCTGCCGATGATGGGAAATAGACCTCCTGAAACATGTTTAGATTTTATGTATTTTTGTTGCGTAGATTTAACGTTGTATTTTTACCCTAACATTATTAACGCAATGTTATATGAGACAAGTTTTTATCTTAACTACGTTTATTACTATGTTTATATTATATATTTTGGATTTTTAGTATTTTTTAGATTTTGAATACCATTTCGGTAAATATACAGAAAGGTAACAGAAATACCTTATGATAGAGAATCCTTAAAATGGATATTATAAGATACATGAACATGTATTCCTTATTAATTTATAAGGTTAATATTTATAACTTGAATATCTGTTTAGTAGATTATATTTTAAATATATAGTCCCATGTTGTATAGCCATTATTATCATTATTTTTCGTTTTTTCTTTCGCATTAATCTAAACCAGCATAAATCTAATTTTATACAAAAAACACACATTCATACACTTCTGGGAAAACCCCATAAATTTCGAAATTCATTTCTCAATTGAATTACCTGTGTAAAATGTACGCAAAGAAAATAGACACATTCTTAGAAAACTCCATATTCCCATGAACAAAGTAAAGATTCAAAGGAAAACATTTTTTAAAAATAGCCCTTGTAAAACTGACGAATCTATCTTTGCAGAAATCACATTATCGCAACTATCAAGGGAAGGGTTTTAAAGTTCTTGCTTCATTAAAGTCCCTGCTACGCTCTTGTTTAAACATGAATCCTAAAGCTTAATCGCTTCATTACTAAGGCAAACATTTAGCTTTGGAAAACTTTCGATGATTTTTTCTTATTTCGGGTCTTAAAAGGTCGGAAGAAAAGAATTAAAAAAACTGCTTCGAAAGTAATTTTTAGCCCCTTGGGAGGGGATTTCTATCGATTGGAGAGGAAACAAGTTTATATGACGTTATTTTTGTAAGGATTTAATTTTTTTGGAATGTTTTTGTATGTCGGCTTAATAGGTATAATAAAAAGTATATATAAACGAATTTTGTATTTACGGCTTATTTATTGATAATAGGTGTATGTACTATTTAAAACAATAAATACAAAAGTATTTAAAACCATGCAAAAGCAAAGCTATAGAAGTTATCCCTAGGGCATACAATAGAAGTCAAAAGTAAAAGGAAAATATAGTATGTAGGATGTGATACTAGTTTAATTCCATAAAAAATCGCGCACAAAGAGATTGAATTCCTAAGGGAAACTCTTCATTTATGAATGTGGATAAAACTTATCACCAATTCAAAAAATTATAAATATAATAAATTTTTAGTCATGCCATGCGCTATGTTGGCTTGGAACTCATTACATTATCTTAATAGGCAGATAATTTAACATCAAATTAAAACAATTGTCAAGATCATGTAATTCTAACTGATATTTAACGTAACCACCATTATACCACTTACACAGTGAGTAAGCAAACACCCTCGTGAAAGATTGAGGATTGTAAAGTGTTTTATGGTAGGTAAATGGAAAATCGACACCACAAGGCTTTATAATATAAAAGCTGCTTTCATTTGAATGTCCACCAACTTGTAGCAATACCATATAATCTAGAAAACTTAGCCAAATACTTTACAACTAAACAAAACCAATTGCCAAGGTCGTGTGGTAATATATATTATTTTTACAGTATTGATCTTCGAGCAAATGGTCTGTAGTAGAGAGAATATGACGTCATAATCGTGAAGCCCACATCTCAGAGCGGAAGGCCCATATCACGTGCCATCTCTTAAAAATTATGAATTAAAAAATACTCGCGATCGGCTAATGAATTGGGAAATGTGTAACACTGAAAATTTATAAATGGAATGACGTAATTAATCACGTGCCTGAGGTCATACATGTTGGCTTCACTTTGATGTTAGCGAGAGTGACGTCATGACTCCTCTACTACAAAGGATCCATGCTCGAAGTCAAATATCGCATATGACATGCGATGAGTTGTAACAACTAAGATTTCAAATGA
Source organism: Troglohyphantes excavatus (assembly GCA_963932185.1). Classification (NCBI taxonomy): domain Eukaryota; kingdom Metazoa; phylum Arthropoda; class Arachnida; order Araneae; family Linyphiidae; genus Troglohyphantes; species Troglohyphantes excavatus. The sequence continues at coordinate 61,133,712 of OZ010668.1, read as the reverse complement.
CAGACAATTTTCCTGTTTGGTTTTAAAAATTAACGTCGCACTAGAGCTGTACAGTGGGGTATTGGCGACGGTTCGGAATATATCTCGAAGGAAAGACCCGGGAACGATACCTCGTTATTTAGAACCATGGTCAGATAACGAGGAAACACCTGAACTGGCACCCAACACCTTCAATAGACGTCGGGACTTTGGACACGATCAGATTTATCGTGCACCAGTCCCGTATACACGCCGTTAATTTTTGCGGATGTTCTGGACGACTTTTCTAGTATTTTTTAGCAAAGTTGGCAACCCTCCGATCACAAGATCACTACTTTTTACTTTTCTTTGTCAAGTCCATCGCCTGGCATCAAACCACGAATCTTCGTATTCGCAGTTGACGCCTTTGACCGCTCGGCCACGGAGGCCTCGACAATTTTCCGGAGAACTGGCGAGTCGTACTTCATCTCATAAACGCCAAAATAGATCTTACGAGAGATAAAAGTACACATTTTATAAAAAGTATTACAAATATTGTGCAATATGAAAATAATTTAATCATATTAATTTCCATTCGTATTATTAGATTTTGACTGGTTATGTAATCCATTGAAAATAAAAGAAATCTTGTTACTCGAAATTGTATCTAAACCACAATTCTCACACTGGAATTATTTTATTTCTTTCAAATTGGAGAGTAACTTACAAACACCAAATCGCGAAATAATAATGCTCAATTTATTTTAGATTCTTTTAAACACTTTTTATATTATTGTTTGAAATTGATTCGTTCGAAAGCATTTTCATTCGGTTGATAACGAACGTAGATAACAATAAATGTAGATTGATATATTTTCGATAAAATACATCTGACTACCATCCTGCATGTAATTTCATTACCGAGTTTTATCAATAAATTTAAGCCAACACTCTTCCAGATATTTGTATCGCTATTCTGAATTTCCATTCACGTATGCACTCCCCCTTTATTTAATTTTATATTTGATAAATTTATTGATTTCGCAGAAATGCTTTCAGACTTCTCCCTCGCAAGTCTTCTCTGGAAGTGTTTTTATTCGCTGAGCCAACAAACAAGAAAAGCAGTCTCTAACGAAAATGAATTGGAAAAGGGAGCAGAAAACTGCCTTAAGATTCAAGAAAAGGGGAAGAAAAAATGAGAAAGGAAATGTATAAATAGGAAAAGTTTTGTTGAGGATTTTGAGAGAAAACTTAAGACGCAAAGAGGGAGTGAAAGAAAAACAAAATATTTACTAATTCGCTGGGAAAGTCAGATTTTTTTTTTTTTACTTTACTACATTTTTTTTTGTCAATAATGATATTTCTCATGCATTTCTTTCTTTGAAAGAACTTTGCGGAAAAAAAAAATAATCGAAATTTAAAAAATAGTTTTTCCATTTGCTGGCTGTTTTCGCTATGCCGATTTTAATAGTTTTCTTGAAAAGTGTCTTGTCGAGTTTTTTTTAATTGCTGTGTTAAGTTCCGTTATTAAAATTAGTTTTTGAAATGTTTGTTTTAATATAAATATCCGTAGTAGTTAGATATTTTATATCTTAGTAATCGCTTTACGGTATTTTTAAAAACAACCGATTGCTTTTTTTGTAAGTTTAACCATTTTTTTTAATTGATAAAAAATATATATTGAATTTACACTTACTCAGCATTGAAAAAAAGTGCATCACACAAAAGTTGTAAAATTATTTATATACTTGCAAATTGTTGATTTTTATACAAGTAATTGTTTTAATGCATTACAGAGCAGCTTACGTAATTGGTTATAAGTATTTAACTAAATTCAATGTAATAATAATTTAGAAATATACTTAGAAAATGTCATTGGTATTTTTTTTATATAGCTCACCACAGTTTTTGAAATGTGTAGACCTTTTTTATTGAAAATTACTCTGTACATTTTTAAATAAGCTTCATGCGTAAACAGTCTAAAACTATTTCAATAGAATTTTAATACTAAGTATAAAGTGTGAAACAATGTCATTTTAGTTTTAGCTTATATGAAAAAGGGGGTCTGACACCCTTTACGCTGAAAAAATTTCATTTTTGAGATATTCACAATTTATCAAAATCTGAATTGTTCTGTTTAAAATGACACCTCATTTATAGTAATCAGCCACTTGCAAGGATATTTAAATAAACATTCAATCAAATTGCTTTGTTTGGACGCATTTAGAAGCCAATTTACTCGAAATGCATATTTTCCATCTTCGGGGGGGCACATTATTTAAAAACTTCTTGAAATATATTCATGAATTTTTTTTTTGAATGTTTTAGTAACAATTTTAAACACTTTAAAACAAGGAAATTAATATTAGATGCAAGTTGTTTTTCTAAAAATATTTTTGACTAAAAATATAATTCGTAAATTGCTAGTCTATATTTTTAAAAATTCGTAAAATTGTGAAGTATTTTAATAGTTGTCATGCAATTTTCTATAACACGAGTTTTCTTCTAAACGGGATGTATCTAAACTAGATAAACAAATATATATGATATTATCCAGCAAGCCATATGCACGAATACAACACATTTATTGTGACATAAATAAGTGTGAATATTGCATGGAATTGGATATACCCAAAACAATTTAAGAGAGACATAAGGAGTTTAATATTTAAGTTATTATTTATCATAATCCACATGTAACATAAATATTCATTAAAAATCATTAAGCATATATGTTACATTGATATACAAAAGTTCTACAAGTGATATGACATGAGACATATACTCAAAATATATGCGTTTAGGTCTTGCCAAATTGCCACCGTAGGGCCAAAGGGACGTTGCGGAAGAGGACCATCTACTTTTATGATGACGGATCGAGCATATTAGGAGATGAAGCAGCCAGACTGAGAAACGTTGAACGGAACATTCGTGAAGGAAAATCTTTCAATGCAAAAGATGGATACCTTCACTTTCCTGTACGATTCCAGAAATGTCTCTTCGGGAAAATATTTCTGGTAAGGGGTTATTCAAGCTATTGCAAATATGACTGGTGTTCACAAATGTTGGGCGATGATAGTTTCCCGGCTGTTAAAATATAAATTTCTTCATATTTTAAACAAGTCGCTTAGTTTCACTAGTTCAAGAATAGCAAAAGATAATAGTTTATGACAAGTTTTTAAACAGCCAAACGAAGACCAACAATTTGTAACAATTCCGATTAAAAGTATGCAAGATGTGTTTAGATAGTTTGATAAGTTATCAGTATTTAATCAATGTAAATTACCGAAATTAAATGTATAACGTCAGATATTAGTAAAACGTTAGGAAAATGTTTCATAAAATTAAATTTTTAAAATTTTACTTCTATTAAAAAATATTTTATTTGAATAAACAAATATTTAAAACCGTTAAAATCAATCCATAATGATGCCCATTTTGTATTTATACATCTGCTTTCAGTGATTGCAGGTATAAATAATTTATGCATATTAGGTTTATATTTTGTTAAATTTATAATTAAACGTTAAAGAGATATACTGTTGGTTGAACAACTAGATTTGACAAGTATTGTAAATTGAAGTATTTTATTCATTTAAAAATAGGTACATTGTTGAAAAACTTGAAAACATCAAGACGTACGCATGTGAGCTTCAATGGGTTACAGAAAATACATTTTAAGTAAAGGTGTTAAAAATTGTAACAGTATATGCAAAATAACTTGTTGATTAAACTAAATATAGTTTCGTAATTTTTCCTTGAATTCATATAATTAATATAAGGTAAATAGGCAAATTTCACCATACATATTTACTAGAATATGTTATTACTTTAAAAAAATATTACACATATGAAAAGTAAAAATATGAAAATAGTAAAAATATGAAATACCAACTTTAAAAGTTTGAGTATTTTGTGTAGTATGAACGTTAATAAAGATTGTGATGTGCAAATACAAAACTTTTACAAATTGTTAGACACGCAATATTAATTGTCAAATTTACGATATTGAAAATATACATTATAAAACGCGTATTTCATAAAATAATTCCAAATATAAATTTTCTTAAAATCGGCTTATTTAGAAAATAAAATGAAAATAACTTTCACTCTTCTCTCTTTCCTATATTTAAATTAATTTAATTTATTTATTATCAAGACCAAGTTTAATCACAGTCGAACGTAATACGACATTTCAGGTTCATCGTATACATATTTTAATACGATCAAAGACATTTTTCTCGAATGAATTAAAAAAATAGAATATTATTTTTATCTATTCATGGCTGCTTCTTTTTTGGTAATCGAATAAAAAAATCGAATCCCCCGGCATACTTCCAAAATTATATTGAAGGCTTAGGTTCGGAATTTATCTAATGACCCAGAGCTTCCATGCTTAATTTGTCCACCATCCTGCCTTGTCATGGAATATTAATTGATTTTCTTATTATTAGGACGTGAAAGGGGGGAGTTTTAATTTTTATCTAGAACTTTTCAGTTTAATATGCTGAGCTTTCAATTTTTAACTAAATTCTTCAGCTTATTTGGTTTCCATTTTATGTTATGCGTGTCGTGTTAAAAAATATTTTGATAATGATTGGAAAACGCAGTTTCATAATTTAAAGGGCTATAAGAATTAATTTTGTAAACAATTTTAGTTTTCGTTTGAATCAACTATGGTCTTAGATTTATTTTTATTGTTTTGAATTATTTACATTAGTTTTTAAATTCGCAAATTTATTTTTGCATTAATGCAATTAATTTATAAAGTTTCAGTATCGGGACCATAATTGAATAACATATTAAGAATTTTAAGTATTTAATTTTGTGCAAAATCCATCACAAATACTAATATCCATTTTTTAAATTTATTTTGATTAAATTTTGTAAATTCATTTTTGTGAAACGAAAATCAAAACTATGACTTGCTAAATTTCAAACAGTATTAGTTATATGCAATAATACTAGCGAGAACCTTTGTTTCTAAGAAAAAGAGGCACTATTATAACTTATTTTATAACTACAAGGTATTATTATGACTGAAATAACGAACACAGTAGTTACAACAATTAGACATATTTTGTTTTTTGGGAATGAAGTATGAATGTTTATTTTAAAGTATTTTATAACCTAAGGCATACTAAAAAATGCTTTAAATAAAATGTCATTATGAGCCAACGCCTAAATCAAATATATGCTGAATATGAAGAAAGTCATTCAAAGTGTTTTAGATTTTGTTAAAAATGGTTAAGGTTTTTTTCTAAATTACATTTTATATCATAAATTTAAATATTCTTAAGTAATCTATTTATTTAAATCCTATTAAATTGTTTGAAAACGAGGAAATGTGAAAACAACATTTTAATTGCACAACATATCTTAATCGTTTTAAATTTATTATAGGTGATTGACAGAAATCAATCGAATCGCATATTACTGACAACGTTTTAATTAACTACACATAGATTTTCAAAACAAAAATGCATTTGTTTTGAAAAAAAGTACTTCAAATTTCTTTTAACATAGACTATTTGATATTTAAAGAAAAATGGAAATACAGCCCCATTTATTTGGCTGATATATTAAATATACATAATCAAAAATTGATAAAAGTGATAAAAAAATATATCACTTATACATAAAAAAAAATTAAGTAAAATTTTCAATAAAACATTATTGGAAACTAAGTTTCCAAACCGGCCAACTTTTATTCCAAAAATGAACATTCTTCCTAATACAAAATAGTACTAGATTCTTCCTAATACAAAAGAATACTAGATTCTTCCTAATACAAAAGAATACCATTTTATATTCCAAATAGGCGGACAGGCGCCAATCAATCGAATGTAATAGTCCCTTCAGACCCTTTTAGGGTAAGAGCTGGAACAGTTTGCAGTAAAAACTTGCGGTTGGATTCAGTGACTTTAGACGGCCACATGCTAAATTGTTGTAGACACTTGGTCCATTACAGTACAGGGAAGAAAGATTTAGACAAATACCGTACATCAGGATGGTGAATAAAAATATATAAAATGCTTCCGTATCAATCATTTGGTTTGCTGTTGCTGCTGAAAAGTATTTTTCTTAAAAGTTTGTTACAACCTGGATGTTCATTAAATTAAAGTGAAACATGTTTCTTGTTTGTATGTATGAAAATAGCTTTGAAAATAAATATATCAAATTAAGGAAAGTGGCTATTCTATTTTTTTAATTTATCTTCAAAGACCCAAAGGTTTACGTATTTTTTTTTAAATTTCTTTGTTGAGGTTGTTGATGAAATGTTAAAGGTAAACGGCAATACAATTTATTTTGTCGATATATTTATTTTATCACTTACATATCCTCAACAATTAAGTAAAATCTTCAATAAAGCATTATTAGACAATTTAAGTTTATTAAACGGATAATTGTTTTAATTACCTTAGATGTTCATTAGGTTAAAATGAAACCTTTTTGCTGCCTGTTCCCAAATTCCTAATTTAATAAAAAAAAAATTCAGTTACGTTATTTCTACATACTTGTGAAGAAACATATTTATTATCTTATTTGCTTCACAACAAGGAAAATGCCAGTTTCATGATTTAAAATCCAAAATTTTAAAATTAAATTAAAATTAAATATTACTATGATCTTGTAAAATAATAACTTATATTTTAAATACAATATAGTAAAACTAATGAAATATCAAAATATTATTCAATATTTATGATATTCATTAAGTAGTAAGTAATAAATATAAATTAATAGTCTTATTTTTAAATATACTGAGGTTTTGCATAAGGATTTATATTTATTAAATATTTTAATTTCTGAGTTTATATTTACTGTATTCAAAAATTAGTTATCTTAAATATATTTAATGCTTAATATAAGTTCTTAAAAAAATATCTATTTTTTTTATAAACATAAGCTTTTTGCTACTACTTGACACATTGCTTATATAAACGTCTCATTTGTAAATAAGTAAAAATATACAAATGTAATATATTTATATTTATTTTTATAAATATAAACTCAACCTTTTTTGTGTCACATTTTAATATAATTTATATCATCAGTGTCTTAGAAAGTTCTTTTTGTAAGAGTTAACCGAATAAAATAATCTGCATACTTTCCACTAAATCTCGTAAAAAATTAAGCAAATAAAGCATATAATTTGTCTTTACGATTAGTATTCTTTGAACTTCGCAACTAAAAGAGAATGAATAGTTACACGTGCATAAATAATATTCGTAAATTAATGTTCAGGAAAAGTTAAAGGCTTCACCACGATAATTTGCACTTTCAGATGTAGAATTACAGCTACGGTTAGAGAGAAAGAATTTTTTTTTCTCAAAGTATAAAGAAATCTGGAATATTGCCAGTCTCCTTCTTAAGAAAGAAAAAGGTGAAACGAACAAATATATATTTATGCTTTCTTGACTTTTGTACTTTAGACATGATCCAACATTCTTTAAAGTAAAATTATGAATTACAGTTGGCCCATATATTATTAAAGGCATGTCTAACTTTTGTTTCTATTTAATGCAAAAACGCATGCATATTTTCTGTTTAAACATTAATTTTGTAGACATTCAGATGTTTTAGCTTGTGATAAATTATGAATATTTTAATATTTTGTCAGGCAAAAATAAAGTTTAGCAATCTTATGATATGCTTATTTTATTATATTACATGCTATATTTAGTAATGTTGCTAAACTAATATATATATATATATATATATATATATATATTAAAGTAATACAATTTAATGTTACAATGTACGTACAATACCAGTATAGGTAGCAAATATATGCTAAAGCATTTTTGCACGTTAGTTGCAAATAGGACATCATACATATTCAGGCATATATTTTAATTTATATATATACGAATTCCGTAAAATTATTCAAAAATCTCTAAATTCTCTTAGAAATTATATAGAGTAGTCATAAAAATTACATGATTAAAACTATCATAAAAATACAAAAAAAAAAATAGAAGATTTGAACATCAAATTCTATCTATATATACAATTATTTTTGCTGATAAAAAATATATTTCTTTCTTTTGTGTGCTGACAACAGGAATTTTTTTAATACAAATATACCGTTGCCCTTTGCACATTGCGATTGTGTAAGCTATTTTGTAGTTTATATATTTTTCCCCACATAATGTCAGGCGAATTATTACAATATTGCAAATGAATCGCAGTGCCGAATGTTCCACATCTGTTATAGGATTTGTTTACATTATCAAAGTGCAAGCTACTTTGTTTCTGATTTATGTACTTTTGTGAAAAAACGTTGATTTGGCGACATTTATTTGGACGTCTTGGCATAATGCCTCCCGTATCTTTAAAATTATTTTCCTACATAGGCCTTTCTAATTTTGTATATATTATATTTTGATTTACATATCGAAATAAAGTATTGATGACAATATACATTGTAATGTGTATATTTACACGATTAGCACTGTCGACAATGCTGTGACAGACAGGAACTGGCCATGCAATTATTATAGCCCGTTATGATTATTTAAAATTCGATTCGATCTTTCTTTTTATTTACATTCTTTAAATATCTCTGCAAATTTATAGTTTCAAATTTCAAAGTTTCCAATATTGATTTATATTACTGAAAAAATATTGTTTTAAAACAGACCGATATTGTGTACTTAACTTATAGAGAGCGAGGTGAGAATTTGTTTGCGAATCAAATCCAGGAGGATTCCGTTGCAACTTTCCGATGGTTGTTAAGCTTCAGCGAGTGGAGCTCTTATTATTCAATAATACGCTTATTGACTTATGTATTTTGCGATAATAAAAAAAATTTATAATGAATGCCGTTTATAGTTCAAAAGGTTATATGTCTAACCTAGCATTTTTTATGATACCGAAACGAATAATTGTTTTCTTATGCTGATAATACGATTTTCTTAAGTTTGGTTGTATCCGTTATTATATTAGCTGATAACATACGAGATTATGCCACCAGGTGGATATCACATATTGCCCTAACAATACTTAAAAAATGGTATTTTTGACATACGATATTTTGCTCTTTGAATGATTTTATTCACTGTACAATCATAATTCCAAATAAAATATATCTAGGATACGGAAGTGTATATCCGATCATTTATGGTTAGTTTTCAAATCATTACAGGAATCATTACATTCTTTTCTACTAATATTTTTTTGTGTTTTTAGGAAATGGGTTGAATTAATACATTAAACGTACCTGTATTGAAAAAAACTTACATATTCGATATGTTTGATAAACCCCCTCGAGGTGTTTCCAATTTATATACATATAAATTTAGAAGAAAAACATTAAAAAAATAATTTTAAAAAATAGAGGAAAAACATTAAATAAATTATCTAACTAGAATAATCAATTATCCAATGCCAAAGTACATCAAGCACATTAGCTAGAAGCATTTTTAACTAGCCGAGACAAACTCATTAATTGGAAAATTAAAATTGAGATAGCACGCTAACAAAAGTAATTTATTAGAACCTGAACTATCAGTAAATTAATTATCGCGAGTATTCATTTCATTTGAGGAGCTAAAAGAACACAAAAAAAGGTTCGAATTTTCATTCCATGCCTTAACAGTTCGGAAGTGAAATAATAAACAAAATAAATCAGGCTAATCAGACGTCTGCAAAATGCTGATAAGTTATATTTAATTAGAGCTGGAGTTAAGAATGGTTTGAAAAAAAAAGATAAACAAAAATTTCGAGTCGTTTAATCAATAATACGATGGAAAGGAAGAAACAAGTGCAATATTTGGGACAGAAGTAACGATTCTTTATTAATTACTGAGATTTAATATGCTTTGTTTTGAAGAAATTGATTTTTTTCATGTAAGGATATAATTTATTAAAAACTATTATATAAATGCATGTGTACAAATTAATTTTTATGAGGATGATTTTCGTTAATGGTTTCAATTTGCGCTAGACTTCCTAATGTGATTAAAATAAGTCATTTTTAAAAAACTGTTATTTGCAAACCCTATATATTAAATATATAAAAGTAATGTCCAAGGAGTGTTTGTTATTTGAAAGTAACCAGGTTCTTTTTGTTATTACTCAATTTCTACAAGTTGCTTTATTTTTAATGTGTCATTAAAATGAAATTTAATTTTATCCCCTTATAAAAATCATATCAACATCAAATTTTACATAAACAAAGTTACAATAACGTTATAATATTACATGATAATTGGAAATAAAATTAATAAATTAAAATTAATTAATTTAAAGTCATTTTATATTGGGAAGTTTGACATCGGCAAGTTTTAAACTCGGGCAATAAATAAAATGTTCTGCATCGCGTTAATAGCGGTTTTACATATTGTAAATGACCAGCTATTTTTAAAAACGCTAGAAATATTTTTATTAAAATAAATAATCGTTTTAACTGTTTGAATGTTAACATATTTTTAAGACGATAATGTTATCATTCATTTAGTTAAATTTTTGAAAATCGAACCCAATATTGATGTCGTAGACACCAAGATCCAGGGCCTAACCCGTTGTACTATCAGAGCCGAGACCAGAGAGAACATGAAGAAGTCATAAACAGAAGTATTATTAAAAAGGCGTAACAGAAGAATGGGAAGTAAGATAATTCAGTCAACAACTGAGTTTCCATTTAAGCAATCGACATCAAATAATGTGGAAAACCATCTTCTGAACAACTATTTTAAGTTTGTCAGGTCTCTTTGTTAAGATGGCTTGAATAGAAGCTGGTATTAGCAATATTAAACCATAATGCTCAGATTTGCGAAAGTACGATTACTTAAATTTGAGTATGTCACCGCTCATTTACGATGCAATTGTATTCAAAGAAAAACAAGTACGTTCATGTACTCATTTTTAAGCAAGTTTTCTTACAGTGTGTTCTCAATCCAATCAACCAACCCTCAGTAGAAAGAGCCCGATCGAAGAAATGTTTTAAGAAAAAAAAAATCGGGAATAAAATTTCTCACCGAATCTCTAGATAACAAGTTTTCGGCAGCATTGCTCGATAAACGAAGTATTGCGGGAAGAAAATTCTCATTCTTTCCATCAAACGTGATTCGTTAGGTCTTCAGTAAGGGAATTCTAGAACATAGCAAAACGCAACCAGGCAGAAATATTGCGAAATCCTTAGAATTTTTCTGCAGTCAGCAAATCCAAGCAAACTAACCAAAAATATATTTACACTTCCATGAAAGGACACGAATTATTATTTGAGAAAAATTCCAAATATATTTGAGTTCTTGCAAACAATTTTGATTTCCTAGTCAAACTTCCATTTTTTTTGTACACAATAACATATAAATATATGAATCAGACAGCTTTATATGTCTTCCGAAATATAACATATATATATATATATATATTTGCTTGTTCTGATATTATATACCTGAATATTTTTTATAATAATAAATAATAACGTCTTTATATACTTTGTTTAGATCCAAAAGTACGTAAACCGTTCTGTTTGGCTACATATTAGGAGGGTATAACAATTTAAACAAAAATAGTTTCCTCATGAATGAGAGTTGTATTAAAAACTATAATTTTTAAAGTTTATAATTTCGTTGCTCTTTTCTAATTTCGTTGTATATCATGAATTTATCATATAATTTTGATGAACCGGATACAATAGAAAACACCATAGAGGTCATTGAATTGCAAAGGATCAAAATATTACAATGTCACTTATATCCAACTGGTTTTTAAGAAATCTAGCAACAATAAATAGTCATGTGACATAACTTTACAGTAGCCTTTCAAATGAAATAAAACTGAGTACGAGTGCAAAAAAAGTTCACCATGTTAAAAAGAAATATATCGAAATTTTTTAAAGAAGTTGGCTGCCACTCAGGCCACGCATTGCCAACGTCCATTCATTCTTGAAATATCAGTAATAAAAGAAGAGCGGCAAAGTGAAGTACAATAGGATTTATCATACAGAAACAAAAATCTGAACTGCCATTATTCGGAAGTGCCAAAGTGTTGTCACATAGAAGTTCTATATTCCTGGTGAACATTGCTTTTAAACGATTCTCCGAACCATTTTTTTTGTTATGAAATGCAACATTTCAAATATATTTTTTTTACATTTAAAATAATTTAATTAAGCTACTAATGCGATTTGTACTTTGATTTGAAACTTAATGTGTATTTGATTTTGTTCTCTGCGTTCTTAATGTAAAACATAATTTGTACTCTCGTGTACTTGATATAAAATCGCAACTTACTAAAAACAACATATCGTGTCATTATTTAAAATATGTATATATGAATGAATGTAATTGACTACTGTTTAATAGTCTTAGCTGTAATAATCATATACATTCTTTAAGAAAATAAATAACATATTTTTCCCCGTTTAATATGTGTGATTCGTTTTATAAAATGTGTTATGCTAGGTAATAGGTTTGCATAAAATTAAAAAAAATTTATGGTATAGAATGAAAAAAAATGATGTATTTTGGATAATAAAGAAGTATTATATTGCTTATAAATCACGCTTGTATAACTATTGATATAAATATATATTATGGATTATACATTTATTGATATAATTTATTGATACAATTATTGATATTTTAAATATACAACTATTTAAGATTATTTATTTTTAATGGTTTAAGGGGACTCGCTACCCCAAATATTATTTTCTATAATTTGAGATACATAAATATTATGATGGTTAGATGTAAATTATTCGGGACAGAACATTTATAAGAAAACAAATTGTGAAAGGCCTTCAAACTTTTTTCAAAAATTAAATTTTGGTTAATTTTTTCGGAGATAGGCATTTTTAAGAAGCATCCTCTTTTTTAGATTTTGATGTAAGCTTAATAAAATAGGGATCGGATTTGGTATTTTATTTTTTCAAAAATCAATCTCTAATTATATTCATATTCTTTTATGTTCATGTAAAATAAATCATGTTGATGTGTAAATATTTGTTTGACTTCAGCATTTTTAGCATTTTCATCGTTTTGGAGTATTTTGTCCCTTTAAAAGTATCAAGACATTTTGAAGAAAACCCTTATTACGCTATGTTTATTACATAAATAACTTTTATAATGCCACCTACACATTAAGTTTTGCACTAAAACTTATTACATATTCTAATTCTACAATAAATTGCCAGATCAGTTAAATACAAACATCTTATTCGCCTGAAATGACATTTATTCGAAGCTTATTTTTACCTAATTTTATCAAGTACTCCTAGATTTAGAACAATCTACGAATACAAAATGGTTCTGCAATGTAAGCAATTTCCTCTAGTATATATCACGCACTACATAAACCATACCCAAGAATACACAAGCTTGCACGGGGTGATACAGCAAATCATCACGCAAATGTGTCCCCTTCAATACTTCCTTTGTGCCTTGACAGGTGGTACGTAAGGGATCTCGCTTAGAGAGATGTTGCATAGTTCTTGATGCAGGGCAAGAATTATTTATTTCAGGAGCAGGCAACTCATCATAAATGTATGTAACCAACTTTTGTTTTCTTCCGAGTTCCGAGAGTGAATACGCGGGAACATGTCATTCTTACCGAAAGATGATGCATTGATAGGACATGTGGAGTATCTCCTGTGAAAGTTTTCTTGTATTTCCTTGTATATTTTGTACATGTAAACAATGTAAAAGTAATAATAATAAGATAGATAATTAAAACCCAAATAAAATATAATAAAAAATATAACGTATACATTTCTCTTGAGTTTTAAATATTTTTTAAAATTAAATGTTTTATTGAAGTTAACGATTATATATAACGTTTGTTGACCGTTAGTTATAATTTATTTTGTTTTACTTTGTTTTATTTTGTGAAACAAAAATAATTGAATATTCCAATGTTTCTGCATTTTATGAAAATGAAATTGCTTTTAATATCCGTCAAAATATGTTAATATATCAAACTTGTTATTTTTATCATGTTTAAATGAAATAGTAGCAGGTTAAAAAAATTAAAAAACCGTATTTAAATGTGTCTTAATTTAAAATTACAAAAAAATTAACTAGATGCTAGAGTTTATTAAAAAGGTATTAAAACAAAGTAATTCAACAATGAAGTTTATGGAAATTGGCTCAGAATACCGAGTATTATTAAAAATAAAATTATTCATGTTCAATCATAGTATTTGAAGAAAGATTGTTTTAGATTAATGCCACACTTATTTTCTCCTTTGTACTAACATTCAATTATAAAGGAATATACGAGCAAATACTGATTATTATACACTTAAATTGATGAAGCTTATTATAATAACTAATTTATTAGATATTCATTATAATACAATTTAAATTATTCTAACGCAAATCGTTAGATTTCAATATATTTTTTTATAAGAAAGTTATTGTGACAGCCAACTAAACGTCAACTATAGATATTTTTAACAGTAAGTAGAAACTAGCGTACGAATATTGATACTTTATTAGTTACTAAGTATTAATTGTATGAAACATTTAATTCGAATCTATAAAAATTCTTCCAATTTTAAAGAAAAATGTTATTAAGAGTAAAATATAAATATTAAATGGTGTAAATTGTATTAAAATGTATTAGATATTTAATTATTTAAAAAAAAAATTCTTAATTTAGTTACAAATGTTTTTTCTATTATCAATGTTTTATTCTTTGTAACGTATTTACCAAAAAATAAGGCCACATTATATATATAATTAAAATAATGTGTTCTCGTTAAGCTGATTAATCGAGGATTGAGTTTTTTTAAAATATAAAGGGCTTAAAGCTAGTTACATTAAAACGTTACATTAAATGTTACCTTTCAATATTTCGTGTGGTCTAATTTCCCTTATTCGTTTATAAGTTCCAACATAATTATGTGACTTACCTAAAAGAAAAGAAAAAAAAATTAGTTATCTACATATTTATTTAAGATACAATACATGTTTGTATTTGGTGAAGTATTTATATATTCTACAATTAAATCTAAACAAATATTATCAACAATGCATTTTTAGTTCGGAAATATTTATTTAGTAAACCTTATTAATGTTAATAATCCTTATAACGTTAATAATGCTTATAATTTTAATGAGTTTGTTATACAATGATTACATTTGCAAGTGATCTTATAATAAATATGTTATTTTATTACTTTTTATATACAAGTAAAATTATTATTAATGTGAAATAATAAACATGGGTAATAAAAATACCAAACAACTAAATGTATTTTACTCATAGTTTTGTTTTAACATCCGTAAATGATACACATAACTTGAGACGATCGTTATACAAGAATTATAAGAAATTTATATATTAAATTTTTGATTTAAGCTTATAAAAATAATCACCAATTATTTGTATGTCTTTATATAAAATACATATGCAATAAACAGCTTAATTGATTACGTGCATATTAAGCTTAACTCAATTTAAATTTTATTCTTACATCAAGTTATAATTTATAATGCCCTTTTTTCAATGCCCTTTAAAATATTTAATTAGGTTATTAATTTGTATTATGAGTCTATTAAATATAACTTTATGATTTCAGTTACAACATTTTTTAACGATCTTCAAACTTAAATGATTTATAGTTTATCAATTGTTTTTAACATATAAAGAAAATGTTCACTCTAGCGTATATGTACGATAAAATAAAATGTAGAAACGTATTTACATATGAAATAAGAAATAAATAATTTTTAATAAGGATAAAAAATAATAATACATAATCCTATACAGAAAAAAATTCACTACAAATAAATATTATTTTAGTAAACAGAACTTTAAACATAAATTTAAACCTCATGTTATGTCATAATTGCCATTTGTAGTTTCATAGCAATATAATACTAATTTAGTATTATTTTAATAAACGCTTTATTGCGTTATGGAATGAACCACTAAAAAATTAGATTTTGCAATGTTTTTTACACCGTGTAATTTTATTTTCTCGGTAAACAAGAACAATATTTAGTAAGCTTGAAATCAAGATCAAAATAATAATATTATCTAATGTAAAAATAATCATTTGTGGAAAATATACATTTAACATATAAAGTGTTATATATTTCAACTTATACCACGCATCATAACAATTGCTAATTAAAAATTCCATATCCCTTCATATATATGAGCCTATCTCCCAAGAAGCTAAACAGAGCGCAATTTGAAAGATATGCTCGCTATCAACATCTCCTAATGCAGGACAGTTAAGCCAACGTTTGGATTTATGCATCCATACGCGCGACGGCCGAGCGAAACTGGACATTTTAATAACCCGCAGCCAACTTACTAAGTTGTTACTGCGGGCATTAGAAGCCCAGGAGGGGTTGGACTACAGGGCTGCCGGATGGCACGTTTCGAAGTCGCCAAATCAGGGAAATGACTAGCCAACTGGTAATGAAAGGCTACATAGGGATAGATATTTAGTAACTTTACGCTTATTTTTTTTTTGAATTTTATTTGTATTAGTCAAAGTGGTTAGAAATGGGACAGCATTGTAATGTACTTTTCTCTATAAAATATTTAACTTTATATTTCCAATGCATGTAATTTTTTTTTATGAGATATAGCTTTCAAAAAATATCCCAACGTTTTAAATTTGAAAAATATTTCACCTTCGGGTATTTAAATGAATTTAAAGTGTATGTGTATTGTTAGAATAAATGGGAATTCATAGAAGACTTAGGTCGTTTGGCTCCGTCAGAGGGTTAATAATTGACAAAAAACATTTGTATGTTACATTACAAAACGTTTTATTACCTACCACTAAGGTTCAACAGCTATCGAGTGTTTTAATTTTCATAATGTAGTTTTGATACATATTTCAGAGAAAGGTACGTATTTTCAACAAACAGAGGTATTTTCAATGAATGGAAGTTTTTTTTTTAATTTCAACAAAGGGAGGTTTTTCATATATTTCTTATTTTTTCTTATTCCCTGTTTTTTAAATATAATATTCCTTTTGGCATGACTTAAATTCTAAAAACAGATTTCCTGTGTGTCCTTTAATTTAGTTTACCTATGGAATTATTATAAGGTACATAAGGATACACTTTTTTAAAGTATCGGCTCTATTATGCAAATAAAATAAGGATCCTGAAATTAATTTGTCTCATCCTTAAAATCGCAGCCAATGTACAGAAAACCTTCTTGGATATGTGATATTTACGGAAACCTTCCTGCAACAATACTTATATATTGATAATATGCCATACGTATTTTTTTACAGCATTGCACCTTCTTTATATATAACACCCGACATACCGAGTCGATATACCATAGTCTAAAACATATACACATTTGTAAAAATATTTTTCGGAACTATAGCTATTTATAACGCGTCAAATCTCATAAAATACGATTTTTAATATGACAAAATAATTGTCACTACCCTAAATATGGGTTACTTCGGCCAGGGGTATTACTTTTTCCTAAAAGAAAAAAAATGAGTTAACCATTTGTGTTACAATCTGACTGCTTCAGGTTCGTATAGTAACCAGCAATTCCAGTCAGGCCGCAGTACTAAAGGCCAACCTTCAATATATTTCTAAAACCTGCCGCCGGAGATAAAGTTACCCATATTTACGGTGTGTTCTTTTACAATAATATGTTCCACAAAAAGATAAAAGGATCAACTAATGTTACAATCAATTCCTGCCAATGCTCGATAATGAAAAGACATTCAAAGCGCACTGATTCGACGATATTCTGCCAAATCTGGTAGCCCTGCTCAAACAGTCTAGGAACGGCACAACTGATGTGGGACAATTGGCCTAATTCAAGTCTCAACATGCCCGTTTCTGTGATTGCAGCAATACGGGAGATTGACGCTTGTTAGAGGTGCTAAGAGTTGGGTGACGTTGCTGGGAGGAGAGGGTGACAATTAGAGTCGGGCTTAAAGTGGACCAGAAAGTATGTCTCCATCTGCTGAAGACTTTTCCAGATTGTAGCGATTCCTCTGTATAATATTTATTAAATTGATATTTGTAGATATATTCACAGTATCATATTTCAAAACTTTGTTCCCATTACATTCGATGAAGTTTGGAATTAAGTGTTGAGTTTTTAATTGTTTGACATTTTTATTATCGGCAATATATATCATCTATAAGACAATTACTAAATGGTCTTTTTGAAGTGGAAGATCTCAGGTCATGGTATTTAAAGTTAAAATAAATTGTTGTCTTGAAATTGAACAAGTTTTGAACATTTATGCAAGCAAGTTAAATATTCTTGACACCAAAAACAATGCTTACTGCTTTTACACGGTATTGCCATTACTATACCAACATTTTAAAATACAAAATACTAAAACTCAAACAAATATGTATGAATTTTTGTGAAATTTTTTGAACCTGTACACAAGAGTATATTGAATATAATTAGGGATGGAATTAGAAAAATATTAAAAACAATTTATTTAAAAAAAATAAAATGTTTAAGAATTAGAGTTTTTTGGAAAAAAAAATGGCCGTTTTTTCACTATTTTTTTTTCTCCTAAACTAAAATACTTATGCAAAATCCGATCCCTAAAGTTATTAAGCATAAATCAATACAGCTTACAAAAAACTTTCGATGCAAAAAAATTAAATATGAAGGAGAAGAAGCATTTTGAAATATGCCTTAAATCTTCGAAAAATTTAACAAAAATTTAATTTTTGAAAAAGTTTGAAGCAATTTCATTTTTTTTCTATTAAATATTCTTTCCTGAATAGTTTACATGTAGTCATCACAAAAATATTTAATTTTATATCAAATAATAGAAAATAATTTTTGGGGTACCAAGTCCCCTTAAATCACACTGCTCATTTTTGAGTTAGTACGATTATTTAAATTTCAGCACGCTATCGCTCAGTTACGATACAACTGAGCTGAAAGAAAACGAGTTAGTTCAGGTACCCATATTTAAGAACCTTTTTTTTACAGTGTAGTTTCTAGACTTTATATTAGGCAATGATAGTAACAAAATAGAATAAGGTAACTTATATATTAAAAACGTAAGCCAAGTATTTAAAACGTGACATCAGTCGTTTACAAAAAAGTTACAGTGTCATATTTTTTGTGTTACAAATAATTTATATCCCTCGCATTATGTAACCAATGAAAAAATATATCAAGCCTAATAGGATTACGAGACCAGGTGATTGTCTGCCATGCTTCTATGGAAACGTTCAGCATTTCTAAAACCCAAAAACAGTGACGTTTAATCCTCTTACGTATATTTGAAAATTACGGTCATATTACCATCTGCTAAGGCAATGAAACAAATAATGGTTCATTGCAAAAAAACCTTCTTTTGTGTACTTTATTTATACCGCCCACATTATTTTTTACTATCTTACCAAAGTACCATCTTTGCTAATTGCTTTCGCCAACAGCTACAAATATAATGTTGAAAAATAAACTAGATAAAAGGTTGATGAGGAGAAAAATTTGTGCATTATTTTTGAAAGTTATTATTTGACAGTTATTTTGTTACGTATAGTGGATATATTCTTTTATACCGGATATTTTATAAGAATGTAACATAATATATTTTAATAATTATTTTTATAATTAGAAATAATATAATTAAAAATATAAAAGAGCACACAAATAAGTCAATATATATATATTTTTTTTTATATTTTATTTTGCTTGTTTGTATATTTGAAGTATTAATAAAGCAGCCATTTAATCCATATAGTTTAAAGTGCCGTATCAAATTAACCAATTAAATTTATTTAATTTAGTAAGCAATTATTTTACTTAATATAAATGATAGTATCCTTGTTGCAGCCAAACAAACATAGCAAAGAAATGTAAGTATATATGTAAAAACCCATATTTAAACAAAAACTGCTTGTTTTTTTTTTATGAAGATTAGTGATTGATTTAAAAGATTTAATCAAAAATATCCCCCGTCCCACCCAGCATGAAACCTTCATCAAAATTGTCAAATTGAAGGTTTTTTGAAGGTTTTATAAAGGTTATTGAAACAAAAAACTGCATTTTTTTAAAGTTTTTAATTTTACTGCATAAAATCTTTAAAATATCTGCATTTTCCCTTCATGATTAAAAATTAAAGGTTTTTTCAGGTTTTTATGAAGGATATTTGCATGTTTTTATGAAGGTTTTTTTCTAGTTTTTATGAAGGATATTGAAACAAAAACCTTTAATTTTAAAGATCTTCAAAAAAACTGCAGTTTTCCTGCATAAAACCATCAATTTCAAAATTTTGATGAAGGTTTTATGCTGACTTTTTTGGCTGGGCAGATTGGACACTTTAATAAATTGAACATACAATATCAAAGCAAAATATTTCATTAAATTATCTAAAAAGAAACATATCTATATTTCTCATATTCTAAGAATAATAGCATGCAATCGAAGAACACAATTGATTGCAAAGTTTTTAGAATGCTACGTATTCCCATTACTCTAGATTACCAGAAACACAAAATGACAGAAACCGTTTCTATGGTGAATTGGTGAAGGTAAAACACTTCAAAACTTTTTTTATATATCTCTCGAAAAGGATATCATTATAGGATTGCCTATAAATTCCACGGATAAAGTAGAAGAAATATCATAAAACTAAAGTACATCGATCCAAATAAATTTGATACATTCCTGGTGAATTCCGAAGCTTATTATCCCAAACTTTCGACATATTCGGCAACACAAAATAAACTCTGCAGAAAAATGAAGAGTTTTAACATGTGCATAAAACCCCTTCATGGGGATCGAGTTTTCGCTATCTTATACGAGTTGATGGTGGATCCAATCAAAGATCATCCAACCGCTGAAACTGGAAGTACTTCGTAAAGTTTAAAAGCCATACGTAGTAAGACGGTTGGCTTCGAAAATTGACTAAACTAAGTACGATCTTGTTAAAGATTTTAAGTACCAACATAAAATATGCCTGGATTAAGTAATATATCAATGGTTTAGGGGGGATAAGATACAAACATATTCAAAATTATTTTATTGCTTTAAAAAATAATTTATTTTATTTTGAATCTAATGAGACCAAAATTATATTTCTACGTTAAGTTCAACTAATTGTTTTTTAGAATTTAATATTAATATTTGGTAAAAAATTACATGAATATGTAACTTTGAACTCATATTTCTCACTGATGACTTTTTTCATCTTTGATCAAGTTTAAATAGATGCAAGTTCAGATATATTTAAACAAACTGCTCCCAATTTGCTACTGTATTTTCAAATATATTATTTCATTTTTGTTAGGATTAGCAATATGTAGATAATATGTGTTTAATAATTTTTTTAAAAATAGCTTGAATAGTGAAATTAGCGATTGGTTTTTCAATTATTTTTTAACAAAATTTTTCCGCTAGTAACAAAAATATGTAAATATTTGTTGACCACATTCAATGGTTTATAAGAATAAAAAAAATTAAGTTTTCATGAAATATTTCCTTTACTTATATCAAGAATAAGAAATGTCACATTTTTGTAATTTTTTTATGCTTAATATTTTTTTTAAAGAACATGTTTGAATGTGTGAATATGTGTTAATATTCTTTGCCCACATAAGTGAAAAAAATTTATTATGATATTAGTAAAATTAAAGAAAAAAGAAAACAGTGGTTTATACCCCTTTATTGTCGAAAGTAAAGCAAAATCTAACTACACATAATAATAAAGTTTTATACAGAAAATGAGAAACATATATTGATTGAAAGATAAACAAATTTAAAAGTGATTTTCGGTAAATTTTAACTTAATAAATTTAAAATTTAATAACAAAATAAATATATCGATATGAATTTAAATCTTATTTATCAAAAATATTATAATCTAACTGCAATAAAATATTAATGATTTTGGTGTCAGAAATTAAGCATCCAACAGGAATAACAGTAAATTCAAAAATTAACGTACAAAATTTTATTTCAAATATTCAGGTATATAGTTTTAAATAGAAACATTTATTATAGATAATATTTTTTAAATTTCATTTCTATTATTTTTTAAACTTTCCCAAGTTAACACTTTGGTGGAGGGTCAATAGAAATGCATAGAATATATATCATATGTATTGAGTTCTTCCATTAATGTAAAAAATTCTTTAGTGAAAAACAAGCCACAATTTCGTTTATCTTTGTAATTTATTATTATACTTATTTATAACAGTATTCGTCTGAGTTACTGTTGAAAGGATAGAAGTTATATATCTATATATCTTCAGCTGTCTGCATTATCTCTACATAAATATACTGTATTGTACTTGTAGTTTTGATATACAATGTATATGCTTCACTATGTTCTCTAGCAAGGAATAACCACATTGGAAAAATACTTCTGAATACAAAATACATTCAAATTTCCAAATAGAAATGCTCAGGTTTGTATATTCCAACTTTACTTTATGTGTAAAAACTATTATTTTTTATTTTAAAATCGCAACTAGTGAATATTACAATTTTTAAGTTTCAATATATTCATAATGTGTGGAAATATAACTTTAAAATAACTATTTTTTTTATTTTAATAAAATATCAAACGAAAATATTACTTTAAAAATGTTTAAAAACAAAATTATTATTTTCGGTAAAAAAATAATATTATATTTAGATTCGCCTATTTTTTATGCACGCAGTTTTGACTGTGCTCCTTTCAATAAACTTTCCATTAATGCTCAGTCACTTTATCAAATGTCTTTTTATATTTTTTATCCGTCCCTTTCAGTCATTTTTGTAAAAGGCTTATCCATTTTTCTTCTTCGTTTAAATGTCATTTTCAGACGCTTCTTCTTCTCATACAGAAAGTCCGCGCGCTGCGGATATTTTTTTTTAATTCGACGGAATTTCCAAAACTTTCCCGTTTTGATATTCAAAATAGTTTATATTGTTTGTTGCCTTAACTTTTCAAAACTAATAACAGTGAAGCTACATAAAACCACTTTTATATTGAAAGCTTATTTTAACCTAAATATTGTGGATAAGGAATATGCGGTAAGGGAAATAATGTAATATATATTTCCAAGATTTCAAGTAATCCTAAATAAAGAGAAATCTAATAACGTCTAATGGATATTATTTTTAAAGCATTACATTAAGTGCATTCATTAACTACAAATTTTGTTTTTATTTAAATGATTATATGTTTAAAACATGTTTTATGTTGATATATAATCAGTGCAAAAATTTGATATGTCTAAAATATCTAATTAATTATTTTAATCATTATTTTATTATTATTTGAGGTATTGAAATATTTTTTTCAGGTATGATAACACTGTTTCATTTGATTTTAATGTTCCTTAAAATTAAGGAAATTATTCAGAAATGTTACATTTTTACATCAGATTTACATTTTTGGTCAAAACAATTAACATCATTTTGCTAATTTTTAGCAAAAGTTTGCAAAATTATTTGTATTGACTGACATAGGGTAGTTTAGCTCATGTGTTTAGAAATCAATTACAAACAAATACGGTCAGAGAACTGCTTTATAAATATATAAACAATACTTGAGCGCAGGTAAATTCATCGTTAAAAATAATCCCAGAAACTATATTTTTTTGCATACTTTATTGAATGATATTTGGTTTATATTAATGAACACATATTCAATAAGATTTGGAAAAACAGTAATATTATAAGAATTCTTTAACATTTTCAAGCTCACACTTATTTATATATTTGTATGACAAAACATTATATTTACAATAAAAATATGCAAAATAAGTTTACTAATATTTTCTGCATGTCAGTCAATTTCCAAAACGTTTGTTGAACCTTGGTTTAAAATAATTAATTAAATGAAAACAAATTTAAAAAGAAAATTTACATTTATATTAATTTTCAACTTCATTCAAATGTATACCAATATAAAATAACTTTACAAATAGTATTTTGAAAAGCAAACACATACATTCAATTACTTTCGAATTATTTTGCACAAAAAATTATAAAAATTTGTGAATACAAAAATATTTAAATATTTGGAGTCCAATATTCAACACCAAAACACATATTACTTATGAATCGATTAAAAATTCATTTTATCCTCCTATCGAAAGTTTACCTATTGTGGCACACAATCTTTGGAATCCCATTAATGCGACAATCATGAATCAAGTCTCGTTAATATATCGCCTAAAGTAACACATTATAAAATCATTTTAGAGGTGTTATCCATTGTTCAACGCATTATTCTTATCTTCCTTGGTATCAATCAGCCAGGGGACATACATGCATTATTCCTTTGTGCCCAAATCAGTGTTCTTTAACAATGTGCTACAAGATTCGGAATTTAGAACCTCGATTTTCGTCAAACAACTACTGAATACACTCATTAAAATTACTATGAATTTGTTAATGTCATTATATGGATTTTGTTAATTAATCCTTATATGAAAATAAAAAGAAGAATTCAGTGTAGAAATTGGAAATAAATTGTTATCATATGTGTATAATATTGATATATTTTTTTTAATATTTATTGCAATGCATACTAACCAATTAAAGCTTCCAATAATTATAAATTAAATCATAATTTTTTTAGCTGATTGTCCCATGTCAACAATGCACTATAATATACCATGTAAATAACATATGTAATATTTTAGTTTTGGTAATTTTT
The DNA here is from genome assembly GCA_963932185.1 of Troglohyphantes excavatus. NCBI lineage: Eukaryota > Metazoa > Arthropoda > Arachnida > Araneae > Linyphiidae > Troglohyphantes > Troglohyphantes excavatus. The sequence continues at coordinate 61,109,165 of OZ010668.1, read as the reverse complement.
TAGGTGTAATTGATAGTGTAACGATTAATGCTATGGAAAATTCTCAGTTCAAATATGACAAAGCAATATCTAAATAATCAAAACAGAATGAGTATTCCAGCTAGAAGTACATTAATAGCGTACATTTCCTATTTACGGTACAAAGAACAACCCTGCTAAATTGTATTTTCCTGGGAATATAGAAGTATTAAAATTAATGTTTATTTATATTGAACGTTGTGCGCAGAATGGTTATTACAGTTAGAAGTGCATAAATTATTGACTTACTTTCGTTCAAGGTATAAATAAAATGGCTGTCAAATTTAATCTTCGTTTATATACAGGGTGTAGGAGAATAAATGACGAGTGGATTTTTTTTTAAAACTTGTGTGCTACTTGTTATATATTATATAATGGTGTGTAAATTCATTGATAATTAAGTTAAAATAATTTTGTTAAATAATTTATATATGCCATTTCACGTTGTTTCTTCGTGATGTGTCTCCTACGTAACGTTTTTTTTTTATTATATTTTAATAAACGTAAAGTAAACCCACATTTTAGTGTGTTTGTTAGTTTTCAGTTTAGTCAGCTTTTTTAAAGATGGGTTCATGTTACGTTAATTAACATATAATAAAATAACATTGAAAACAACGCAGTGGGGACACATAACGAAGAAACAGTAGAATGGCCCTATCCAGTTTTTTTTTTAATTTTTGAAAAAGTTTTAGAAAATAAAATATTAAATTTACCATTAAATGCAAATTGTCATTATATTTAAATTGTTATGATATCCTAAATTTAAATTATTATTATTATTATTATTAACGCTATTACTCAAATCCATTAATAAACAAAAAAATTAATCCTCAACTTGCGATTCACAAATATTTACGTTATTAATGTGGTGGTCATTTCAAATACCCGATATTTTCCAACTTGGGCTCGAGTAATTACTTTCTTCCTACTGTTAAAGTATCGGCGTAGCATACAAAACTTCCCGAATGAATTCGATTCCGGGCGACTGCCAAACTCATTGAGCTACGTTATTACGAAACGTTGAAAGACGTTACGTTGAAGAAGTATTGAATAATAACTATTTGTATAATGCCAATCTTGTTCTATTATTACACATTGTGTTTAAGTACTGAGATAGCACAAAAAAAACAGTTAATAAAATACGAGTTAGGATTTTTTTCAAGCAAAACAGCGAACGAACACAAGTGCGACTCAAGGTTATAACATTAATAAAGCGATTTCAATAGGTATTTCACGTTCGTCCCAACAAAAGGAATAATAAAAAAATCCCCACAAAAAAATATCCTACTCTACTTTCTCATAAATATGGATATTCTCTAGGACACAATCATTGCGAGTTGGAATTCCACAGCCGATAGGACAAGCGTTACCGAATTCTCTGTTCGGCTACAGAATTTACAACGGCCTTTGGACAATAGCCAAAAACTACATTCAATGCACTGTCTTTATCTTTCCCAAGCCGAAGCGCGCTGTCTGAAATAACCACTTTTGGGTTATTCAAAAACAAAAACAACAAGTTCTTAAAGTCGTTTCTTTTGATTATTAGTTACACCTCAAGAATGAATGAATAAAAAAGTGTAGAATTTCTAATCTTATGAGGGTTTTTTTTATTTTCAAATATACTATAAAAGATGTTGCGCTGTATTTTTACAACTCTTCTGACCATTGAGCTGGAATTTAAATATTTTTTTCTTCTATTGTTCGAGATGCAACCTGGATTTTTATTTGTTTTCATCAACATCGGCTTTTGCTTTGTGTTTTCCAAATACTTCTACTGTTATTGAATACTTTTCCTGCAAGAATGTCTTTGATGTTATTCGGGGATTTTATATGTACCTATTGTGGCGGAAAAAAAACATTCAAAATATGTACTCATGAAAAGCTATTTGAAGGTTGTAAAAGATTATTAATAAGTATACTTAGTTTGAATGTACAATTTCAGTTTTTGATAAAGGTGATGTTTTTTCTTGTTTTATATTAAATTTCTGTATTTTTTACAGGTGTTTGATAAGTTTTTCTTTGAAAGTACTTTCTGTATGCATTCAACACATTCATTTTAAAACGAACTGTATTGCTTCAATGCGTATTCTTGAATAACAAAGCTAAAAACGCATATGAAGTTATTATTATTTGTTTTAAGTTTTGTTTCGTATTCAAAATCAAATTTAGATCAGTCAATTATTAATGTATATTATTTGTCATAAAAGGTTTATTGAATTTAAAATAATGTATGACATTTCTAAAGATTTTGTTCACACTTGAATTATTTCCTTGTCTGGTATAATACAGCAAACTTCCATGCCCATTTCTTGTAGTACATAATTTTTATATTAACAAACACAATTTTTTTAATTATTTTTCCAAGATTTTTAAATGTTTCAACTATTATGAAGTAAAAGTAATTTTATTGGTTTAATAAATTGCAATTATAAAAAAGAAATTAATAAAATATATAATTACATACTTAAATACTCATAAAAAATGTTTTTTAAGTCTTAAAAATAGTTTTAAAAGAAATTCAGAACTTAAGAAATTAATAAAATTATTTGATCAAAAAGTAAAGTTACCCAAAAATAAATTTGAAAAAATAGGTTTGTACCCCTCTGATGGAGCGGAACGCCTTAAGTCGTTTATGAATTTTCAGTTTACCTAGCAATACACAAACTTTAAATTTATGGAAATACACAGTGTTGAAATATATTTTTTTAATATAAAGCATTGGGGTGTATCTTGGAAGCTATCTTTATCAAAATAATAGAAGTAAAAAGTTATTTACAATATACATACATGGGAAATATAAAGTAAACTAAGTTACAGAGCAAGTTACTCTTGGCCTTTTTCTGACCCACTCAGAGGGGTATAAAAACTAATAAACCAAAATATACACTAAAAAAGTGAAAGTGCACAGTTAATACGATATTTGTTTTTTTATTTTCGATATCATAATAGGCAGAACAATAATAACCCAAACTCCCAAAATAATATTAGATCATTTCATTGAAGTATGGTTTCTAATTTAACGAAACACATGTTTGCAGAAGTTCAAATTAAAACTACCATTGTTAATCCAACTACAGGCAGCAAACTCCATGAAATCTTTTAAAACCTGAAGGTAAATATGAATGTCATTAAAACTTCAAGAATAATTCATGTTACAGATTTTAAGAGAAAGCCATACTTCAATTCGAAATCGTGTTGTTATAGCAACAACATCAGTTATTTTGGTTACGAACTTACTCTTTTAGCCGGCGCTAATGATTTCGTTTTTAGTTAGTCCCACGGACCCATTTCAGGGGGAATGACGAAACATATTTTCCCCTGAGAGTTAGGCTAGTGATTAGTCGCAGTATAAACATTAATTTAGTTTTGCCGGTAATGAGTGTCATGGAATTCGTTGTGTTCGGCAGGTAACATATGCAACGAGCAGTTTGTTTTGCGACGCCCGTTTATTTTGACAATGAAAAAGTCGCATTGTTTACCCATAACTAACCTTTGAAATAGTTCGGTGTGATTGGCTGTGCTTATATACTTACGAGGGAAATGCATGTTTAGAGACTGTAGAATTTTGTTTACTGTACATTAAGTAATAACGATGGGGAAAATGATTAATTAATAAAAATGAGTATTCATACCAACATTGTATCACAGTTCGGTCTACGTAACAATTTATAAAATTGAACCTAGTCATTGACTACAATATATATGATTATTAATTAAAACACATAATTAAATCATTTAAATCATTTGTGGTTATATAAAATCAAATAGTTTCGTTTTGTATTTTTTTTTAATATTTTTAAAGAGGACATTTTTTGTAATATTTGATCCTCGCAGTAACATGTTATATATAAACGAGAAATGAAATATATGTGCGTTGATGAGAACAGAGAATCGTTATGTTCACGAGGGGTAATTTTAAAAACCCAAGAGTAATTTAGCTTGAAATTTAAAGGGATGGTAAAAGAGAGTATCGGAAGTCTAGAGTGTTGTTTTCAGGATTTATTGATACAAATAAATTAAAAGTACTTATCCGTTAATCTTTTCATATGGGCTCATGTGAGAGAAAAGTTGCCCTACTTCTGTAGGCTAATCCCAAAAAGTGTTAAGGTGAGAGGGATTTTTTGCTTTAAGAAGTAGGAAAACTATGTGGAACATTGGCTAGCATTACAATAAGAGGCGTGCAACTTTCTGACGGAGGGATCGTTAACAATTCTTCCTCAAACACGCAGATTCGGAATAGGGTCATTCTGGTGTACAAATACTAAAAAGCGCAAACGAAGATGATCTTTAGAAACCATTAGCGTAACGGCACCTGTCCAAACAGGTGTAAGTACCTGTTATGCTGTAAACAACATACTTTAGAACACAGACGTTTTAAAAATGCTTCCCTCATACCATGCATCAAAAGTGTCACAAGTCAACCCAAGCTCACTGGTCCATCTATATATTCTATGGGACATATGATGTCCGATCCCCCACGTAAAGGTTAATATACAGTTTTATTTTTATGTATTCACTAATGATGTAGTGCAGTACATTGGAATTAATATTAAAAACCATCATCTTAGGTCTAAGACGAAGTTATAAATCCAAATGTTTCTGCTCTAAAATTTTAATTATTTGCTTTACTAACCATCCTCCATAAAGCACAATAAATATGTTTATACGTATTAATATTACTAAATATAAATTTTATACTTTAATCTTAGATGTAATAAATAATATATATGCCCGAATATTAATGAGTTTCAATAATAATAAAAAAATTATGACTAACCACACTTAAACATGTTTACATTTATTATTTATATTTAAATAAATATTCTTCAAAGACACGTGAAACTTGCTCCTACGCATAATCTAAATCAAGCATATCTAAGTAATTTGCAATTAGTCTCTCCTAAAGCGCAATATATCTTGCGCCCCGGCTTTATTAAACGACGCCTTAACAAACGCATAAACATTCATTTTTCGCAACCATCCAAACAAAACTACCAACAAACATCAACAAAAATAACCACTCAATTCTTCCCCTTCCAAAACAGGAGAATCCCGCCTATAAATTCCCGATATCCCGTTTCCAGGAGCAAAAGGGGAGGAGGGGGGAGCACCATAGAATCCCAGGAATCCACATCCCCATCCTTAACGACTCACACTAAACAGCGCCATTACAGGCCTGCATATGGGGGACAGAAGCGGTAATCCGCCGGGGAATGATAATTTCCACCCAGCACTATTTTAATGCACCAATAAATAAACATTTTAATGAGGGTCGCAGAAGTTTGACCTGTTATAGTGAGTGATGGAGCCGGGATGGGTTGAGGAGTCGCAGCGAGCCGGGTGGGAGGACGGGCCTATTTTATACGAATTGGGTTTATTAAGATTCAATGTGTTGGAGGGGAAACCGACTGGGAAAAATACCTGTCTTTTATTCTTAAGCCCGATGTATTTTCTGGGATTTACGTCGGGATCTTAAGATTTTAGCGGTGATTTCCCAAGATGGCCGTAGGGCGCGAGTGTAATCATTTATGTTGAAGGCATTTGGAAATGCAATGCAATATTGGTTGAGTTTGTACTCTGTGTTTTGGTTAAGAGTTATAATAAAATTGTGTTTAAGATGTACATACACACTATAAAAAACGAAAATCGGCCAAAAATTCCAAAATATTTTTTGGGTTCTATAGTATTTCTCAATTCAGTATCTTTCAGATGATACCAAGATTGAATAAATATTCCAAAAACTTTTTTATTTACAAACATTTATTCTATGGCCGCGCTTGCAATGGCAATATGTTTTGTAAACTTTACACTTGATTTCTGAAGAACTGTATTTTTAACATATGTCCCTTCATTCGAAATATGATAACTAAGGTTTGCTTAAACATTTTGAGATTTTTTTTTTCTTTTAAATTTATATTAGTTGGAAGATGTTATGACCCTCCATCAAAACGATTCGTTCAAAAAATAATTTTAAAGCTGAAAATTTGAATAAAAAAGTGTGATTTTTTTAGGGACTGTCGAGTTAAAAAATTATTTAAAAAAAAATTTAAATGCTATAAACTTTTTGGAGGGTCATAACATTAAGAAAGATACTGCGAGTAATGTCCAACAAAAATTATACTTCTAGATTAATTAAAACTTGCATAATCACGTTTGAAAAAACGTGCTAATTAACATATAAAATGCTAATTAGGAAATTAATATTTTATTTTATTCAGGGTTTTTTAAAATAATTCATCACTATTTTTAAGGTGTTTTCCTACACGAAAAAACTAGATTTTAAATTCATAATTAAACAAAAAATGTTCAAGTGTATACGTACACCTTAGGAATACCAATAATGCAAATATATGTATATTAAAGCAAACCATTAACCATATGGCACTCAAGGACGTGTACATACGTCCAGATATCTGAAGTTAGTGATTAACCTAATCAGTTAGCCATTCACGCAATTTTTAAATTCATAAAAAATACTTCCTTTTACAATATTTTTTTAATTCAAAGATTTGAGGTGCAAGTTGCATGTTATCTCTTTTATAATTAATTTAGTAATTAAAAAATTTATATAAAAATTATGCATAAAATAAATTATTTAAGTTTACAAACTGTAAAAACAACTTTACAACAGCAAAAATAACTTGAGCGTCATTGGGTTTAAAACTTCAATTACTATTAGTATAAACTAGAAAAAAGTAAAATTGCTATGAAATATTAACTGTTTCGTTGATAAGCGGATATAAAAAACAGTTAAAATATATTAAACATATATTACAGTCTAAATCAGCAAATTACGTTTAATAACAATAAATAAAGATTTATATTTACAAATAAAATTTAATGTCGATAACTTAAGGCAGAAGTTATTAAGGTAAGGAAACTGAAAAAAATATGTACTTCATTTTTTTATTAAAATAGTTATAAGTTAAACGTTAAACTATATACATTGTACGTTGATTAATAATAAAAAAAAGCTAAGCTTGTTTTGTAAGTTTCCTACACAATTATAATATTCGTTTATAGCAATTCAATATTACTTTAATAATTCTTACAACAATTATTTATATATTAAAAAAATATTTCAAACACATTTGAAAGATTTGAATTTCATACAAAATGTTTTCATACAAGACCGAATATTAATCTGAAATTATTTATTACCATTAAAAAATGTTATTTAACCTACTTTTTGCAATAACATTTAAATGATTATAAACCTTAAAATCAAGTAAAAATAAGGGTTATTCAAAAATAATATATAATTTAAGCTTACTAAGTCTCTAATCAATAATCCTATAATTACATTTCTTGAATATTTACTCAAACCATTGGATGTAATTAGGCATTTTAACAATCAAAGTAAACTTTAATTGAAAACATAAAGCAATATAATTCCCTCACCTTGACAATTGAATTAAGTATTGATTGAACATTTACGCTGAACGTATATCTTCTGTTTAAAACATTAAATTAGTGTGTCCGCAAAGGGCCATTATTACGTTAACGTGAATGTTTACTGAAGTTTCAAAAAATCTTTTTAAAGAGATTTAATGGAATCTATTTGTTCGTGAAATTTTCCCGCGCATGAATACTTAATATAAACTAATTTTTCCCAAACTACATCTAATGACATTGTCGATCGAATAAAAGAGATTAAACTTCGGTCATATGAAAATTCGCACGACTTGTAAAATAAAATGCCATTAAACCCCCGAAACAGATTTGTTTGTTTCCTTGTTTTGATTGAATTAATAATAAGGTTTTGAGGCAATTATGTAATGCTTTTAAATATCATTTGATAACTTTGCATTTTTAGTATGGGAATTATGGGATGTGATAAATTAATATTAATATAGTTAAAATCTGAATGACAATATATTAAAATATTTTATTTTATTAAAAAAATCGTAAAATTCTTCTGTGAAAGTTTATTTAATGAATTATAGCAAATATAACTATTTATTGTTATTTCTTTTTAAATATAAGTTTCAAAATTACAAATTAGGCATATATAGGTATTCAATTTAAATTTATTTAACAAAATTAAAATTACGTTGCACAAAGTAATTCAAAATTTTATAAATCATCTCATTCAATTATGTCCATTGTGTAATAGTAAATAATATAATAAAAGTTATTTATGTACATTGACAACTTAATTCACTGGCGGTCACGTTTTGTTTCGTACGAACTTTTTTTTTAAATATTCAAAAATATAAAATTGGTATTAAATTTAACTTTTGTATGGACAACTCATCATCTCAATTTGGAAATTATATTTTAAAATACATACGATTTTACACATCATTCATTGTGTTCTTGTATTATAACATATAATGTAATGTGTGTAATTTATGGAAATGTAATATATTTCTCATTAAAAAAATATATTATATCTTAAAATAAAATACATTATAAAATAGTACAAACTCTTTCTAATGTAAAAAAAAATGATCGCTTCAAATGATTAAAACGTAGAAAATTAAATCTGAAATTAATCTGCAAGAATATATTTAAAGCTTTCAGAATCCAATGAAATTTTATACAAATGCTTAAAATTACAATCTTGTAACGAATAACAAAATCCAATTAATTAAATTTCTCTTCAAATGCCATGCGAGAAAAAAATTACTGAAATAAAAAAAATCGAATAAAAGATTAAAACAACTTAGCTTTTAATAGGTTTATAACACTCCATACATTGTTTCTAATCCCTTTCGATCAAACAAGAAATAACTTCAACTCCAATTACTTTTCAATCCCCGACGCTGATTGGCAGAGGAGGTTAAATACCCAGCCTATTTATTCACCTTATTACTTCTGAAATCTCCGAAATTGCCTTTGAGAAGCATAAAAAAAACAGTTCAAGAAATAAATTTCAGGGAACAGGTACAAGAAATAATCACTCAAGAGAAGAAGAACACGATTCGCTGAAAGTCAAAAATCGATAGTCAATTATTTTCTTCTACGGGAAAAGTCAAAACGCAACAAGAAAAAAATTGCTTTTCGAAACTAATTTCCAAGTTAAAAATTTGTCCGTCGGCTTTCGAGTTGAAATCGATAAATTAAATGTGGAATGTGATTTTTACTTGGTGGGGACTTTCTATTAGATGCTAATTAGCATGGCAGAAGGGGGGTCCAACGCTTTTAAGCAGGACCCTTTTTATCCGAAGACGTTAAAAAGAAATAGTGACTTAGATTGGAAAAAAATAATGTAGCAAGCTAAATTGTTTCCGGGATTTGTCTTTGTTCTTTGTCGCCAAACTAAGTGTCAGGTTGGTTGAGGAAATTTCCTTGCAGCGAAAGTTCGTTTGTTTTAAGATTTTTTTTTTTTTTTTAAGAATTAAAACAAGTTTCGATTGTGGATAAAATACTTTTGTAATGGTTTCGATATTTTTGTTATCAATCAATAAAAAACTGTAAAATCCCAAAATTGTCAAGTGAATTTTGCGATTGTAAATAATTTTACTTCATTGAAAATTTAATAAAGGGTGCGGTACAAACATACTAATGATATTTTTTTTTAAATAATTTAAAAAAAACAGCTTTACAGTTGCACCTAATGCCAATAAATGTGAAAATATAGTAAATTTTTTTTTTATTTTTATAAATTTAAGAATTGGTTACTGAAAATTCGGTTATGCGAGGACGTTATATATTTATATAACAGGCGCCTTGGGTGTCAATGGTATAAAGAAAATGAGTAACCCGCATACATAACGTTGAAGACAAATCACGAGTATAATAATGTTTTAAATATGTTTTTAAAACATATGGAGGGGCCATTACACTTAAGTAAATGCAATACAGTGCGTCCAAGCACCATTTAAATATCAGTTTTATGTATGATATATACAAGTTTCATTTTAACTTTTGCTGTGAAAATAAATATTATATAAATATTGTATACGTGTTTTCAATTTTATCTTAAAATGGGGAAAGAGCTGGAAGATCGGGATAGTTTCATAATTAAATATCCATTCAGTCAATGCATTAACGTAACATTGAAATAAACATTAAATACCAGTTTATTAGGGGAAAGTTTTTTTTTTAAATTTTACCAAAAAGAAAATGTGACAAAAATTGTCCGCCCGCCCATGTTATTTCAATGAAAATATTCATCATTTTGACGGATGTTGCTAATATAGTGTTAAGCACAAGCGACTGAAATGTCTTCCATTATGGAGTTATATGGGTCATTTTCAGTATCAGGTGATAAACAGGAAATTAAGAATAAAAAAATATATTTAATTTTTTGAACTTTATTTTTTAAAAAAAGCCATTAAACAGACATGGCAAATAACAGACATGACATTTCATAGAAGAATAATTATTTACTTGGAATATCTAAACCAAAACATAAACAACACATTTGTTTTGGATAAATAACCTTACTAGCTAAATAAATCAGTTGAGAAATTAAATGATTTATATAAAAAATTAAGGTAACAGACATGACATTTAATAAAAATACTTTCTACAAAAGGTCTCCTTATTCATCTGTTAACAACAAGCAATTCAAGATGACTGCTTGTAATTATCTCTCTAATACTTCTGCATTGATAAACAACTTTTACCATTCAGAAAATGAAAATTTTGATTTAAAAATATGTTTTAAACTGTATGTTAACAGACATGACACACATTTCTGGACAAAAGAATTAAATGTATTAAAAGCTTAAATATTATGAAAACCTACCTTAATGCAAAATACAGAATATTTAAAACAATTATAAATGCTACACAAAAAAAAATCCGGCATTCGAATAATTCTATTGCAGAATTCAAATTATACTTTCTGTTTAGCACAGCCATTTTTTTATTCCCCTACCATATTTGTTTAAATACATAATTTTTATTTAAATATTATAATCCAATTTTGTGTTTCTGTAATAACAACAGTTTGACAACATCTGTACAAAAAAAAGAAAGAAGTTGAAAAGATAAATACAACTTATAGGGAAAATATTTTTTATAAGGATGGTAAATGACACTGGAATTTGAAAATGACACTGGAATTTGAAAATGACCCATATACTATGGATAATGTGCTTTTGAGAAATGCATTGCGGAAAAATAAAAAAAAAATACGCAAATAAGTCAACAATAAAAAATAAAATATTTGTAAAAAAAATATATAAAAATTAATCATAAAATGGGAATTATACTTAACCGGCACTTAAAAATAGGAGAAAATATTTAAAAAATAATGCCTAATTCAATAATGTGCAAATATATGTTTAAAAATCCATTAAATTCAATAAATTTCCTTTTTAAACCTCGATTCTTTTACGAATTATACCCATCTGATATTTACAATACCTTCCTCTACAGGACTTCTAGAAGACGGAATTTCATTTACATGACTTTAAAAACATCCGCGGATTTTACTTATGTATATCTAATACATAGGTATGAAGCCTTTAACGCCAAAAAGGCATTTTATGCATTTTAAAACGCACTTTATCATAATCATGGATCAATTTAAATTTATCCCAAGGGTGTTATTGCACAACGAAACGAAACCAAAGTACCCACAACTATCGGCATCCATTAAAATCGGGTCTCTGGTTCCCAGGTGAGGTATAAAAATACTTTTAAACCTTATCTTAAAAGCATAAATTTTGGGATTTTTTTTTTTAGTTCGTTTATGTTTTCGTGTTTATTTACTTTTGGAAGCATTAAAAATTTCTTCGGATTGAGGCTTTTGATGTGCGACTCGTATTTCCTTTTACCTGCCCAGATTAGGTAATAAAAATTTAATGTTTTATAAAAAAGATCGCTCAAAGGTAATACACGTCAACTTGTTTCTGCAACCAGAAAAAATAAAAATGTAAGATAATGGAAATAACTCTGGAGGTTCATAAATTGGTTGGATTAATGCCAATTTTGAGTTATACAATTGGCTATTTGCAATGATTTAGGTTCTTACCAAATGGTAAGAACCAGAAAGAACACTGTCTAGTAAGTTTCGACCACGATCTTATGACAAAGCTGGCACACAACTCTCCAAACATACATATTACAATAAACGTAAACAGACGCGGATACCGGCATATTTTTCATGGGGAGCGCTAATATTGAGGCACTGTTTCCATAACTAAAATTTATTGGCATATTTAAAATCAGCCACTCTGACGAGTGTGTAGGTTTTGCTTTTATCAGAAAAGAGGGACGAGGATTGAATAACAAACAAGAAGGGTCTGATCAATTTAATCTTCTGCATTATAAATCTTCGGCTGATGGAAACATGGACTTTATTTTGAGAATATACAATCCCGAGCCGAGTGCCATGAGCATCAGGCTGTTACGTAACCACGTGTACATGCAACGCTTAACATTAGCTTGAATACGTTCACTGCCTATGTCTAAAATGATGCAAATCAGCTTTTGTAATTTACATGTTATTTTGAAAAACATATCACGCGCCTGTACGTGACCGGCAGCGGACGTATCGATGCTGGTTGGTTCGGTTAGTTTAGTTTAAGCTAACGTCACTGGACAGCTGCACAATGGGCATTGTCCATGTTTTGGGATATAGTCCGAATTTTTGTAATATACGATAACGTCAATATGAATCGTATTGGAATAAAGTCACACATTAAAGCGAGTATATGCGAAGCATAATCATTTTACTTTAATGACAAAAATAGTTTAAGCATTTGTATAAAATTTAACTGATGAAAATTAAATGTGTATATATAATACTATTTAAGAGTAATTTAATATTTTAAGAAAACATATTTTAATGTATTGGATCGAAAACAAAATAAATTCAACAAAAACTATTTTAGTTTTTTAAAGCATTACATCGTTAACAACACATTCCGAATGCGCCACCGAAAACAAATGAATACTCTCACAATTATTCATAAAAAAATTAACACACCCACTCCCCATACATTTTTCATACGAACAATCCCCCTTCATTAATAAATGTAACTTTCACCATTCCCATATCGCCCTTCCCAAATGTCACTGCCCCCAACACAGATCATCACACACAACACAAACAAACAAGAAACGCTAATTGTTTCCATACAAACATTTACATTGTTACTACGCACTCACAGATTGTGTCTCGACCCCGACACAGACACGCACGCTGCCGTCACGTCACCGTCATTTACCCCGCCAGTGTTTTTTCCCCTACCCCGCGTACCTGTCATGACACTTTTCTCTAATTTGTCAAAGTCTGTTTTTGTAAGCGATGTCTTTCAAGCAAAAGAAAAGGTTGGGGTTTTTTCAGAAACGGGAGCGTTGCGATAACTGCCACTCTCGGGTTGTCATCGCTGTAATCGGACTGGCACTCATGTTCGCTATTTTAGGTTTTTGGGAACGCCCGTATTGCTATTTAATTTTTTTTTATTGGTTTGTAAAAAGAGGGAGGTTTTGGAAGATGGTTGATAGACAATGGGGTGGGTTTTGTATTTAATTTCGGTTGTGTGAACATGGTAATGTGTTTTTGTCTTCGGGGAAATATGAGGAATATATTGAAAACATTTTCAATTGTAAGACCAAGGAAAATAACGCTCTCTGGAGCATACATTGAACTTATTGTTATCTGCTTTTGTTTTTATGTAAAGACTTTTTATGGTTTTTTTCATTTATGAGACGGATATATAAATAAATAAACAACCAGAATTTTAAAATGTATTTTATGTTACCAACTGTTCAAACTGTTAAATATATTAAAATGAGGAAATACTCTTTGTGGTATTTTGTTTTTACAAGTTATAACATATAGCAGTATATTTTTTTAATCGGAATATTATTGATCATAATATATACGGGAATTTGGAGAATGAGTGAAGACTGAATTTTAATTTAAACTCTTGTGAGAAATGGATATTTCTATTTAGAAGTTTGCGAATTGCTTATTTTTCATATTTGAGGTATAACAAACAACTATGTCAAATTTTATTTTCCTGGGTATACAGGAAGTTTTAAAATGAGTGATGAGTATTTTTTATTTTATGTGAATGCATTATATACAATTCTATTTATTAAAAAAAAATTCTAGGGTCTAGTAGAGTTGATATCATCAGAACATTAAAATTACATAATTATTACAAAAGTTATTACTGCATTATAATAGCATGGACTTTTTGTATTATAAAAAGTGGCCCATTTACAATTTAGCCTTTAAAAATGTATGCGAATGAAAAGAGACATTGTACAGATATGACCATTTACAACGGGTGGTTGGCCAACGGACATGGTTTGAATGTACCACAATTATCTGTATTGTCGCAATAAAAGATTTTTGTCCAACTATTTATTTTTTATTTTTTTAAAGTTTTTTAGCTTTAGTAGCAGGAAACAAAGTAGTTAAATAAAACTAAAAATAATAGCTTATTAAGTGTAGTTAAACAGTCTAACAATGACAATCACCCAACAATTAGTGATACCATCCTGTCAATTTTATTATAATATTACTTAATCCTCAGAAAACCAAATTTCAAATTAATCTGTCAAGTATAATTTGCATAATATTGCACTTTCAATTATCAAATATATTACACAATACTCTGTTAACCATACAAAGTGAAAATATAAATAATGAAATGTAATGCATATGTAAATATTTTTCTTCTAATTAAAAAAAATACACCTTTATTTAAAGGGCGGTTAACACTATTTTCCGATTTAAATACTTCAGCTTATAAAAAATTTGAACGTTAGAAATAGTGCTATCAGCTACATTTAAAAAGAAACTGAGGTATAATTGAAATATTAAAAATGTATTATCAACATGAAATTGAATCACTTTCAAACTAAAAATGTGCAACCACTTTGACAAATCAAAAATTATATTCATGGAATTACATATAGAAAACACATTTTATTAATATTACAATTACAACTCTTCCCACTGCGCATACAACAAAAAAGCACCTGTCCATACAGTCCTTCCGTAATACGACATATTTCCGACTCAGTCAGCCAACAAAGAAAAAAAAAACAGACAGAAAAGTAAATCAAGAAAACAGCACCAACAACTGTCAGGTCAGACTGAAATAAATTAGTCTGTTCGGATTTCGGTTTATCCCTGCACTACCAGGGTCGAAGTTCCCCAGCAGTTAGTCACAGTATGACAGTCCACTATGAGGACACTGGAGATGTTTATCAATGGCCCGGCTCCAGTGTCCTGCTCCAGGATGGACCCATTTCTCGTAGTGGAACGTCCAATACATCGGACTGTTATTTTTGTTCCGAGGGGCATTTTTCTTGGGATCCGTTTCCAGGGATTCCATTTCCTGGCGTTTGCTTAACCTCATTTGTAGCGTGAGGATATATGAGACATTGTTTACTGGTATGTGTTCTATTATTTCTTAGTCCCTGTCGTCAAGAACGTAGTCATTAGGTAATTCACGATCACATTTGATGGGTTCAAAGGAAGAACGATGATGGTCCATTCAGCAGGAATTATGCAGGGATTTCACATTCTATTAATAACATAGACAAACACAGCATTTGGAACTTAATTTGTTTAGTCTGTCATCGCTCTTCTCGTTTCAAATTATGGTACAAAGACAGTACATACCTATATTTTTAAAAAGGCGTTAAAATCTCAATTGTAATTAAAAGTTAACCTTCATCGACGTAACCAATATCCATTTGACAGTAATATCAATTATCTTGGAATACATTCTATATTGAATACGATGTAATGCAAAAATTGCTGATAGATTACTGACATTAAATTTATTTATATCGTATCCAAGGTTGGTTTGGAATTGGTATAGTTGCCCGTTAGTCATTGTCATTCACTTATTATGCATTTTCCATCATTTAAAATATCAAATATAGGTCATCAATGCAACAAAAGTTTTGAAGTAAAGTAAATATAAAACACAAAAACAAATTTCCGAAATGAGCTAACAATTGCCTGCATGAATGATAATTAATAATTGTTAGAAAAGGTTTGTATACCCTTCGCAATTGGTTACAAAATGATCGGATGTTAAGGATACAGGATATGTTCGTAGAAATATGCTGATGGATGGATACCTTATTATGCAGAGTTGCTCAACTTGGAGCTGTTACCTGTGAAATCCCAAAATTGGCTTTGCGGACAATGGCGTTGGCGTGGCTTATTTAGGTAATGACGTCATCAGATGGTTTAAGTAGGTGACACGCAAATTGCTATTAGGAAAATGTGATTACATTTAAGATTTATATTCGTGACTAATTTAACCGTTAATATCACATCCGCCACACACACAATGCGAATTGGAAATTCTTTTTTTATTAATCTTAGATAATATCACGTAACTGTACATGCCGTGAAATTGCGTGTGGATTATAAATATAACACATTGTCTGCATATAAATCCGTATAAGAGTTGAATATCAGTCTTGTAGATATCATGGCGTTTGAATTGGAAAAAATTCCTTTTTATATTATGCATTTATATTATCCTAGACAATATAATTATATTATGCTTTCTAGGTTTGCTGGCAGACACACCAAGTGCCTCTCACTTTTTGAGGGCAGGAAGGTCTTCACCACCTGTACTAAGTGCCTCGACCATCAGGCTTCTGCATAGCACATAATGGAATGCATGGGCCTCTCCAGGGAAGATATCTACTGCGATCCTCTCCTTGTGCTCGACTTCCTGAGAGTCACTGGTCCGGTGAATCTTGTTTGACTCTGTCAGACTATGGAGGATAAGCAACAACAACATATTATGCTAGAGAAGTAGAAACCATGGAAATGTGTAGAAATCGGTTTTATAATTTCTGGAATAAACCAATTAAATTTAGAACTAACATTTCGTCAGAGAGTAATCTTTTGTTGATATTTTGAAAAGATGGCCAAAACTTTTTTTTGCTGGATATCCCTGACCATAATCATTAAGTCACTAATTTTAGCATGTACTTATCTGCGTCAACTCAATTCCAAACAGCAAAATGCCTTACTACTTTAAAATTTGCCTCCAAATATCGTAGGCCGTTTTTTTACACGCCGTAACCTGATACAATGTCACGGAAGAATTGCCGGACAGGACTGTGTGACAAAGTTATAATTGGATAACATAGCCTTCGGATGCCGCCTGGTCTAACGACTCCGGTTTTGTCGTTTCCGAAAAAGTGGCTTTACACTTTATTTTAAATCCCACAGTTTGAAATAAACTCGCGTTTAGACCATAATTTAAGGACAATGTGTATATTTTAAACATTTAATAAAAATATGTTTAACACCGCAGTAGTGACATATTTGCTTTGGATTAACATGGGTGGCGGTGTTAAGTGTAGTGTTAATATTTATTTACCAGTCTAGAGTATGCAAACTACATCGGAATTTGAAAACGGCATTCATGCTTGCAACACAATATACTATCTAGCGTTATAAACACGTGTTGCAGTATTTTACAATATGTTGCCATCAATACATACACAGTGTTGTTGTAGGTAGTAACTACAATAAATTAAAATACAGGATTTCTTGATCTAAAATCGGTAACAATCCATCCGAACTAATATCTGTTGTGAGGAACGGGGGAACACTTCGCTTACAACAAGAGAAAAGTCCTTGATAAAGCGCCAACTTCAAAGAAGATATCTTATAGCAAATTGACCAATATTTCAAATACCGTCATTTCTTTCAGGATTATTGATTCTCTTCACCTTCTGTAAGTAGTTCACCGGAAAAAAGACGTTCCTCAGAAGATTTTTCCACATCTTGACAGCGTAGATAGCCCTGGTTAATCAATCATACGAGTTTGGGTGTACCTCCTGGCTTGACTGTGTAACACTGAACTTTCTGTAAGTGGTGTTCTTTAAGATTTTGGGTTTGACAATGCATGTTTTATTGCACCAGGAAACTGATCAGGTTTTGAACTGACGATAATTCCTAAAAAGTTTGAATTATTGATACTTCCTCGAATCTCAAGTTGGATATTTAAGTTTATCTTAATTCATATGAATAAATTATTTTGGGTAAATAATGGTGTGTGCAGAAATACAGTTTAAAAATTCATTATTTATCTTTAAAAATATAGCTTAACCTTTTAATCTCAGTTGGGTCACAAGGAACCCCTTATTTTGTTATTGTCGTCGGATGAATTCTTATGAATCCTGGAATAAAAATACCACTATCCCAGCAAAAAAAGTCAGAATGAAACCTTCATCAAAATTGTCAAATTGAAGGTTTATTGAAGGTTTTATAAAGGATATTAAAACAAAAAATGCAGTTTTTTTAAAGTTTTTAATTTTCCTGCATAAAACCTTTAAAATATCTGCATTTTCCCTTCATGATTGAAAATTGAAGGTTTTTGCAGGTTTTTATGAAGGTTTTTTGCAGTTTTTATGAAGGACATTGAAACAAAAACCTTTAATTTTATAGATCTTCAAAAAAACTGCAGTTTTCCTGCATAAAACCCTCAATTTCAAAATTTTGATGAAGGTTCTATGCTGACTTCTTTTGCTGCGATTTTCTAAACTATCCAATGTATATATAACTATAGATCCACAATTAAAGTTATTCATACTTCTCCAATTGAATAAAAATAAGAATCACCAATCAATTTAGTATTTAAAGTGTAAACTATCTCGTAGAACAACGTTGAATGAGCAATATTATGTATCATTGTTTAGACAACTGCTTAATATAAAATTTATAATTCCTAATTGAAACAACTGTAGTTATACGAATATAAATTATTCTACACGCTTACATGAACTGTTTTTCAATATAAATTGTATTTATCCCTTGATTATTTGAGTAGAAGTTCCAGTCTCATGCAATTTATATTTCGCATTTACTTTCAACAATGTTCAAGCTAAGTTAATTACGAAATTGTGTAGTAGTATTCACTCCAAGGGAGTTAAAATAGTTATATCAATAAATGCGTTTTATTTACTACAAACATGTCAATTACTTTAAAAAGATAGCTTATTATTGTATATAAAGCCAAAAGGTTTTATATATTGAAAAATGAGGTGCAGTGTGGGAAAAAAACTGGGGGAAACCAGGACATGACTTCAACCCAAGACAATCAGTGGGCTAAATAAAACCTTCATTTTTACGATTGTGATTCATTTCTCAACAATGGGACCCATTTTTCTGGTAGCTCTCATCAAAGTAACTAAATTACTCCATAATTAAATTGACTAAATACATTATACACCCAGTATTCAGAGGTATTAGACATCGCATTTTGATTGTGCAGGTCCGACAGAATATTTTTTATATTCTTATAATTATTATAATAATGTATTTCAAGTCTGTCTACCAACGCTTTCATTAAGAACGGTCTAAAACTACTTTGGACATGACATCCGACACTTTCAAAACCAATGGACCACAATGTTTTCAAGTTGTATTTTGTAGCAAAAAAATATAAACAAATACGAACATACTCGAAAAAAGATAATTAACAACATCCAACTTTCAAAACGATCTCTCCTAAGCCGCAGATAGAGCGGTGAACTCATTTCCTTCGACTCCTGCCTCCTGTGAAAATGAAGATTCACCTCCGGCATCAACCCTAAAAACGACCCATTTTCCAATGTGAATAAAAACACAAACCTAAAAAGGATGGGAGAAGCGAGAGAAAGGATAGAGAAGAGGATGGGGATGAAACAATGGGATCACGAAATAGCCATCAGGGTGGCCAATCAGAGAATCCAATCAGTGCAAATGGCCCGAAGATCGCATCCAGCGAATAGGAAGAAACTCCCATCCCACGGATTCTTAAGAGTACAGATCATTTGGAATGAACGTTTAGCTAACACCACTTAAAGAGGAACGGTTTCAGGGGCTGGGACTCACCATCCGAGTTGATGTGATCCGATTGGGTTCATCCCTCTACAAGGGGATTCGTCTCAATCTTTCTGTAAGTGCAAGATCGGGTGTAGATGCTGGAATGGTGGTGTCTTGGAGGGTACTTGAGGAGATACCCCCATTAAAAAAACAAAATGAGTTTTATTTAGTTGGTTGTTTTAAGTTTTTAAGAGCTTTAAAGTGGAAGCTAATAGTGTTTCTCTTTTCATGAACGTATTGCTATTCCTCCTGAGTGATAAGCAAAATATCATGCATGTAAGTTGGATTTTATTGCAAGAATTTTAAATTTTTATATCCAACAGTTGAGAAGGTCAAAACACACTAAAAACATTTTTTTCTTCAAATTATGATATCAATTGAGTCATTTGATGTTAAAACGGAATTTTACATAGGAAAACCATAACCCATCGTCTTTTATCATAAATCGATTCAATTGGAAATCGTTCTTTATGTGAAGAGGTACTTAAAACACTCAAAGTATATTAATGGTCAATAAAATCACACTATTCACTATAAAAAAATCTTATAGGGAATTTTTATTTTAATAATTCTTATATTTTTATGATATAAATATGATATTAATGTTAATTAACGAATACCGATAAAATATACCATTAAACTATGATGAATACCAGATATTTTAATCATATTATACACGCATCTTTCAAAGTAAATAAACAAAGTCGCCAACACTATCTAAAGTTTATCATTTAAAACTTTTAAAATTCTAATATTGGAGAGGGTCCAAGACCCAACCATGTCCTTGTCATCTGCCCCGAGCATCTTAGCCATTCACAATGCGCACCAGATACTCCACTCCAGAGCCGCTTCCAACACGACAAGACACCGTTAAGCCTGTCAACGGACTCTAAACGTAAGTTACTAAGGGATTTCCGGGCCTTTTGATCAATGGACAGCGGTGAACTTCAAAGACGGATATCTCATCTCCATTCTCCCCCCGACGAGGTCCAAATTAATTAAAATCTCCTGCCCGTCTCCCCCCCCCCCCCCCTCTTCAACCCTGTCGTAACAAGCATTTGCAACTCCGAGATGCCGGGGCCCGCTATCAATATCCGGGATTTTGTGAGTGACTGCAGTTTTGTGACTTTATTAACCCTTTCTCTTGAGTAACCGGTCAGGATGTCTTGTCGGGAGTTCGGGATGAGTTGGGTGTGTTTTAATCATCATATTATTATACAGAGGGAATGTCCGCTACTGGTGTGGGAAGAAAGTCAAGTCTTCCTTTTAACCTTGATCAATATTTAAGCTTGTGCTAATCTCCTAATCGTGTTAATCTGTTTACAGTCGTATTATGCAGTACAATAATTATGTACGAGTTGCTTTTTTAAATTATGAACCGTGAGCAACCCCTCCCCCCCATATCTTTAAGAAATATTAATTTAAAATATAAACTAAAATACATCATAATCGAATTATGAGTCAGACAGGCTGGTTGATACTGTACCGGGCTGTGTTAAAGGGGTCCAAGTTCAATTCAATGAAAGGTCAACAAAGAACACCTCACTATGAAGAGCTAGATAACGCACTTTAAATATTTCTTAAGCTTGTAGTGCTCTTGTTATAAGAGTGCCAAGATTGTATTCGAGGGTATGCGAGTTCAATCCTCGCCATCGTACCAAACATCCGCTGTGTAGAAGAGCCTAGTGCACGTTAAATCTTTAGTGGTTCAATTATCTTTACGTTGATCGTGGAGTTGATGTTTGGCGAATAAAGTGCCTAGATGTTGAACTTGACATTTCACACATGGTTAAATATTTCAGGATCTTTAAATAGGGACGTATAACGAACCAAGCAGTTTTTGCCAAGCAGTTATTAATAGAGTCGTTGGTAGTGCTGTCATCCATACGGAGAACCGATAAACTTTATTTATATATTTTGGCTATCAAAAAATCGCTAATATCTTTCTGTGGGGTGCGGCTGTTTTTATGATAATTATCGTATGTTATGATATTCTATTGTTTAATTACAGTACTATAGTAATTCAATAATAATTAATTGCTTTGCGATTAATTGCTTACCAAATAAATACTTCGCGACTTAAATGTCCTCACATTTACCTTGGTGGCTTGGTATATTGACAAGGTGGACCTAAGGTGGTGTCCTCATAATCTGAACGTAATTTAAAAATTTAAGACAATTTACTCGGGTCTTTCTTTTGAATATATCTCAAACCGCGGGCCACCAACATGCAATTATGAACATCTAGTAAGAAGTTAATTCAACAGAATAACTAAATTTTTCAAATATTCGCAGCTTCTGTTACTGCATGATGTAACACATTCCCACCAAAAATCTCCATACGATTCCATATATTAGGTTCCAAATACACAAAATCCATATCGCTTAACCCGTTCCATTTTTTTTTGCTATTACAAACCCCCTAATAGCCACATCCATCCAGGCGCCCATTCCGCTAACCATAAGATTTACGGCGCGCCCGAACCTCTTCAAAAATCACAATTCTGTCGTAGAAAATGTATGGGGGTCATGCAGATGATCGTTACGATAATGCAATGGGTTATTTTTCGAAAACTCTCCCCCCTCCCCTCTTCAACTATTAGAATTTTCTCATTAGGGGCCCGGAGTCTTAATTTATGTTCCTCCCCAACAAATAATCAATTAGGACTATTGTCTGGAAAAGGAGCGTTAGGAGCATCAGCTCAAAATGAATCTCTGTTCCGGAGATAATTTTCGAAGCAAGGGAGTTACAATGGGATCATTGTATGGTATAATTAGAACATTGCAGATTAGAAAATGTGCCCTCGCTGCTTCCAAATGAAAGTTTTATTTTGAAATGAGGAATGCTTTTGCCGTTGTGTAGGGGGGGGGGGGGGGGTTGACGAGTTTTGATGGTATCGGTCGGATTGAGTTTCTCGGGGCTGCTTGGTTTATTAACAAACGTATTAATGTATTGAAGATCCGACTAATGGCATACAGGGGTTTGTAATAATAAATATATCTTATATAGAGGACCTCTATTTGTTTACTATGACTTTTGAGCATGAATGGACTGTAGTAGAGCAAATAGGACGTGATAATCGTGAAAACAACATCTCAGACAAAATGGCCTCGGACACGTGACTTCTTTTCAAAATTATGAATTAAAAAAATACTCGCGATTGGCTGATGAATTGGGAATAGTGTAACAGTGAAAATTTATGAATGGAATTATGTAATTAACCACATGTCTGAGGCCATACATGTTGGCATCACTTTCATGTTAGCGAGATTATAACATTATGCTTTCTCCACTATGAAGGATCCATGCTCGAAGACTAAGACCCATTATATAAGGACGTGATAAACGCGCGTTGCATTTTGCAGTAGCTCCTGTGATTGGTGCATTCAAACCATGTGGTTTGTTTGCACTGATCACAGAGACTTCCGAAAATATTCGACGTAGATTTATCGTGTCCGTATAAAATGGGTGAAGTATAAATAATTTGCAGATGTACTCATTTGTGTAACTAATATGAATCCATTGTCATTAAGTTAAATTTTTAATAGTAGTAATAATTGTTAAGCTAGCCGCCACTGGATTCCAACTTTGCAACACTGTAATTCCACCTTTTAAACATTTGCGGTCAAGACGTGACTCTCAGGCACCACTTGGTTTGATGTGTCCACTCGAGAGGTGACTCTCAAGCACCACTGAAACAATCTCGCCCAATATGTGGACGATAGTTTGGCGAGTCTCATATTTCACAATCGACAAGGTAAAGGAGAAAACTCGTCAAATTCGTATTACCACAATCCGTACAAAATTACCAAAATGTAGAATAGTTACCAATGTTGTTAGCGCGGTAGCGAAAGAAAGGATATTTTGATCATTTAAAATGCTGCTTAGCTGCTGCAATTTGAGTTTTCCAATTTTGGTTAATTGAACAGTTTAGTTGAATGTCCGATAGTTTCCAGTGCACTGCTAACCTTATATATAAATATTTCTTTACTTAGTTATTTTAATTAATTTAAATCAATTGTATTTGTTCCATTATGTGATTTATTATTAACTACTAATGGATAACAATAACAACAATTATGGTTTAAATATATTTTTTCTGTAATTATAGAGGTAATATAGTATAATAAGGTATGAATTAAAATATTAATTTTTAGATGTTTCAAATATTACCAAAATAAGAAAAATGTCACAAATATGTCCTCAAGGTTAAATATGTCCATTAATTAAATATATTGCAGGTTTATTTTAATATAAAATGAAAATATACTTAACTGCAAAACAGTAACTTCGTAGAAATACTTAATTATCGGTAAAATTATGTAAATTAAGCATAAACCAAGAGTATAAAAATAATGAATCTAATTTAGATATTTCAAGAAGTTTAAAGACTAAAAAATACAAACCTTGTACACTGATTTTAATCGGGTTTGGGTACGTATCTTATACTTAAATTTTAAATATATTTAATCAAAACAGGGATACATCTTAGGTAGCCATTGCATACACGTCATTGTGCTCAAGGACGTTAATATCACGTGTTAGATTTAAAGGATACATGTCTGATTGGAAAATAAAGACCACGTGTTTGCTATTCGCCAATCACAGAGGAATCTGCTAACATGGGTTAATTAGATGACCCTTAGGTTAAAACCAATGCGTTTACGATATCAAACTGTTTATTTTATTATCTTTACAAAAAATAAAAATAACACACATAGAATAAAATATTTTTTGCTTTAACCTTGACCTTTATTTCATACCGAAATTCCCATTTAGATATATACGCCCATTAATAAAATCATCAACCTAATCGAAATCGCCTTGTAAGCTCCGACGGCCAAAAGAGTTGAAGGTTAAAAAAAATTCGAAGGAAATGATAAAAAAAATAGGAAAAAAAAAGTCAGAGAAATACTCTGAGAGGATTATACCAAGGAAATATGTGAAAAAGAAAGAAAAATCTGGTATTACCTCCTACTGGCATGGAAGCAATTTCCGGACCGACAGTAAGATATGACCGCTCCGCGTTATGATTGCTCCCGATCATACTTTTCACCGAAATATTTTCAACTGCAATTTCAGATTACTTCGCTTTGTTGTAGGTGTGCAATTTCAGGTAGGTATATGGAGTTAAATTGAAGAGTTTTGATGTCCTGACTTAGAATGGGAATATTCATGCGAGTGCAGATATTATAAGGAACTTGTTAATTTTGAGAAATGTTTATGTGTAAAGAATATCAATTAAAAGACGATTAAATGAACATCGGACTAGAACCACACACCGGACTATCGAAAAATTCCGGTTATTTTGGTTTGGTTAACTAACGTCACACTAGAGTAGAAAATTGGGCTGTTGGCGACGGTTCGGGGTTTATGTCGAAGGAAAGACCAGGAAACAATGCATCGTCATGGTCAGATGACGAGGACAACACCTGAGCTGGCACCCGACGCAGCCTCAATAGGTGTCAGGACATTGAACCCCGATCAGATTCAAAGTGTATCAGTCTCGTGTATACACCGTATAAATTGGAAGCAAGTTCGGACATCGTATTGTTATTTCGCAGATAATCTGGCAACCCTCCGATCGCAAGTTCACTGTATTTGGTCAAATCTCTTGTATCAGCCGTATTCGAACTCGCAATCCTCTGGTTGCTAGACGACGACGGTACCTCGGGGCTACGGACCCCTCAGGAAAACACCAGAAACAGTGTTCTAATGTTAGACCATGATCAGAAATACGGAAACAGTTGACACCTCATTATCCAAATTTCCGTACGATAATCAACGAGTACATCTATGCCACTACAGATGTATGCGCGGTGGCTGTTTGGCGGTTTCTGGTTATCGAATTCGCAAATGCCAACTACGAACTCGCTACTCTATAAAAACGAGGCTGGAACCCGTAGCACTCCAATTATGAGCTCGTACTCTAACAACTAAGTCACCATGATTAAATGAATTTATTGTTTTGTAATTGATATTGTGCCTTAATGTGTATTTTAATCAAATAATTTTTTTTTTGAATTTTTGTAAGCAATTAGTATCCGTAAATGACTTATGGAGTTCTTAACCAACTGACGGATACGAAGATGTCAATTTGTTACTGAATCTCCAATTTCCACAGTAGTGTACATAATATCAATTTCATAATAAATCTTTACATTTAAAATATTTTTTAAATGGAAAATAGTGCAAAGACTTTCAAAACCATTTTCTTTTGGAATAATTAAAAAGGAATATGTTGTAAATATGAAGTAAATACAAAAATTGTCTGCAGTGTAAAAACAAATTTACAGATTTGAAATGTTTATTATATATAAGAGTTATTTTATTAGTGACTGATAACGACTACCAAACTACTAAGTGTAAATCCTTTTGTAAATACACAAACAACCTATAACAGCGAATAAAATAGTATTAATTATTGTATACGTTAGTTCTATATAGAAACTATTACATCAAACGAAAATATTATGTCTCTTTAGGAAAAAAGTAAATATGTTTTGTTATTTTTTAATAAACATCGGTATTCACGTAAAGTATACAACTTATATTATGCAAGTAAGATACTATAAATTAAAATACTATATTGAAACTTTCATAAATGATTTTTTTTTATTATGAGACAACATCAAAAACAAACTTACAAGTTGTTAATAGAAAAATAAAGTTTAATGTGTTTCAAATTTGAAATGATATCACTACAAAAAACTTCAAATTATTTTAATAATTGCTTTAAAGATAAGTAAGTTTTACATGAGAATTTTAGTTTAAAAAAAAAATCTTAATTATGTTTAGATATTTTCCTTAATATAGTAAACTCGCATGTCGTGTTTTCAAATAAAAAAATTAAAAGGAAGATTAATTGTTTTCGCTGCTTTTCCTTTAGACAGCAAATCAATATTTTTTAAATACCTTTTTATAGCGCAAAAAAATATTGATCGCAGATTAAAATACTGAACTGAAGGGCAATTAATCACTAAAAACATAAGAATGTGTATAAAAAAAATCTAGTTTAATAAAAGCATTTCATCATTTAGGCATTCCTTTAACGTAGAATATTTTTAAAAGTCAAACTTCATTTTATTCTTAGATAAGAAATAAGTGCACATTTTGTATATTATTAATGATACAGTTTTTAGGGATATTTCTGGTACCGCAATCATGTTATTGCAATATGTTATTTTATATTGCGTTATTTTTATATTTAAAAATAAATATGCCTGTATTGTGCAGTATGGTTTAAAAATATTTATTTTTTACAGTACCATTTTTATCTTCTGAGATGAAGTCGTCCGTTTATTTCATTTTTTAACAATACATATACTTTAAATTCATAAAAATTATCAATGTCAAAATATGTTTTTGTGTGTTGGAGTGCGGTTATTGGAAGTAATATCTGTTAATACAACAACAAATAAAATTGTGCATTATATACATACACTGGAAATATAAAATAAACTATTTTTCAGAGAAAACGGATTTACAATTTTGCCCTTTTTCTAACAGCTCAGTGGGTTTAACGATAATAGACTACTGAATTTGAAACCCTAGATTTTAATTCTTTCAGTAAGCTAATAATGAATATTTAAAACAAATTAAAGAAACTAAACAATCAATAAAGTTTTAATAAATGTGAAATAAAAATATTTCGTTTAACTATAATAAAAGAAAGTGTATATCATTGGATCGCATACACCTAACTTCTTAAAAGGCTGAAAATTAGTTTATAAGCACTATTCATCGCCACCCGCGGCTCGATTTATAAAATATCGCTAATTTTTAAAAAATAGTTTTAACATAACACAGATTTAAATTATTTCAGTAAGCTAACAATAGATATTTAAAACAAATTAAAGAAACTAAATAATCAATAAAAGTTTTAATAAATGTAAAGTAAAAATATTTCGTTCAACTCTAATAAAAGAAAGTGTATATCATTGGATAGCATACACCTAACTTCTTAATAGGCTGAAAATTAATTTATAAGCACTATTCATCGCCAAGCCGTACACCCGCGGCTCGATTTATAAAATATCTCTAATTTTTTAAAAATAGTTTTAACATAACACATATTTTAATTATTTCAGTAAGCTAACAATAAATATTTAAAACAAATGAAAAAAACTAAACAATTAACAAAGTTTTAATAAATGTGAAATAAACATATTTCGTTCAACTATAATAAAATTAAGTGTATATCATTGGACAGCATACACCTAACTTCTTAAAAGGCTGAAAATTAATTTATAAGCACTATTCATCGCCACCCGCGGCTCAATTTATAAAATATCGCTAATTTTTTAAAAATAGTTTTAGCAATTTTAGAAATATTACATAAATACATTTAAAAAAACATATTCAGAACTTGCATTTACAGTTTAGTCGTCAGCGCGGAAGACTTCGAAACAATGGGTAGCGGGTTCGATTCCCGTTCGGGAGGACCAATCATTTTTTTTTAATGTATATGGCATAAAGGGTTTCTTAGCAAATCGGGGGCTACCAACTAGTATTTAATATAACACAATATAATTTATTTACTTGAAAATCAAAGTTATTTTAGCAAAAATGAATTTCATGTATATCCCTATCCGTTATTGTTTTCGAAATAATAGTACAAAATTGTGTCAAATAGTATTATTGCATAACTCGAAAAATCAAATTAAATAACATGCTCGCTAAAGTAAAACTTTAAACAAATAAATTTTAAATTATTATTGTAAATGATACAACTCGTAATAAAATCTTTCGTTGAATACATAACATTGGATGCGCATTCAAAGACGCTATTTCCAATGCATTTCGTGTAAATGGAAATTAAAAGCTTATGTTTCGAGCATCGATTACACCTTCAAAGCAAATAAAAATGTTAAATTATGTATTGTTTCAGGTAATAAAAGCTTTACAAAGATGCCATTGAAATTTAATAATATGGTTCTGTGAAAGAGTTTATTTTCATTGCAGTTATTGGAGAATTATATAAAAAAAAAATTGTAATCAAAATGTTTCACTACCATGGTAAAATGATTATTGAATTGTGTTTCAAAGTAAAATGAATCTTTCATCTTATTCTCTAACCTTTTCATTAAATTGATTTCACATTTTAATTAAAACAACCACACCTTTCTAGTTTTATAAATTTTAAGTGCAAAGTAAAATCATACACTTCAGTATTGTCACAAAATAAAAAATTTGAGATGTTAGTTTTACCGTAGAAAAATGACTTTCAAAAATTATTAGTTACTTTTGAGTGAATTATAGATATTTTCTTTAAAAGTAATTTTACTTGAGAATGAATAAATAATTCATATTTATAAATGTCTTCAAAACATATATAAAATATCGGAAAATATATTTTCAATACTTTGCTCATTAAAATAATGTTTCATGTTTATTGGACGAGTACAAATTATACATTCGTTGTAGCTGAATACATTATTACTTTATTAAATTCAACAATTTTTTCTTTATTAAATTCAACAATTTTTTTAAAGTTTTGTATACATTATTAAAATCTATTTTTCATTTCACAAAATAGGATATAAATTAAAAATATTGTTAAAGTTTCACAAAATATTTAACCCCCTTCCCTAATGAACCTGAACGACTGAAGTCGTCGAAAATCATTGGGATGTTTCTTGTTAGCTATATCTATTAAAATAATAAAAAATTACACACGCGCACCCATATTCACTCTCTCTCTCTCTCTCTCTTTCACACACACGTGCGCACACACGCACACATAATATATATGTTTGTATGAAAATGCTATAGCCAGATAGCTTAGTTATATATTACATATCCTTTTAATATATACTCTCATAATATATAATTTTTATATGAGAGTATTTATTAATAGCACATTTTAAAGGTTATTTGTAAAATGTATTCCCTTTCCTCTTTTCTTCAATTAAAAATAAATTTCAGCCAAATATTTAAAGATTTAGACACATAAAAAATTAATAAATATAAAAATAAATTCTTATAAAATACACACGCATTTCTTTATTAGTACACTATAACCGTTGTTAGTTTTACTTACCTAAACTCTATCTCAATTTCATAAATTCCCTAAACACCCTCCCGTTTTGTCCACCATTTTTAATTCATAATTAAAATGCATTAGAAAACAACACGGCTGAAAAAATATTCAAACACTTAAAACGCACACAATCTTTCTAAATGCCTATGCGTACTTGTTATCTTGCATGTACATTTGCATAAGATTACTTCCCTAAAATCACTGGAAACTGCACACACACACATTTTCACGGTCCGCGAACTCTCGTATGTCGCCCAAGTCATGCGTACCTTTTCGCATATTACTCCCAAGAATTCTCATCCCCAAAAATATTATTCCTGAGGTGACTTATTTTTCTTCCGGCGACCATTAAGAAAAACGAAAAATAATAAAAACGAAAGGGAGAAAAATAAAACATAAACCGAGAACAAACTTATAGTTTAGAAGGATGAAGAGGCAAAAAATATCCTAGGAGAACAGAAAATTTCCGTATAATCTTAACAACAAGGGCTGGGTATTTTGTCCGCATATGGTGCAGTGTGGTTGCCAAATGGTGTACGTCCAAAACAAAGTTCCCAGATAAGAGCGTCTAATGTTTTCAACTCGCCTTGGCTACAACGTTAAGTGAAAAGAAAATTCAAATGATTATTAGGCGATATATTAAACTAAAAGCCACAAAACTTGGTCAAATGGTAGATGTAGCTGCCTAGTAATGGAAAATGGTGTTAGTTCGTTTTGTAATTTTCGTGACTTATGCCACTTGGTTGACAGAACTCCCACATACGGAGAATGGTGCAACATATGAGAAACGCTACAATCTTTCGCGATCGCATCTGCATAATATAATGCGACGTTGCACGCCATGCGAGAGGAATAGGAGAGAAGAATAGAAATATTAATATCGATTTTTTTTTAGTTGCGATGGATTTTTTTTCCCTTGACGTTTCCATAAGGATATTCTTTTTTCTCCACCTTTTATTTCGTGCATGGGGTGAATTTGTTTGGATTTTTTAGGAAATTTTAAGTGATAGATAGAAAAAAGTAGGTATATTCGACTTCTAAAAAATATTAGCGATATATTGAATTGTAATTGTAAGCAATTTTATATGCATAATTTTTATGAAGAATATATGCATAAATATTTTTTTTTAATATTTTATTTCCAACTATTTAGAATTATTTGTTAAGCATGTGTCATTGATTATAAATTTCATAATAACATTTTCAAACTAAATTCTAAACTTGAATGGATTTTGTATATAATAATTTATATGTTAAAATGTAGAAAATTTTCAAACTTGAAATTTTGCCGAGTTATTTAAAGAGTGTGAAAAGTTACATAATTTTATCAGGTTAAGGTAATTAAGGTGTATTATAGTTTTAGTTTTTTGAAATTGAAATACAAAACAGCCTTTTCAAAATATATATATTGGATATTCGAAAATTATGGCAAGCCTATATACAAGATTTGCGCGATATATCCAATAGTAGTAGAATCCATTAATAGTTTGTAAGATAAATTTTACCTTAAAAATATTAAGTTTAGGACTATATTCTAAAATTATTTAAAAATCTACATTGTTTTATGGAAATGGAATGGATTAGATTAAAATTATGTGCATTGCAATTTTGTTTCAAGAGTAGTAAAAGGAACTGCTTTGTAAAATCATTAGTCTTATAAGTTACGGATACACTATTCTATGGCATTTATAAGAAGCAAGAACAATACTATAATATGTTTTAGTTAAAATTGAGCTTCAAACCTAATTCTACCACTTTACATGTTGTAATTTGTAATATTTACTTTGAAACTGAAAACTTGCCAAACATTATAGAATTTTTTTTTTTTTTTTTGGTGCAAGAATCAATTTTGACACACTTTTAGCCTCAAGCTATTCAAATTTAGACCAACATGACGCTTTTAAATAATGACAAAATCGAAAGTATACTTTTAATATATATATATATATATATATATATATATATCCCTTTGTTGAAATTAAAAGACTTCCATTCGTTGAAAATACCTCTTATTGTTGAAAATACATGTCTTTCTCTGAAATATGTATCAAAACTACATTATGAAAATTAAAGAGATTTTATTTCAAAATATCTATAAATGTTGATGAATTTGAACCATTTTAAAAGCAAATCCAGCTTAAAAATATGTGGCAATATAGGTACCATTTTTTTTACTATAGTGGTAACGAATGTGTTGAAATATTATCACGCAGTTTTAACTGTGTTTTTAAGATTCAGTTTTAACTATATAATGGCGTCGTATATGACTACCGTTAAAAAACAATATTTCACACAAATAACCAACTTCAGTTACACCACATCCCAGTTTGATTTACGGTCTGCAGAAGCAAACTCAGCAACGCATCACTTTGCATAAAACATACTCCGTCACGCCTAAACTCCATGCACGATACTGGTTAAAGTATTTACTTCATAAATAGACGTCTGCACGATCAAAGAATGCAGATGCGCAATCAATTACCCCTAATCTTGGATACTGCTCTAAAAAGTCACCGACGAAAAAAAAAATAACCTCCCCCGTTCGAGAAATTTGTCTCCGAGATAGGAGGACGCACCTAAATATTTAAGAAATACTGCACTGGAAACTTCCCCGCGCACTGCAGATAGAGTGGATAAGAAGGACGATATATCATTACCTCGGTGACAAAAATTTTCTTACTTAAAGCAATTTTTCCAGTTTTTCTTCCCGTATATATCAGATTGTCGCCGTTGGCGAGGATTCTCCGGTTTTTCTTGTGCTCACAACACTTCTCTCGTTATTTTGCTGTTTTGAGACTCGCCCGTTTTGGTACTGGCTCGGGGCGGTTCCGATCTGAGAAGACTGCAGTAGGACAACTTAGTTTAGGTGGCTCTTTTTTTCCCTGCTACCTTCGCGTACTATATATTTTGGAATTTGGGAGCTCGTTTAGTGCCTTTGACAAGTTGTTAGATTTTTTTATTTCAGAGGACGGGATCGATATTATTGAGACGAACTTGTTTATAACGGAGGATTGTGTCTGGGAAATATGATATATTACATTTATGTGAATATCAATTTATCTATTAAAATTGACAAACCATTATTGTAAACTCAGCCATCGATTTCAAGGGATTCTGGAAAAACTCGTTTAGTCAATCGCGGATATTTTCTTTATTATTTTATTCTTATTAAATACAATTTTGTTAAGGAGCTCCAAGAACCGTTGAGACAAATCAATAAAACTACATATACAATAAAATACATATACAATAAAATACATATATTTCAAAAATTTCAATAAAATGTCCATGTAGTGAATTAAAAATTATAGAAGCTATATATACTAAACTTTTACGTAAAATATGTTTATTGGGTTTTGGTATGTTTTAGAAATGTATGTAGTTACATTTCTAAAACTGTAAGTAACCGGATCTCTATGAATGCAAACTGTTCTGTTATACAAAAAAAAGTACGTTATATATGTATAGTGTTTTTATAGTTAAAATCGAGTTAACAAAATTTTCTGATTCAAAATGTAACATTCAAAGCAATATAATTTGAATATTTATTAATGGTTGAATGTTATTTAAGTAGTCACCATCCCCCAAGAGATTATACCATATTGAACTATTGATTGGATCCAGGCAAAATATATTTTATTTAAAACGATTAACTGAGACAATTTCTTAAATAATAAAAAATATATATATACAGAAGCATAGCTTATCGCTTACCTTCTTAACATGTATATTCCATTTATATACGTTTTCAACTCTTTTTATAGTAGAACAGTTGCATTTCTAAACATATACTGGATATAAAATGTGGAATTTAAGAATTAAACCTTCTGAATGACCAGACCTCATGTTAAAATGTATGTATTTTATTTTATCATTATTTATTATTAAATCATTATGTTGAAAACAATTCTTAACTTTTTGAACTTTAAATCCGATTTTATCATTTATTTTGACAAATAGTAAGTTTTAGTTGAATATACCAACATGTCATTGTGACCAGTTATAAAACCGCGAATATTTAAATTTGTTTTGTTAATTTCAGCAAATTAATAATTTTTATATGAGCCTTGATTTTAATTCCTATTATGTTACTATATAAAATATTATTGAGTTATGCCTAAAATTTAAAACATAGATAATATTTTCAAAAGCCTTAATACCTTCGTCTTTTTTCCCCTTTTCATAATTTTGCTATATCTATAATGAATATCCCAATATATATGTCCCTTACCCGTTTAAATAATCACTATATCCAACTGTCAACTCAATAATTGCATATTTTTTTAAATAGTGGACTCTCATCGGTTTTTCCTGTTACTTTTGTTTTTGTAATTTAATTGAATTTTGTATATTTACTTAACTATTTAAAGAATCCCTTTGTTCAACTGTCAAATCAATTTTTTTTTATTCTTTAAACATTGGACTCTTATTGGTTTTGCATGTTCAATATTTTATATAATTTAATAGAAGTACGAAGTATTTGTATTTACCTAACCGTCTAAACAATCACTCTCTCTATCCACCTGTGAACTCAAACATCTGAAGCATTGCTCATTTAATATAAGAAAACAAGGACACTCGTAGTTCTGACCTATCCAGTATTTTTTTATATTTTTATATCTGTCTAAATAAAGCAAGAAGAGCCACCCAATTTTGAGACAAAGCAGTTCTTAAAGCCTTCATCTACAACCCTCTTTGTACTTAAAGCCTTCATCTACAGCCTTCTTTGTACTAAAGCCTTCATCTACATCAAAACTAGAATATTTTCAAACATGTTAGTTAACCGATTCTTCCGCTTGTCCCTTCAATTCTGCTTTTAGCCATCGATATCACGTGCTTGGAGAATAACTCACTAAATTATTCCCTGAGGTTTTGATATTATAGTTTGCTTTAGTAATAACTATTGAATACTGTTCAACTAGATTTCTATCAGTATTTTATTTATTTATGAATTTTAGAATTGACTTCGAAAGTTTTTCTTTACAACAGATTAATTTATTGGGAAAATAACATCAAATCTTAAGAGTTGTCTGTTGGGCTGTTGTTTAGCCTAATTTACACATAACAAAAACAAAATATCGTGTATCTCCGGTCACAAACCTTCAATTCTGTGTTAAAGCATATCCCATATTTTTTAAAAAAAGTGTGTTGATGCCAGCTCATATGTATTCGTCATTGGTCCATGGTTCGAAATGACGAGGCGGTATTGCCGGTTTTTTTTTCTTAGGGATAAATCTCGGACTCTCACCAATAGCCCAGTGCAGCTCCATTGCAGCGCTACTTCAACCAACCAACCAAAATATAATACCCAAAACAAACAACAACGAGGAATGCTTTTCAATTAAATATACAGCGATATATGCTAACACATCGATAAAAAAAAATCAAAGTTTCCAAAAAGCTTTATTAATAATCTACCACACGCGAGTTATACGCATAAGGCTTAGATTAAACAAACATTTAAACTCCCCCAAACTCAATTCCCTGGTATCTCTGCATACAGAAGCATTTTACTTGAACTCTGACGTAAGCTGTCGATAACACACGTTCTGGAAGTCGGGTTCTGACTTCCCAGGGCGAGAAAAGCTGCAAACAGCTTAAAAAAAGAAAGCTTAAAGCCTTTTCCAAAAGCTTCCCCCCTTCTATTGGTGAGGTATTGCTAAGGAAATCGATATTCGACCCCCCCCCCCCTTTTCCATTCGATATCCCGTATAAATATATATATTGATGTATGTATCAGAGGGGATTTCGGAAACGGAAATATTCTCTTTGCAAACGGAAAGAGAATGGGAAAGTTTCGGTGTGTGATTTGAAGTTGTGTTCTTCCGATTTTTGATTTGGGGCAATGCATTTTTATCTTTAGTTTCTCAGATGGGCCAAGCAAATCCCGTTAGATTTGATTTTTCGCATAAAAGTAGTATACTTTAAAATTTATTTTTTAAAGTATACTGTTCTTTAACATTTACTAGTGTATATTAAAACGTAATAAAGCAAGGGATTGCTAAATTAAGATAGTGCTTTTAAAGCAAAAGTTTACGCACGTTTGAAGCCAGCAAATATGTGATATAGTAAGTTCTGGAATAAAGACTGCATTCAACATATAAAAATGGATTTCGATTATTCTTAGGCAGCATAAACGGCAATAAAAAACGTATTTTTGGGATGTGCAATTATTTATGCTTACCCCTCAATACAAAAATTAACCGCTCCCCTTAACAACTTACTCGGGAAGCATGTATTTGCCATAGACACCAGAACGAGTTATCTCAGGTTAGTCGGTTAAGCCGTTATGGTTATGTTTAGGTAAAATCAAATGTTAACTCAGAGTCTCCATCATTTTTAAATGTCATATTATTTTTTAAATTATTCATATTAAGTGCACTAATACGTTAGCATTAGGTCATTTTTGGTTGATTGGTTGAGTTTACCTTGCATTAGATCTGCACAATGCGCTATTCGTAACGGTTTATTGTCTATCTCGAGATTGAAAAGTCCCGGAACATTGTCTCTTAATTTTGAACCATTGTCCGGTGATGAGGACAACACCTGAGCCAGTCGCACTTTATACAGTAGTGAGGGTTTGAACCACGACATATTTAACGTGCACCAGTCCCTTCTACACTGTAGATTACTTTTTGGTGGGCGAAACGAACGAATCTGACAACCCTTTGGTTACCAGAACGCTACACACTCATCGGCAAACGAACACACGCTATTTTTTTCCTTTTCTGAATCAGACGATGTCACTCTTCAACTGTTTACCGACCAACTATTTATGATTATCCTTCAAAAATAGATTCACTAGAGCAAGGTAATTATAAAAAAAAATATTAATACTAAATCTGCATCGTTTTTTAAATGCGGATTATTTGTTTAATTCTAGATTTTAAGTATAATACGACAGTTATTATATGTGCCGCATAATCGAAAGGATTACAGAATAATTTTTAATAAACAAATACTAATACAGTTTCCCTAAGCACGCATTCACTTATCATGATTCACTCACATTTTCGCTCACAGTGTATAGCTTTTGATCCTATTATTTTGCTTCTTACAAATGCGGACGCTCACCCCCAATGCTCCAACACACGCACAAGACTCAAGTGAAGTACAAACAACCCAACGCGATTCCAACCTGATTGGACCACCGCCACCATCAAAATTAACGTGGCGAGAACACATCAATATCACGATATTTCTCAATCTGCAGCAGATCCACACACGCATACGTTTCTAATTCGTAGTCCATCGTTGCAAAGATGGTTCAAATTAAGTGCCGCGGCACCAGCAACTGTCCACCCAAACCAACAACACCTCAAATGCGAATCTGGTAAACGGATAGTGTAGAACTAGCGCAGCTGCCATTGTCACGAGATGTCCAGAGTTGTTGACAGAGGGTTGGGGGGATGATGGTCGTGGACATAAAAGTGGTTCTAGTCAGAGTGCGGGATTGGGCTTGGATTAAGTTACTAGTGGGTTGGATTTGCTGTGGGAAGTGACCAAATGTTGGAGTTTGGTGTTGGATCAGTGTCCAGATTTTGCACGTTCAATCAAAGCGTTGTATAAGGATGGTGAGTGGAGTTGTGGGAATTGTTTTATTGTTAGGGACGTCCATTGAAATATTTGTTTCAAGGTTTGAAATATGAAAGTAAAACACATATATTAATTTAAAATAGAAGGGAACCAAACAACCATACTCTAAGCAGCGAGGTAAATATAAAAATTGTTTTTTTTTTCCTTTTTCACTGCAAGGCAGTTTATGTTTTATTTACAATGAACGTATTATTAAATGGTTATTTTAATAGGTATTAATATCATAAAATACTTCAATGCTTTGGATTTAAAAAAAATGTTTAAAAATATAGTATTTTTATAATATGTATGTCCGATGCTGAAATAACTGGAGGGCCATGAACGAGTACAGGCGTCCAAACTTCTTTTAGAATAAAACTATATTTTATCGTAAATAAGTTAGTTCTACTACATAAAGTAGTTCTATTTTAGTAACCGTAGTTTTAATTATGGTTTAAAACGTATAACATATATATAAAACATACAGTAGTTTAACACTTTGCATTCTTGTGTCTCTCCTCAGTCAACAGCGTAACACATTGTTCATTCGATTACCTGTTATTTAAAATAAAAGAGAACGGTATGATGTGTTTAAAAACATCGATCTTTTGTTCGACTTGTTATCTTGCTACATCCAATACAGCTTACTATTTTTGTTCTCTATGTGCAAAAACAATTCTATGAAAAAAAAAACAGAAAGAGGAATAACTATTCCGTATAAAGAACTTAAGTGCCAATTATGTACTTGAAGTGCGAAGGGCTAAAGTAATAGATATATTGCATCACGTCCGCTGGACCAGGTGACTCGACAAGGAAAATAATAAGGTGAACGTTTTTCAAAAATGAATATTGGGAATATGCTTACTTGTAATATACTATTATTACCGTATTATACAATATTGTTATATACTTTATTAATATATACTATAGTAATCTTTTTGTTAAAAAACATTATAAAATAACTAAATCTGCATCAGAATGGAATGAATGTAACAAGAAAAAACACTTTGCAGATTTTTTTATATTTGATTAAATGATAAACATCTCCAAAAAATAAATTGCATTCACTTATTTCTAAGTGTAACTGTTCTTTAAAATAAACTAGAATCACATGATGTTGTGTACTACATTTTATTTAGTTTTAAATTCCGATTCATAACATAATTTACAATTAAATGAAGTGTTCAAAAAATAATTACACTATCAATATAATCAAAATACATTTAAATGATTCAATAAATTAAACTTATTTTTAATCCCATTTCGTTGCAGAATTATTAAATATATTGCTGAAATATGTGTTAAAAATCATTATAATAAGTTTTCTAATTAGAAATATTGCACTAGAAACCGGACTGACTTATTAACATTAATAAAATGTACAAATATAAATTAATATATCATTTAAATATTTAAATTGAAACTTTCTCTTACACATTGTTAGTTATATAAATATAATATGAGGGTCTTGATATTTACTAAGGAACTACACACAACTACATTCAGAATCTACACACCTTCGATAATAGCTGAAGGGAGTTTAATCATCTAATGTTCCATTTAAGTAAATTAATCAGAGCCCTCCTTCCTCGTTAAATGTTCAGTCACTATTCGTAATGTTGTTTATCTTCTAAACATCCTCACATAGATAAAACAACAATTTGATTAAATTTAGCGTGTTTCTATTACAGCTCTTGTTCGTTATTTTACAATTGAAAGCTCTTTTAACAACGCATGTTTAATTTCTAAAACCAAACTGCCTTATTCATTGAATATACAATAGCACTTATATCTTAGCTAAATGAATGTATTGAGATAGCGTTTTTAGCTTTTAATCTTAAAATAATAATTGAATCATTTTTAATCTAATTGAAATCACTGCTTAATAATAATTTTTATTATGATTGTAAATTGACAGAAACTTTACTTGACATTGATCCCATTAAAATAAACAATATTACTTTATAAATATTTATTATTTATTTAGCATCATTAATATTAGAGTCGCAATTAAGAGATTTAAAAAAAATGTGGGAGTTAGAAGTAAAGCGTGGAAGTAAACGATATATATATATATATATATATATATATATATATATATATATATATATATATATATATATATATATATATATATATATATATATAATTAAAATATTTCACTACAATTACTACTTTTTTTGCTGATATTTATAAAATTTTGAATAGTGAACATGTATACATATAAAATATTCTTAAATGTAAACTTTAAAAACATCAACATTTTCAAATTCCTTACAATATATTAACTATTTTTAAATTAAACTTTTTTATAACAATGCATTTTTTTAGAAAAATATAAAGCTGTTATAATATTTAAAAACAGTTTTGCTTATTCCTTGAATTTTATCAAACTAGTGGTCTTGTTTAACTTGTCAATGGATATTGAGAAGTGTATGGTTAGAACACCTGCTTTGCGATTTTTAACTCTGCCAGATGAGGGGTTCAATACCTAAGCTGACCCTCCTGAAATTTAACAAGCATCGATCCATTTGCACAGCGAATATTACAACGGGCTATATTGGCTATAAGAATCAAACCTGTCAATCGTCAGAATACGAGTTTTCTGCACTCACATTTCGAGATTCAAACACACAACTTTCCGAGAGTTCGGTACTCCAGAGTACCAGTCCATCGGAGGCCGAACTCAAGTTTATCGAACAGCTTAACTTTGACATCACACCCCTATTCCCCAAATCTTCAATCATAAAAGCTTCTAGCTATGGATCTCCTTTCCCCTCCTCCACCCAGTCACCAGTATAACACAGGCTGTCAACAGTTCCCAACTTTCCCACACAGCCCGTAGTGTCCCAGTTAAGCATGGCGCAGACAGAGTTCTGTGTACTTCTGGCAAATCGTTAGATGGTGTTTGCATCCAGA
Organism: Troglohyphantes excavatus; assembly: GCA_963932185.1. Taxonomy (NCBI): domain Eukaryota; kingdom Metazoa; phylum Arthropoda; class Arachnida; order Araneae; family Linyphiidae; genus Troglohyphantes; species Troglohyphantes excavatus. The sequence continues at coordinate 61,068,839 of OZ010668.1, read as the reverse complement.
CTGGACAAGGCGATTTTCTATTTGGAGTGTCTTGGGAAATAGCTGACCCTGTGGCAGATTGCGGGTAGGGGAGAGTGGACGTTTATTTGACATGGGAGTTTAAAATAGGGTGGAAGTATGTTTTATTAGGGTAGGATTTCAGACTGTAGATAGGGAAAGACATTAATTGGAGAGTGTATTGTTTTTGTGCATATTAATTTTATATAATATTTTAATTTTCGTATAAAGAAAAGTCTAATATAAATTATATCAATTGTTAATAGTAATAAATATTTGTTAATTTTATCATTTTAAACTTCCACCCATTTGCGAGGCCTGAAGTACATAGTTTAGCGTAACTATAAATGTGTTATATTTTTGATTTATATGACAAAAATTTATAATTATTTTTTTCAATAAACTATTGCTAATTCTTTTGAATTTATTGATATACGTTTTGGTTTAAAGTATTTTATAAATATAATGTTTATATTTTTTTAAACCTAATTCTAAAAATAAGTTAATATACTTTATTAATTATTGTCCAATTTTAAAGTTATTAAGAAAATTTACTTTACATATGCTTAGCATATAAAATACAAAACAGACAACACAAACTTTTGGATTATTGTTTATATTAACTATTTTTAAAATATTAAATGAAAACACAACCTAGTTTTTTCTTAAATGAGGTTATCAATATTATTGAAATTTTACTTATTAGAAAATTAGGTACTTATCAAAGTATATTTTCTTACAAAACCATAATGTCTTAAAATATATAAATCAATTTTGTTAAGGCTATAACTAACTAAACCAAATATATTTTAAGAAACTTTTATTAAGTATTTAACACCTATGAAATACTCATACATTCAACTTGACCTCAATCTGCTATACCTACATTTACTGTATTATACGTGCAAAATGCAAGGCGTGTTTTTCTTCTTCCCCTATTAGGTCAAAGCTTTATACAGCCCGTCATTATTTGAATAGACACTACCCCACCCCCTATAGAATATTTTCGTCTTTCCCCTAAACATTTCATTGATAAGAATTTGGTCGCAGAATATAATCTACGCATCCCCCATGCAGCACATAAAAGCCAAACACCACACGTTCTAGAAAATTCCGATCACAGAACAAATAAAACAAAACAAAAAGAAACTCTCTGTATATATTTCCAGCGAATCCACCGTGACATTGGAAAGTTTTTTGCTGTTATTATCCGGCAAATCAATATCAAACAGTGTCGTCTCGGAAATATATCTGTATTTTTTTAAAGATATCCACGTCCAATTCGCCTGAGGTCGGGTAATATATTGATATAAAAAAAAATATTGAAATAAAAAGAAGGGCACATTGAAATAAAAGGAGACTATTCGACTGCGCACGCATATGACTTTTCCACCTACAAGAATGGATCGAAGTTTTGCATTTTTTGCGTTTTGCTTTTTTTCTGTTAGCATACATCGAATCGTGTTGGCAGGTATCATTCAAAGCGCTGTTGCTCACACGCGATGAATGTTAATATATATATTTCTTTTATCAAATTTATGTTTTCGGCTGCTTGTATTACGGTGGGCAGCAATTGAAGTACGAAAATGCAAGGTATTGCCTTTCTTCGAAAGAGTAATGTAAATGTTTAACGATTGCTTTTTTATATAAAGATATGTTTTTGTGATTGTGTTTTCCTTCAGGTACCGTCATTGGGGATTGCTTTACTACATTAGTTTGCATTTCCCAACTTTAGTAAAGTTTTTGAGTATCATGTTATGCAGAGCAAAATACAGGTGATAACAAATCCAATAATCTATCATTTTTTAAATGTAGTCTTGTTTACCATTGTTATTTCGATTTTTTCAAACTGTGTTGTAAAGTAGGAAGCGGGGGAATGACATTTTACTACAATGTTAAACATTTACTTTTTCAATAGTAAAGCTCGGCTGGAGTAAATAAAACCATTTGTTTTATTAATCAACGCAACGTTCAAAATGTATGTTCTATTTTTAGGGTCCAAACAAAAATATTTCCATTTGCAAAAAAAAACTCATTTTAAAAACCAAAAACTTAACTTTAGGAATCATTAAAAATTCTCTTTTTTTTCATAAAAATTGGTAAATTAGGATTGATTTGTTCGTTCAATTTTTTGGGGATATAAATTAATAGAACCTTACCAAATGTCATTGTATTCCATTCATTATTACTAGCATAAACTTATTTCTAAGGTTATTTATTTAATTTTTTCTCCAGTGTATTTTTTTAAGAAGTGTGCATATATTCTAATTTGAGAGTCACCAATCTTTTCAAAATTATATTAGGACATTTGCACACAAAAAAAACAGTACTTTAAATTTTTTTTATAACTTGAATATATGTAGGATGATAAATTTTGAAATAAAGCCAATACTAGAGACAAAACTGTAATGATCGTTCATTTTTTTTAAACCAGGAACAAACATATGAATTAGTCGTGAACTGACAAACTTTCGTGAACAGTCATGACTGACAGAAAAACTTTTATCAGCCAATAAATATATGTTTATGAATTTAAAATTTATGATGATAAAGTTTCTCACCAAATTATATTTTTAAAAAATATAAACTAATTACCAGTTAAATCTAAGAAGTGTGCATATATTCTAATTTGAGAGTCTCCAATCTTTTTAAATTTATATTAGGAAATTTGTACACGGAACAAAATTACAGTAGATTTTTTTTAATTTGAATATATGAAGGATGATAAATTTTGAAATAAAGCAAATACTTGACACAAAACTTTAATGATCGTTCATTCTTTTTTAAACTAAGAACAAACATATGAATTAGTCGTGAACTGACAAAACTTTCGTGAACAGTCGTGGCTGACCGGAAAAGTTTTATCAGACAATAAATATACGTTTATGAATTTAAAATTTATGATGATAAGGTTTCTCACCTAGATAATAGCAATTAGTTACCAGTTAAATCTAAGTTATTTTAACACTAAACCTAAACCATGAAAAACAAAACACAATAATGGTGCATTGGAACACAAGTAAGTTCATATCAATAGCATACACACCATATATGTACTAAGAAATCTCTCTATATATTACAGTTTACAAGACGCAACTAAATATTTTCCATCAAACACACAATCGAAAGCAACACCTTTCAATTTACATTACACAGAGGAATTGGAAAACCATCAAAACAACCCATGAAACTACTCAACATCCCCGGACTACTGCAACGTTCCTTCTTTTAAAATAGTTCCAGAAAGGGAAGATTTCACTTTACTCTCCCTTTCAAAGCCCTTTGCAATTTCGTCTTTATGTCCAGCTAATCGGATGGGATCATTCCTACTGATAGCTTTCGGACGTAAAAGCGGACGTTATTCCCTTTTTCAATCTGCCCCCGTGTTCCTTTTTCCCCATCTGCTTCTTGTGTTTCTTCTTCCACGAACTTTCGACTTAAAAGCTATTTGGCGTTGGGAAGTCATAAACGCGGCAAATGATTTGAAACGTTCGAAATGGGTTCGAAATTGACATTTGAAACTTTTGAGGTTCTGTCGCTGCTTAATAGACAACGAACTTTATGAGTATTATTTAGTTTAATTCAATATCTGCTAATATGGTTATATGACTATCTCCAAGATTTTATAGAACATTGCGTTTAGAATGTTTAACCATCTGACGGATAATCAAAATTTCGAATATGTTGGTTTGTTTTCACTGCAGGAAAGTTTAATTTATATTTACAGCACATTCCTTTTTTTTACATTTTTTTAAAAATTTTATCAGTAGAGAAAGTTTTTGAATATCCTCCTAATGATTGAAGTTTGAATATTATTAAAAAAATATATTAATTTTTATATTTTATATACTACTGGAGAAACTCGAACGGATATACACGTTTGAAAATACAAATACAACGTTGAAGCTACGCAATAAAAATACATAAAATCTAGACATGCTTCGAGAGATACATTTTCTTTCATCAGCAGATATTAAAAAGTCTGTGTGCACATCAAAATGGAAATAAACCCAAAATTGAAAATTTTGCCAAAGAACAAAAACTATCTTATTCGGTTGTAATTAAATTTTGTGTGCCAACAAGCGGGAAGTGCCGGAACAGCAAAGGTTTCATGGACATGGTATCGATATTCGAATCAATAATCACATTTCAAGCAATATTGATTGGATTGTCAATAAAACCTTTGCTGTTCTGGTATTTCCCGCTTCAGTTGACCACAACCGATTGAGATAGTTTTTGTTCTTTGGCAACATTTTCAAATCTGGGTTTATTTTCATTTTGTCGTGTACACAGACTTTTTACTTCTGTTGATGAAGGGAAATGTATCTTCCGAAACATGTTTAGATTTGATGTATTTTTATTGCGTAGTTTTAACGTCGTATTTGTATTTTAATATCCCCATCTGTCTGAACAAAATATATCTCAAATAAAATTATATTTATATTCAATTTCGTGATAAGTATTATATATCGTTTGAATATATTTGGATAGAATTTGTGATGTGTTAATTGTGATGAATTTTTGAGTCTTAATGTAAAGATAATTGGAAGAGATGATTCCTGCTGACAGCTTCCAGACGTATAAGAACGAAATTTCAATCTCTGTTGCATTTCATCCTTCTACTCCTTGTATCACTTCTTTCTAAAACTTTCGACTTTGAGCTATGTGGCGTTAGGAAGACTTAAATGGGGCATATGATTCGAAATATTTGAAATTGGTTCGGAATTGACATTTTAACTTTTCGGAGATGCGGTTGTCGGATATAAAATATAATTTTATTAAGTTAAAATTTTATATCTACAAATTTTGTTATTTCCCAATCAATATGCCAAATGCATATTAACGAGCGTGTGGGCATATCCTAGCATTGTGTTAATTGTAAAGTTGGTTTAATAATTTAAATTTATTAAAAACCTTGTGACCTACCTGCATAGATAAATACTCACAAATTCATATTTTGATGCAAATGTAGAGAAAAAATTTCTTTACTTAGGTAAATTCAATAGTAATTAAAAAAAACTTTTTAAACGCATGGTTTAGATGGAATTCTAAACATAAGTAAAAAGAAAAATATATAGATAGCGTCGTTCGGTGGATACTAAATAATAGTTGTATATGACAATTTGTTTAGATGCCGGGATTAAATTGATTTTATTCAATAAGTTATATAAGTTATATATTACTGACTTATAAATTACATATTAAAAACTAAAGTTTTATAAAATTACAAACAAAAAAATTGCCTTTAGCACAGAAATGTGTCCAAAATTACTCCTTGTTAATAACAATATTTATAAATAATCATACTTACCCTTTATTAAAATGCAAATTCGTCACAATTTATTGCCGGTAACATTTAGGCGCACCTACATTTCCATGTATTTCAAATGTCAAGCAAAAAAGTACGTAAATGAGAAAAGTTTCAAGAGACTCACCTGAAAGAAAAAATATTTATTTTAAACAATCATACTTAAAACTGACGAGCAGATTATATATATTTAATATTTTACTATATATAAAAATTATATTTTGTTTGTTGAACCATGTCTCTTTAAATCCCGTACCTCAAACAGTCGCCAAATACTTCTAAACTTTCGAAGTCATAAACTGTTTCACAACTCTTTAAATTCGACTGCCGGGCATATGCGCTTATTGCATTCGGTTCAACCTGCGTCAGACCTTATTATATTATTACCTGTATGTACGTGGTGCAGTTGGTTTGTAAGCAAAACTTGTTATTTTCTATCTCCCCTTTTTCCCTGTTTTTATCAATATTACCAGCCTCCTATCAATATTTTCACTTATTTTTGTGTAAGGGAATGGCAACACTGTTTCACCCCTTAGGTAAATATTGTTGCAAAATTTAATAAATTCTTCATACCGCAGCAAAGCTCCGTATCTCCGAAAATAATTAGTAATAAAAGCTTTAATAACTATACAAAATTTAGGAAAAGTGCTTATAAAATCAGATTCAGAACGAAATGTGTGCGTTAAAATATTAGATTTCAAGCAGTTAGTTCAAAAAAGAAACACTACAAAAGTTTTTCTCATTTATTTTTTATAAAAAAAATCTGGATGTCGTTTAATGAGTTTTGCAACTAGACGAGTCATATATCAAAAGATGAAATCTCCACCTCATGATACATCAAGATTGATAAATAAAATTCTACTTATCCGAAGAATTCCCAAACCTATACTTGTGTATATGTATTTTAAAGACATTTATTCAACCGAATACTTGTCTTATCAAGTTTCTTTGAACTGTATCTTTAATGTTCATCTCGGGATGCATCAGTGGTTTAATCTACTGAACCCGAATATGCGCAATATTCAAATTCCGCTCAGACTTTGATACATTAACCGGTAAGTAAATTATGGGGATACATTCAATCTTTTAAAAAAAGATTATAGTTGCTTACAGCATATAGTTTTAGATATAAAATGATTTATGTTGATTTGATGTGAAATATTTAGGAAAAAACGAAGGGTGAAGACGTAAAACGAAATCAAGTGAAATGTTTACTATTACACGATTTTCATTGATAAAGGAACGTTTTTATATGATTGAAAAAAAAAGGCATAACAAAGATGATAAATTCAGGATAACTCCAACAGTCTTAATAACCATATTTTCAAACGTATGGTTTTACTAAATGGTTATATCTGTTTGAAAACAATATAAGTTGAACATCAATCGGCATTATATAAATTATATTTCATTTTTTTCTCAATACACGATTTCTTGAAATTTTTTAATAATACTGGTGTTTTATAAATAACTTCAAAATGCACCTTAAATAACATTCTTAATATTATTTTTAAAAAAATTATTTAGAAAATTATAGAAAATTATAGAAAATTATAAAATTATAAAATTATTATAAAATTATTATAAAATTAATACAACATTATTATAAATTTATTATAAAAGTATTAAATTATAAAAAAATTAAATTTTAAATTACTAATTTATAAAAAAATTAAATTATAAAAAAAAATATTTTAAATTATTAATTAATAATAAAAAAAATTAAAATTATTAAAAATATTTTTAAAAAATATTCTGAATTAATGATTTATTTTGAGGTATTTCATACAATAAATTATTTAATAGTTAGTGCGTTATTGCATGTTGCCTACATGCATGTGATTTGACATGCTTAAAATACCTTTTCCCCAAATGAAATAATATCCGTTTTTTTTTAAAACATAATGCCTTCAGCACTACTCTTATAGGAAACATTACCTTCTTAATTACAATTTTACCTATTGATAAATTTATAGCATTTCTGTTTGTTTAGTTGAATTAACTTCATACTACAGCACACTAACGTCTATTTCCTCTATATATCCCGAATTATTTCACACAAAAAATAGTATTCATTTTGTACCATTTGAAGGTGACGATAACAACCCCTAAGCCGAAATCTAAATTCCTCAAACATCCACACCACAACTAACATGAGGAAAATTGCAACACGGGAGATTGAATGTCCATCCAAAACCACTGAATACGGCGATGTCCAATTGGAAAGGGATGCTTTCTTCCAATCAGGCCTTTTAAACCATTCCAAAAAACACAGCTTTATTAACTTAATTTACGACCACACTCATCCATCTACGCATAACTCATCAAAAGTTCCCTGGCAAATAAAGACTTTAATATTATACCCACACACCAAACACGCGCCTCTAACTCAACGAAAACAGACACTTACTACCCGATCGCACGACACAAATAATGCATTCATCAAAGAGCCATAAAAAAACATCATTGTTGAGTCATTGCATTCTCGCCTGTTATGGGTGTGACACACGGCATGGGAGCTAATCTCACATTCACAAACATAGGTAACACACGCACCTGTTAGGCTATGCGCCTTTAAACCAACAACCTGTTCATAACAGAGACCCCTGAAGATGGGTGTTTGCTTGATTGGGGTAAATGTTTGCTTGAAGGCAATTAGGAGAAGTATATATTTTTTTGAAAATTTCAAATACTTGTTTGCGTCTTATTACAATAGGGTAAATAATTTGGGGTGGGTAGAAATGGGGTTGGGGGAATAAAAATAAATATCAGTTTAAATATTGGGCATTTGTTAGGCGTGTTTGGGTAAACGTTAAGTAATCAAATAGAGAATGAAGTAGATCGGGGTATAGAGTTAAAATGGATTTTTTGTTTTCGTAATTTTAGGTATGGATTGATGTTAAAGATAGTATTTTAGTGGACATACTTAATGGGGTTTCGAGGTAATATTCAAACTGCTGTAGTTTATTAGATATACAAATTTAATGGGGAATCGGGGTAATATTCAAACTACTGTAGTTTATTTTATATACAAATTTAATGGGGAATCGAGGTAATATTCAAACTACTGTAGTTTATTAGATATACAAATTTAATGTTGAATCGAGGTAATATTCAAACTGCTGTAGTTTATTAGATATACAAATTTAATGGGGAATCGAGGTAATATTCAAACTACTGTAGTTTATTAGATATACAAATTTGATGGGGAATAGAGGTAATAGTGAAACTGCTGTAGTTTATTAGATATACAAATTTGATGGGGAATAGAGGTAATAGTTAATACAATATTGTCAATACAATAATACAACCAAACAATGCCTATTCCCTGGAAATTTGTGACCATTCCCTGTATTATTGTTTTTTTACAGTATCAATAACTTAAAAAGTAATATTTGTGTACATTACTCAAACTATTTTTCCAAGCAAAAGATGCTTTGAGAAAAGGGATGCAGAAATTCAATAACGCATAGCGAAACGAAGATTTTAAAATGTAAATACTTCTTTTTTCATACGTCAAAATGTAATTATTGACATTTGCGATGTTTAGTTTCTACACATAACCCCATACCTAAATTGATAAGAGCCTTACTGTCAACAAGCATACTTTCGATAAAATTCTCCATCACGAACTACCAGATTTAAATATTCCATCACTGTTGATATTGCAGTTCCATAAACTCTTGAGGCAAGGTATCAAACGCGTACGTAACACCATTAAAACTCAATTTTGAAATACTGGAGAGTATTCGAAATTTGTTGGCCAAAGCAATTGACTAATGATATATCGACCACTTAAACATACTCAAACGTTGCTCTACTTCTCATTCGAAATTACTTGCCTCGGGCAAGCAACACAGACAGGGGACATTGGATTATTGGGCACATAAGGTCCAATCTAGAAATTCATTTGGAATTGCAACAGTTTCGTCAGTATCTAAATGGATGGAAGCGTCGGAGAAACATGGATGAGTACACTCCAAATATTTTGTATAAGTGCCATTTCAAGCATTTTATTACATTTCACGATGGGCGTTGTACAATTTTAAATTAGTTGGGACTGATCTCCGAGAAATAATGTGGCGTTTAAAATTGGTTTTTTTTTCAGTATGACTATTGTTAAACTTCCATTGATTATTTTGTGGACCTGTTGTGTATTGAGATAAAATTGATTTGAAGTATCGTTATTGATTTTCGTTTAAAAAAAGGTAATTATGCTTTTCACTTTCACAAGTCCAAGTGATACTTCAGCTTCATGAATTGTTACGCCAACGCACATATGTGACGTTTATTTAATCAATCAGAACCTGTATATGTGTGACATATTTAAGGCTATTCAAAAAATAAGTGTTCGATTTCAATAAAAAAAAAGATTATATATATATATATATATATATATATATATATATATATATATATATATATATATATATATATATATATATATATAATGTGGTGCCATCTATATTATAATTTCTGAATCAATGATGTATTATTTCTATAAGAAAAATCTTGTGACACGTCACTCACACAAAACACGCTTTGGTGGTGTCATTCATTTAGCTTCCATATGACTATATATCGTTTCTATACTCGGGGACAACCTATGTTGAACCTGAAGCGGAAGCTATGATATAAATAAATATTCAATTGATTTAGACACAACTTAGGTTGTCTCCGAGTATAGTTAGTTTAATAACGTTGTGTTATTTTTAATTTCTATTGTATTGTATTATTAGCTATTGTATACCAAAGAACAAATAGTGTAATATGTAATTGTATAACTATGCAATGTAAATTAATGAGTAAATTATTTTTCGAATAAATGATACTTAAAAAACGTTTAAACAATTTAGTTTTATATATGCAAAAAAACATTTTGTTTTTTATAGAATCAATTCCACACTGTTGTGATAAGCATCGAATATACTCAAAAATGAGTGTATTTTGCTTATTTTTGAGTTTCTATTTTTGAGTGTGTTGAAGCAAAGGCCAGTGGTCGAGGTTGAACTAAGAAGATTAGATTTCAGATCAGCTCATTCTCGTTTATTTTACGCCTACTCTTCGCACTAACAGGGTTAACAACGACTGGTGCAATTAAATAAAATACTACTCACGTCAATAAAAATGCAATGTTCTAAAAATAGAAATAGGAAATAAATATTGAATTGAATCAAATAAGGAAAAAAAGCATCTCTAGAAGCTGGAAATTCGATGGAAGATTTTCTCCCTACGTAGCTCAAACAAAAAAACTTTTCTACTGAGCAGACTAAAAAGCAAAATTCTCAGTAGAGAAAAAAGGGAAGAAGTAATATTTGAGCTACATCCCTTCTAGGGATTTCCTGTAAGGGTTCGACCAGGGTGCCTGAGATCTTCCCTGTACGTCTCTGGAGGTTCTGACAAACTCGCGCTTGACTTTACTGATTGGACTCAAAGAAACACAAAGTAACGGAATCAAGAACTAAAACGTAAAGAAAATCCCAAGGTTTTTTTCCCCCTAATTTTTTTTTTTTTCGTGAAATTATTTTCCTGCGTTAAATTCTCTCGGCAGAGCTTCGCAGAAAATAAAAGCGAAATTCAGTTGAGTAAGATACTCGAGTGAATTGAAAGTAAACGGTTGGATCCTGTTTACAGATACTTCGGGGGGTTTATAATGGGTTGCGTAAAGTGTACGGACGTGCTTTGCAAGGATAAGTGGCAGCGGACAGCTTTATAAATCCTTTGGATCTGTTTAATATTCAGGTAGAGTTATATGAATAGCATTAACAAATTGTCTTATTTACACAAGTGTGTCTTATCCAAATACAGTATAATATGTAATACATTGTGTTATTGTATTTACGATATACTATAATATTTAAAAAAAAAAAATTATCTAATATATAATTTATATTTTTTGTATACAAAATGCTTTATCAAATTTTGAATAAAATGTAATTTTCAGTTATATCTCAAATAATAAAGAAGCATATAGTAATTTATATTTTCATCTCCGCAGTTTTCTTAAGTGTTTAATATTAACTATAAGTATGTAATATTAACTATAACTATAACAATGTATCTTTTCACTTTCGGTTACTAAAACACTTATTATTATTATTATATCAAAGACTTATTGGTTTCAATTATATAACACAATAAACAATAATTTAATTTGAATAATAAAAATATTGTAAAAAAATATTAATATTAAAAAATATTAATAAAAAAATGTGTTTAATATTAATTATACGTATGTAATATTAACTATAACAATGTCTGTTTTCACTTTCGGTTACTAAAATACTTATTATTCTTATTCTATCAAAAACTTATTGGTTTCAATTGTATAAAACAATAAACGTATAATAATAATTTATTTTAAAGTATTTTATTGGTGGCAACATTTTATCATTTAATAATAAATTTGATACTAATTCTTTTCAAATGAACATTTACATAAATAATTTCTAATACCGCTATAAATTAATTTTAAAAACTAAGCGGAATTTTAAAATTCCGAGACTTAGGTGCAGATCTTGAGGATGATTAGTTTTTGTATATATATATATTTCATTCAGATGAAGAAGGTGTATTGCGATCCACAGACATACAGTTTTATTTTACTGTTATAGATAAATTAAATTTTTAACATTTAATTTGGCTTAAAATGCTTGATCAAGAACTCTAGATATGCTTGAATAAACTAAAAGAAAGTATGTAACTTTTTTCCATATTGCATCGAATGTTAAAGTTATGAAACATTTTAAGCGAAGACTAAGCATAAAACTTAACAATTATAGTATAAATATTCGAAAAATATTGTAAAATAAATTATTTAAATATATTTTGTATAAAACGTCAAACATATTATTCGTACTAAAGATGTTTTAGAGTGGTTTATATAACAAAATGCTTTATTAAATTTTGAATAAAATATAATTTTCAGAAACAATAAATAATTATTGTGTCATTTATAAAACCAGGCACATGATTTTTTTTATTTATTAGCATAGCATGTGCTGAACTGTATAGTGCTATATATTAAAAAGGGCTCATGTAACTTATGAAAAGGAAACGTGAATATAAAAGTTATATATTTTCTAAACAATACCTTACAACATTTCAAATAAATTGAATGATACAAAATTAATTTAGGATTAATTTAGTTTCAAATTATTACTTTAAATCAAGAAAAGCTAATATAAAATATATTTTTAATATTTCGTGTCATAATCATGTGTTGATCCAAAAGTATGAATAACATTAACAAGGCTATATACAACATTTACATATATATTGCAAAAATATATGAATGTTTTTCCCTTGCGGTTGCTAAAACACTTTTTATTATTATATCAAATACTTATTGTTTCAATTATAAAGCAGTAAACATGTATTATTAATTCATTTAAAATTATTTATTTGTTGACAATATTTTATCATTTAATACCAATGTTGATACTAATTCTTTTAAAATGGACATTTCAATAATACCTGTAATACCGCTAAGAAGATTCTTGAAAAAAAATATATATATTTCTTCAAAAAACGCTTAAGTGAAATAAACGTCATGGTAAAATGACTGATAATTAGCTAAAAAGTGCATGTTATAAAAATAGTAATATTATTTGTTTACTTCACGGCTCACAAAACAATGAGTGATGAAAGTTTTATACAGCAACTACTGTAGAATATCATCAGACAAATCGGTAGATTATTTCCTAAATACATGTTTCGAGAAATGGTAATTCTCCTTCCGGAATGTAAATTTTAAAAAATATGAAAAACATAAATATATAACCCTGCATTTTGAATGTTATATAAATAATTACATTAAAATCAAAAACCTTAGAAAATCAATAAAAAAGAAAGCTAAAGTGTTTCAAAAGTCATTTTTATAGATTTTGAATTAAAAACCCATTCATAAATTAGTGAATAACAATGAAACCTCTAGAACGAGTGGGATGCCCCAAAAGAAGCAGTCCACAACATTGAAATATGAGTCGCCATCGATAATTTATGATCCAAATGGAAATACATGGATGAATTACAACAGTGATAATATCATGTAATTAACTGTACATCTGATGTGGAACAGAAAATTAAGCACATCCGTTTTTCATCCCCTGTTCTACTTTAACCTTTCTTTCCGTTCTACAAAAGAAATAAAAAATTATTCCTCTGATTTATGGGTCCGAAGTTACGGCTATTAATCTATGTTAAACTATTTTTATCATTTCTGAACATTATTATCGGCCATCTTGCTGAGATGTAATCTGCCCGAAAGCGCACTGCACCGGTAAAAGTACACGTATTCCTGGTGAATAAATTGATTCTGGAACGGTTTGGGCATTTCTGATTGCATTTACTGTGAGAGAGGTTATTTTATTTTACTTCAAGTAACTTATCTGATTTGTAATATGGGATGATTTTGGGCAGAAATTCCATTTTTCATAAAGAAATAAATAGTTCCTTTTTAAAAACAAATTTATATATCTCATTTTAAAAATATTATATCGTAAACCTATTTAAAAACCTACTAGAAGCAACTGATTTTCAATTTCCTTATATGTACCATACAAAGAGTAATACATTTGATTATTAATTTCTTTAGAAATATAAATCAGACTACTATCAATAAATAAAGGGATGTCAACTTCGAATTAATACTGCTTTGTTATTTCCTTCTTGTATCCACAACTGATACTAAAACTTAACAGAGCGGTGATTGTAATCTGCAGATATAAGGATTAATAAATTTAATTATTAATTTCGTTACAAACATAAATCAGATTATTATCAATAAATAAAGCGATGTCAACTTCGAATTAATGCTGCTTTGTTATTTTCTACTTGTATCTACAACTGATACTAAAACTTAACAGAGCGGTGATTGTAATCTGCAGATTACCTGTATGGTAGGTAGTGATAATTTCAATTTAAACCCAAGAAACACTAATTATTCCAGTTTTTTTTAATTTCAATATATTTCTTTTGTTTCAAGATTAACTGATTGCGGATTTTCTGAAAAAATGTGCACAAATTAAAAAATATATAAGTATTTTTTTCTAGTAAGTTAATTGAATTGATGTCTAATTAGACCTAAATAAGGGGTACTGGTGACGCTGAGGGTCAGGAGAATAATACCCAGAAACACTGTATCATAATTTGAAGTATATCCGATGACGAGAACAACATCTGAGCAAACATTTGTTCTTTAAACTTCTACAAAGCTATCTATTTGATAGAACTTGAGCACCGATATATTTAAATTACACAAAATCCTATATACGTTATATTTGGTTAGAAGATTGATTTCAATAGGACTCAAACTTGTGACTGTCAGTAATATCACGACCTTCAAAACCTTAAACATCCCTAATTGTCGTTATATTCTTTCACGAAACCTCCCTTATCAAATTACTAAATTTTCAAAAAACAATCATTTTTACGGAAGTTTTGCTCTCAAGCGGTTTAAATTGAAACAAAAAAAAATTAATGCATCCCAAACTTCAACACAAATCCTGTGGAAAACGAGTTAATTGAATTAATTTAAAATTAATTTTTGTTCTGCAATAACAAATTTTATAAAACTCTAGAGATCCCCCCCTTCACAGTTTTTTTTTTTTTTTAAGTTTTCAAAAGATTCCGAGGAACAACTTACCGAGTAATTAAATAAGTGAGAAGACGAATCACAAACGTGAAATTGAAAAAGCAGATAATTAAAGAACAGTTTCCGCTGTGCTATTTTTCTTTAGAAAACCGAGATTTCTTTGTTAAGCGCTAAGTCCAAAAGCCCTTTTCTTCAGGTGGAAAGAGTGGTGACGTAATTGTTTTTCTCCATCATCATTCAGCAATGTATTTTAAAGTTGGGGAAAAAAGGTGAGTTTAAACTTCCATGTTGAAGGTTTGTAATCCGAAATTACTTTTAAAAGTTGTTTTCTGTGATTAATTGTAGTCTCAGGCTTAGTGATATCTTTAAATGTCTATATTATACTTTTGTCTGTTTCTTAAATAAATTATGTAGCCTTCAAATTAATTTAAGGAGTTCATATGACATATACCAAATGCAATATGCCAGTTAATTGATTTGGAATAATATCAGTTATATATATAAGAAAATAATAGCTGGAATTTTTAACTGCATTGCTAAATATTTTTTAAATGATATATTAAAAATTACAGTTAAATTCAGTGCAAAAAGTTCTCATTAATTTTCGAAGGTTATAGGAGAATTGAAAAGTAGATATATTTCGTACAATTTATAATCTTAGTTATTTCTTGATTTGTATTATGTGAAATATTTTTTTAAATGATTTTTATTCATACATAGTGAAACTTACTGACTTAAAAACGTAACCCGGAACCCCGCAAAGCTCCCATAAGCTCTAATGTTAAATTATAGCTGTTTCAGTGTGCCTTTTCTCAGCTAGAATCAAACTTTAAACACTGACTTATTTCTTAATAATTGGTCCATACTTTAACATGGGCTTTTAGTAATTATTATCCTAGTAAAAAAGTTATTTAGTTTTAAATATCGAAAAAAAAAATGATTTTTTTTATATTGATTTAGGAAAAAAAATATTGCTGAGCAACTAGACTTTATATTTGAAAACGTCCATGTTAAAGTAATAACACATGTATGATTGACCACTACAGAAAATTTCATGTCAATACCTTCCATAGTTTCTGAGAAAAGGTACACTGAAATAGCTATAATTTAACATAAGAGCTTATTTGAGCCTTGCGGGATTCCGGGTTACCTTAATGGTTTTAATAGTTTATAAATTTTGAAACATTAATAAGAAATAGAATAGTATATGTATTTTTTTTAAATCAAATATTTAATTGTATAAACCGAAATTATTCACACACACGGTAGAATAACATATTTTGTCGTACTCAGTAACTTTTTGTTATCTGCTATCCAGTATTAATTTATATATCACATTTCGCCTCATAAGGTTCAACACCACAGGGTGGAATGCATATCTAGCAAAATTAAATAATTAATTTTCATTAGTCACTGGATTATCGTTATGTATTTACGTAACTATAACCACCACAATTTAAACGTCTAACCAAAAACGTCCAACATATAAATCACCACGCAAACCTCAAAAGAAATTCTTAATTACGCTTTCATCCATAACTCAACACACACACACACACAGAGAGAGGCAAAAAAACAATACGCTAAATAAACTCATTTATATCCCTCTCACTTATTACATTTTTTTCCATCGTCCAAACAAAAGGCCTAAACAAAAGGAAAAGCAGCAACATCAAAAACACATACAAACTCAAACTCGAAAGAAAACTCCTCCGTTAAAAACCCCCCGAAAGAAATAACGTTCTCACAATGGACTGGCGCAACAAAGCGCCAGTCTGCTGGAATTAGCCTTATTTAGAGATAGTCACGACCAGCCCCTTTACACGGAGAGAAGCTTGTCTAATTGCTGTCCATGACTGTGTAAAGTTCCGCGCCAGAAAGGCGGCTTTTTGGGCTAACGATGGGGCTGAATGCTCGTTGTTGGATGGTGATGGAAATTGAAAAGTTAGTTAGAAAGACGGATTTCTAGGTTTTTGTTTATTTTCTTGGGGTTTTATTAAGTTAGAGATAGTGAATGAGGCTTTATTGTAGTTAATGCTATAAGGTTTGTGTTATGTGTGCTTTGAAAGGATTTTTATTATTCGCCAAATCAAAATTAATATTTTTATTTACGAAAAGTTTTTTTCTTAAAAAATTGATAGAAGACAGATATTATAAATTTTAAATAGTATATAAGTATATTAATCATTTACTGTACATTTTGTTTTGCTTCTTCTCAAAAACATTTTTAAATTTTTTCTTTATGGAGGTAGGTTTTATCTTTATGCCTGCAATATCCTTAGCATTAAATGTAGTGAAATTTCGCTCATTAGTTGTAGCTACATATAACTCTAAACGGGGATGTTTATTTATGTCTACCATGTATGTGGATGGTATATATATTGTAAATGTTTGTCAATTAAGGTGCTAACATTCCAAACGCGTTTTGTCTAAAATTAAAAAAAAAATAGATTATTTATTAATTTTGCTCCAAATGTTCTGTCGATCTAAACCATTTTGTTACTCTAAATCAGATTTTCCCATTGAAATAAAGTTACAAAGGAAAATCTGCAAATGATTTGATGCTTAATAGAAAAGTTATTTTCATTTCCCCACTAATTGCCTTAAAGTGTCAATATACGTTTTGAATATGTGCTCGTCAATTAATCATATTCGAAATTTCAATAAAGTTGAAAGTCCATATTTATCCAAACATTAAAAGTATTATTAAAATACTTTAAAAATAACCAGCGATATAATTCCTTTCGTAACTATTCATAACCATTTTTTTATGATTTTATATTATTATTGAATATGCACAATTTAATTTAGTTGTGATTTGTTTGACGATCAACAATTCGCTCGTATACAAAAATATTAAGCAAACAGGTACTCAAAACCACGAGGATCGAAAGGTTACAGGATAAAAGGACTTTTGAACCTTTTTTTCAGAAATAACTTATTGAACTGTTTTAAAAAATTATATGGATAATACTAAAATATATTTGTTTTAGTCAAATGTTAAGTAGATTTAATATATGAATTTTTTCTGAAGAATTTCCAACAATTTATTGTCAAATAATTTTAATGTTTTTAAATGAAATATTTTAATCATATGGATTTTTGTAATATTTAATATTTATAAGACATTTAAAAGCAACATATTTAGTACATGAGAAACAAAAAAAATCGCATTTTGAAAAATACATTTAATGTTATAATAACACATTAACACATCGATTTATTTTCTAACACGTAATTTATAATAAGTACCAAACAGTACTTCTTACACTCCTCTTATATTATATTACATATATTTTAAAGGTATGGTTTCATACATTTTGATAAATAGTAAAACTCTAAATATGTTTACATGTCATATTTAATCTTTCGATCATCTTTAAAATAAATTAAACCTTCATTGAACATCCTTTCTATATATCAAACGTTTTCTACGAGAATATATGATAATTAAAAAATATTTTCTCTTAATAATATTTTAATAGGCATTTGTATAAAAATGCGTGTGTGACATTAATAAATGATATTATCCTGCAAAAGAGTAATATATTTTTGTTCATCACTTATAAAGATATAACGAGTATATTAATCACAAATCATTATCTAGATACACCATTAACCGACTAACAACCCAAATGCGAATCCTTAACTGTAACCGAACATTCACTGGCCAGCCATTCACCGACCATTTCTTTCTTTGTTCCCCGATAGTAAACCTTATCTTCAGCAAACTCCCAATAGGAAAACGGGCAATGCCGCTTCTGCACTATGTTCCCTTCCCTCCGAGGAGACTTCCCGAATAATGCCCCATACACGGGCAGATGCTATTGTCGACCAGAAACAGGAACAGAAACAACTCAAATGGAAAAAGAATAACACGGGGGGAAGAAATAATAAAAAAAGAACGGGAAGAAAATAAACTTAATGGATAAAAACAATGTACGGAGTTTCTCTACGGCCACAGAGAAAGGGGAATGAGCAAGGGGGGAAAAAAAGCACGGTCGATTGATAAATGAAACTTTTACCTTGTTCCCGTTCTTCTCATTATTTTCATTCGGAGGACCTAAATCGAAGGGGTTGGCTCTCATCTGGTCTATTTTTTTTTCTTTTTTGAAATACCGGTAAAATTAATTTTGTTTGCGGGGAATGTATTTTTTTTTTATTCGTACTATTTGGTTTTTGAGAGCTGAACGATAAAATATCGATCCAAACATGAAGAATGTTGGTATTCCATGAATGAATATTCTTACGGTTTTTAACTAGTGGTTTTTGATTCAGAATAGTTGTTTTTATGGTATGGAGACATAATTTTTCTTTGTAAATGTGTTTAATCTATTAATAACAAAAGAAAGTATCCGTTGAACCACAAATACATATATCTGTATGCGTATAAAAAACTGATTTTTTTTTATAAGTAACATCCATCCCACAAGATAAGATTCGGATTTGTAAAATTATTTTTATTTTTTTAGAGAATTTAACAATGTTAGAAATATTTGACAATGACACATCTTTAAAAAAAAATTCCAAGACCCAGAATGTGCTTTTGTAGCATAAACGGTAGAACGAGGGACTACAGAACAACAGGTCGAGGTTCGAGTCTTGATGTTTTTTTTAAATGTATATGCTTTAAAAAGATCACCAGCAGTTTTGAGTATATTTATTGTTTTATAAAATATAAATTTAGCTTAATATCCTAAAACAGGTACCTTCGCATATATTAGTGAAATTGCAGTGCACACAAAGTCTATATTAAATACTACAAATCAAAAACCCCTTACGAACTTTTATTGTTTAACTATGTTTACTGTATATTGCAAAATATTTTAAATAATATATCTAGTATTTGTATGTCAAAATTCAATATTTGTTTTTTACAGTTTAATTTTTAAAGTTCAATATTTACAATAATTTTAATTGTGAAAATTCTGTTGAATATATAAAAAAATTGCAGGACTAAATCTGTATCTAGTTATTTTCCTAATTCATTAAATTACAAGCTTTATTTGTGAGTTATATTATTAAACTCCATAATGTTATGTAATCATTAGGATTTCTCAATTTTTATATTTCAAATTAAATGTAGAGAAAGCTTAAATATTTTATAGGAAATAAATTTTTAATTTCCAATAAAAAATTATCATAGTTTAGAGTACTTTTATGAGTACCTGAATCTACTTGTTAGTTTTTTATATAAAAGTATTAAAACTTTACATTATATTAACAGCTCATTTTGAAACTGGAAATAATCTAAAAATCAATATCTAGCGTAGATTAGAAAACGCAAAGCATGTCTTGGAAAAAGGCCCTTTTACTATTTATATTCGAAATTATAATTTATGCCACCTTTAATCACTTAACCCATTTGGATAATTGGTAGTTGCTAAACAAAATCATTTCTTCTTTTAAAGTATTAGAGCTTATTAAATTTAAAAAAATAAAACGCCGTAACCAAACATAACGGTTATTATAAAAACGAATACAATTAAGTAGTATTGCAAAATTGCTACTATTTTAAAATATTCGAAATGCATAAGAACGAACATTTTACAACAACACTCTTCCACATATTTATAATTTATCTCGAATTAAGATACTTGTTACGCCTAGAAAATATGTTTTGAATTATCTGAAAGAAAAAATATCGTACATTTTCTAAACCATTTAAGTAACTCATATAAAATTAATTTGAGTTTTTTTTTGTGTTCATTAAAAAGCAGTTCATAGTTTCATAAATACGTTGCATATCAATTTACCATTCAGTTTGCTTTGTAAATATTTTTAAGTTATAAATAGATTTTTTTCTGTAAAGATTTTAAATCGCTAATTGAAAAGGGATGCCCTAATTAATAAGGGGTGATTACTAAGAAGTATTCATTAAAAGTTTAAAAGCGAGTCGTATACAAATAAAATAAAATATATAATAAAATCGCATAAGAATATTTACTGGACTAGAATATTATATAATAGCACAACACATAAATAAAACTTTGAAAAAAAAATTAAACAAAGCTTAATTATTAATTTAAAGTTTAATTATGAAATGTAAATAAAATTGCATCACGAAAATATTACTTTTAAAATTTATAACACATGAATATCTGTTTTTAGTTATATCTAACCAATTACTATAAAATAATACATTTTTAATTTTTTAAAAATAATAAACCAGACAAACATCTGTATCAATAACATAAATCGAGATACAAATGTAAAAATGTACTTAAATTAGTGACATGTTATTGTCATTCGCAGCAAAATAACCTGCACAATACGCAATTATTTTCAATTACAAATTTAAGTAAATAATTCAAACGGAAACTTTCAGAAAATGTTAGCTTGCCTCATTATTCAAAGCCCCCAGAAAGAATGTCAAAATTACTTTCGCAAGTAACGTATAATTAAAGGGAAAATGGAGCCCAAAATGCTGGTTTCAAATTATTGGAAACTATGGGGAATAATGAATTCCATTAACAGGACACGGCTAAAGGTGAACAAATAAGTGGAAGAACATAAGACGACACTGGGATTTATAAATGCTTTTATAGTAGGTAAGTCTACTAAGGTGTAATAATATTATTACTAATGCAATGCCTGCAAGTATCTAGATTTGTAAAGCCTTATTTTCCTCAAAAATATTACAATATTTTCCTTGAAAATAATACAACAAAATAGTTTTCAACACTGTTAAAAAAAGGTACTTAAATATGAGTACTTGAATCTACTTGTTTTCCTTTGAGTACAATTGCATTGTAAATGGGAGATGACGTACTCAAATTTAAGGAATCGTACCTTCTCAAAAATGAGCAGTGGGATTTAATATCGCTAATACCAGCTTCTGTTCAAGCCATCTTAACAAAGCGACCTGCGGAACTTAAAATAGTTATTAAGGAGATGATTTTCCGCATTATTGGATGTCGATTGCTTAATGGAAAGTGAGTTCTTACAACTGAAATATTTTACTTTCCATTCTTTTGGCATACGTTTTTAACATTTCTTATGTTTATTACTTCTTCTATCGCCCTGGTAGTACAACATATAAGTCACTGGGCTTGCGATGCCTAAGGATCTTGAGTCGATCCTCGTAAGTCTTGGTTGTAATTGTTGATATTTCTTGAAAGTGATTTCCGAAGGCAGCCTGTGTAGGCTAGCAACTTCTCTTTTAATTCATTTTTACTTATTGTACTTGTTTTTGAGTGCATGTCTTTTTCGAAAATAAAACTTATACATTTGGATTTATGATAAGCATTGAATATACTCAAAAATGAGTACAATTTACTTATTTTTAGTACCTCATTTTAATAGTGTAGTAATAATGTTAATTAATCTTTCATGAGATATACCTTTAACTATCATAATTTCTTTTAATTAACTAAAATTAAGTACGGTAAATTTTACTATTCACCAATTTTTTTTTATATTTTTAGCGAATGAGGGTGGTTTATTTTTAAATTATGGAAATATTTTAGGTTATTTCAAGATTTTGATTTTTTTAATAAAAAAATATTGAACAGTAATGAATTTTATGCAAAGTTGATATAATACAAATTGTAGTTTAACACAAATCGATTCAAGATAGGACATCTATCTATATATTTTTAAAATGTTAAAATAAATATAATGTACTTAAAAAAATGCGGTCGATCCGAAACTACCCCATATTTTAATTTTATTTAATTAGTTTGTTTGAAATTATGCATTTTATGCAAATAAACATCTGGAAAACATTTAATACATTTACGAATATTTTAATATGGCGCCAGGTTATTTTTCTATGTGATTTTCTAACATAAGTCAAATTTTTCTTGGTTTAATCTCGAAGTTTCATTCACTGTTCTGCATAGTGAAAATGTAGATCATAAGAAGGTTATGCAGTTTATGTTTTATCGATATGTTAAAAAGGAACATGAAGTAATACAAGTTACATCGCTTAATTTTTATTATTTAGCACCCCTTTTGTATATTTGACCAACATATATTTACAGAGCATTTTTTTAAAATTATTTTTTAATTTTACTTTGAAAGTGCTTTAACTAGCAGGAGGGATTTTCGTAATTTTCCAGGGCATAGCGTTTTCACGACAAAATAAAATTTTCATCAGGAAAACTCAATTTTATAAAACTACTTTGATTAGTTGTTTATCATTCGACTGGGGTATCTATTCATTTATTTTTCAGTGTTATTTGAATTAAATAATGGACAATAACATGTATTTTTACTGATTTTTACCACATTCACCTATATATAAATGTAAAAGCATTCATTAACTTATTCACTCTTCATTATTAATTCTTTTACATTCCACGTACCCAGGAAAGTTAAATTTGACCGAGTTAAATAGGATAATTTAACTATTAATGAAATTCCAAACTGAAATCTTTTTATGACACGGGATTTAAAAAAATCACTTATTACTCATGCTGCTGCTTTACGTACGCCTGAGAAGATGATATTTGACAGATTTGTTCCTCATACCTTACATAGGAAAAGTAAGCTACTCGCGAATATCTCAACTGAAATACCCTTTCTGAGCACGAGGTTAAAAATAGCAGTCACCAATCAATCTAATAATTATATATTTTGAACATGAAAAAGAACAAGGTATAGAGAATCAGAATAACTATTACAATTTGTATCTATATATGATTTTGTATCTATAGCATGTGTACATTTTCCCCTTGCGTAGAACAGATATTTCATCTAGTTGTTATATATTTCTAAATGTCTAACTATGAACTCAATACTCAGCATTTATGAATATTAATTATGCAATCTGGTGAACATTCGTTACCAACTTCCAAATACCTCCAAACCAGTGGCGTACATTCATTAAGCATTGAGTGCACTGGAGCTTGTGTGAAACCCGGAAACTTGTCAAATGCTCCATCAGATTTTAATTTATTGCTTCTTTGCCCACAGGGGCACTTGAATTCCAGTTTCGACCCCACTAACTGCTTAGTCGTCTGAAATACCTAAAAGCTTGGAATTTAATTAATTAATAAATACCTTGAATGAATAATTATGGTAAAATGGTGGGTTGTTGGCATTATTATTTGGAATAGTGTTTCACATACACTTGAAAGATTTATATTAGAGTTTTATTGTGGATCAACTACAAATTTAGGTTAAGTTCTAATCCGGCGTTAACCAGCCAAGCAAAGTTAGGTTCGTGTAATTGTAGATAATGTTAATTACCCTTTTGTAACCGACACTGTAAAAAAAATTACTTAAAACTGAGTACCTGAACATACTCGTTTTTCCTTGAGTACAATTACATTATAAATCATCGATGAGGTACGTACTTTCTCAAAAATCAGAGGTGTTATGTAATATTGTTAATATCACTTCTGTTCACTCCATTTTATCAAAGCGAGATGACAAACTTAAAATATTTGTTCATAATATGGTTTTCTGCATTATTTGAAGTCGATTGCTTAAATGGAAACCGAGTTATTACAACTGAATTATCTTACTTTCCATTCTTTTGGCACACCTTTTAAAAAAAAAATTATATAACTTATTCACGCTGCTTTAGTAGTACTACGGATAACGTACTTGACGGCGTTGCCTGAGTATAAGGGTTCGTTTCCTGGTAAGCGTTGCAATTATTGATATTTATTGAAAGTGATTTATGAAGACAGTTTATGAACGCAAGTAACTGTTATTTTTATTCATTTTACTTATTTGTAATGCCCATTTTTTACAGTGTCGTGTACAGTGCTACTAAAAATTGCATTACGAACAGACAGGTCCCGTTTCACTGGACATATTATTTTCATACGATTACGGTGGTATTTTTGTCTTTTTTAACACTCTAATACATTGATGTACCGGAAATAGTTAAAATTGCATTGGACATGGCAACCAACACTCTTAAAATCAGTGAAGCAAAAAGAGTTAAATTAATGTTTCATTTTCGATTGGATAGGCGCAAATATTATAAATTATAGTTAAATCTGTGATGCGCAACCAGATTATAATCATTCCTTTGAAATCTATACTAATAAATTTTTAGTTAGGCGTCTGTGTTCGGTTGCTCTTATATCGGAAAATAATGATTCGAGTTTTATATGACTTTGTAAAATCGAAGTTTTTTTACACAAAATAAAACAATTAATTATACTATGCTGAGAATTAATGTAGGAAAGATAGGAGAAGTGTAGGAAAATATCAGATATATTTCAATAATACCTTATCAAATTTTCAATTGACTCTTTGAACTATTGAGATTTGTGTTGCTTGGATTCACGGATATATATATATATATATATATATATATATATATATATATATATATATATACATATATATACAACATTTTTAGTGATTCTAATGTAGTTTTATATTTTTATAAGGCGTATTGACTAAATAACTGTTCAAGGATAGAACATAAACATCTTTAATCACATATGCCTAACATTACAATAATCTCGGGGAGGAACGAAACCTTAAATACGCATCACCGTAAGAGGCAGTTACATGACTGAAGCTTTCCTGCGCAGCGGGAAAGACATAACATATGTAGAGGGCGTTACAATCGTAATAACGGGAACAATATATAGACACGTAACGGGAACATGAAAATATATATACAGGTGACGGGGACATGATAATAGGACAAATATATAAGATAATAACATAAATGAATAACGCTGGTTACATCCTCCCCCTCTGGCTCCGACGTAGTCCCGACGAGGGGCCAGAACCAGTTCTTTTGGGTGAGTTTGGTGGCCGTCCTCGCTTTCGAAACGGATTGCAAGGACGTTCGATGGGGTCCTGGGTGTAGGCCTTCGGGGCAGAAGTGTGGTACACTCCCAGGGTCACTTGGGAATTGTCCAGGCTGGCAATTTCGATTGTGGATGGTGATCTTTGTGTACGGATGACATAGGGTCCATTTCGTCTGGGCATAAACTTTTGGGATTGTCCAGTGGCAGCCTTGCTGACGTGATGCAGGGTCACATACACTTTATCACCTGGAGCATGTGGTGGAGTAGCATAGGGCGACTCACATTCTTCGATTTTTTCTTTTTGCAAGAGGTCATCCAGTTCTTTCTTCAATATCTCCTTCTTCGCAGGAGAAACTCTGTATAGTGGATAAGCGACTGGAGCATGCGTTCCCGTATTAATGCCATGCTCTATGAAGGAAGTGCTCTCTCCCCCTGGTTTGAAGCTTTCCTCGATATCCTGAAGCAAATTATTGACCTGGAGCGTCTGCTCGATGTTCAAGCTCTCGCCTTCTTCACATTTCGAATGTTTTGTAAACAATTGACGAAACTTTTCTGGAGTGAGCTTATAGCGCTTTAGAAGCAGCTGTTTCACTTTTTCATAATCTTGTGCAAATTCTTCGACTTCTCTTGCAATGATATGGGCAATATCATATAGCAGCAACCCAATCAGATGAGAGGCCCAGAAAGTCCTTGGAATCTCAGCTCTGTGAGCTTGTCGCTCGAAGAGAACGAGGTATAAGCTGATGTCATTCGTCACTGAATCGAATCTCTGGATCAGCGTCTGCAAGTCAAATCTTGGTTTGGCTGCTTGAAAACCAACGTTTTGGGTAAGAGGAACTTGGGCTCGAGTTGCCTCATTCTGGAGTTTCAGCTTCTGAAGTTGGAATTCGTAATCGTCTTTTCTTTTCCGGTCTTCATACTCCAGTTCCAATCTTCTTTTTCTTTCTTCAGCTTCAAGGTCTTCCTTCCTTTTCTTATCTTTAATTTCAAGGTCTTCCTTCCTTTTCTTATCTTTAATTTCAAGGTCTTCCTTCCTTTTCTTATCTTTAATTTTACGGTCTTCCTCTTTTATTCTTTCAGCGATTATCGCTTCAAACCTTGCTTGGACAAACTCTAAATCGTCCTTATATGCTTCACTCTCTTGTATTCTCGTCTTCAGTTGAATAACTTTCAGACTATCAATACCATCCAAGTCCAGTTCAATTGCCAACCGGACCAGGTCAATCTTCTTTCCTCGTGCGAGAAAAGCCATCGTGGGATTTCAGTCTAGTTCTTTGTGAGTTCAGATTATGGCAGTAGATAACAGGCACACAAAATAATTACCTCAAAGTCCTAGAGCTATTTCACAGTTCAATGCACTTAAACTCACTACAATTACCCTACCATGAAATATTAGCACTCAAATAGTCTATAATTATTTTTCAGAAAACCAATTAATATCAGTTAAAATAATATTAAATCATTTAAACTATTATAAATTTATTGTAAACCATTATAAAATCATTCCAACTATTCATTTATTCAAGCAAATAACACTATGCAGTATTAAATCTTTTCAAGTGTAGATGACACTGTATAACACCCGATCTCTAGTTAAAATGCACTATTTCTATGGTACCATTTCAATATTAGATTACCAGAATACAAAAATATATTTTAACATGATTGAACAAATTTATTTATAAGAAGAATCACTTTTGTTTAAATTATTTAGAAATTTATGAAGTACTTAAATATAAAATCAAAACAATAGCATTAACAAACTTCCATTTCATAACGAATCAATTCAAGTGTTCTTTCAAAATAAATTTTAAAAACAACATTAAATAACTAATAATTAGTTAATGCCAATAATTAAATTAAATAAGCACTATCACAAATAAAACTTCCTGCCAATATAAAATCTACTACTCTGAATCACACTCAAGAACACAAATTTTCTTATTTTTGCATGTAAAACCACATTCTTTTATTTTTCCCGAAAAAGAACAAAATAAAATAGATAAAACCCACAAACAGAATTTTCAAGGCCAGCAATAATTTCAAATAAAAGAGAACAGAAATAAAACACTCTCAGTTACGTGGAGAGGAGGGGGGAAAAATTGCTTTTCTCCGAGCGTACGAATTTGAATTCGCAATGCGAATACGATTGTCAGAATCAGTATTTACAGAACCAAGGTGGTTCTTAGTTCGAAATTCAGTGCCAAAACACAGCAAACCATTGCGGTTTAATTTCAAAAGACTAGTTAAAATTAAATCATTAGAGATAACACTCCAAACGAGACACAGCATACGTGTTATGCAAAATTGTCTCCTCACAGTAAACAGGATGTATACTGAAAAACGAA
The DNA here is from genome assembly GCA_963932185.1 of Troglohyphantes excavatus. Classification (NCBI taxonomy): domain Eukaryota; kingdom Metazoa; phylum Arthropoda; class Arachnida; order Araneae; family Linyphiidae; genus Troglohyphantes; species Troglohyphantes excavatus. The sequence continues at coordinate 61,040,864 of OZ010668.1, read as the reverse complement.
ACTTTGCGTTTCGAAACTTTAACCTAGCCTACAAATTAAAAAACTTGTAACACTGAAAAGAAAACAAAATAACACTTATCTTAAACATTCGATGACATTCCTTCTTGCATGAAGAACACAATATCCTTCGTTCTTGCAACGAACTTTAATATGGCGGCTCTAGCCATTTTCATCAATCGGAACGAAAAATCTGAAAAGCGAGCCATGCAATTGCTGTTCTTACGGTGTTGCGCCGCGTTGGGGAGCCATTTATAAGGCGTATTGACTAAATAACTGTTCAAGGATAGAACATAAACATCTTTAATCACATATGCCTAACATTACAATAATCTCGGGGAGGAACGAAACCTTAAATACGCATCACCGTAAGAGGCAGTTACATGACTGAAGCTTTCCTGCGCAGCGGGAAAGACATAACATATGTAGAGGGCGTTACAATCGTAATAACGGGAACAATATATAGACACGTAACGGGAACATGAAAATATATATACAGGTGACGGGGACATGATAATAGGACAAATATATAAGATAATAACATAAATGAATAACGCTGGTTACATTTTCTTTTTTATATATCCCCATCTCCATTTAAAGCAAATTAATAACACATTTTTACAATAAATATTGTAATATGTGTTATTATTTACAATAAATATTGTAATATGTGTTATTATTTACAATAAATATTGTAATATGTGTTATTATTTACAATAAATATTGTAATATGTGTTATTATTTACAATAAATATTGTAATATGTGTTATTATTTACAATAAATATTGTAATATGTGTTATTATTTACAATAAATATTGTAATATGTGTTATTATTTACAATAAATATTGTAATATGTGTTATTATTTACAATAAATATTGTAATATGTGTTATTATTTACAATAAATATTGTAATATGTGTTATTATTTACAATAAATATTGTAATATGTGTTATTATTTACAATAAATATTGTAATATGTGTTATTATTTACAATAAATATTGTAATATGTGTTATTATTTACAATAAATATTGTAATATGTGTTATTATTTACAATAAATATTGTAATATGTGTTATTATTTACAATAAATATATTTACAATAAATATATTTACAATAAATATATTTACAATAAATATATTTACAATAAATATATTTACAATAAATATATTTACAATATATATATTTACAATAAATATATTTACAATAAATATATTTACAATAAATATATTTACAATAAATATATTTACAATAAATATATTTACAATAAATATATTTTCAATAAATATATTTTCAATAAATATATTTACAATATATATATTTACAATAAATATATTTACAATAAATATATTTACAATAAATATATTTACAATAAATATATTTACAATAAATATATTTACAATAAATATATTTACAATAAATATATTTACAATAAATATATTTACAATAAATATATTTACAATAAATATATTTACAATAAATATATTTACAATAAATATTGTATTTATAGCATATTTATATTTTGCTCTTGGTAATACGACGACTTAAAAATACCCATTTACCCAATTAGCCCCGTGTTAGTCAAACGTCAATTCACGTTCAATTCCCGATGATAAGTCGCATAAATTCCGCTCAACGAAACATTCAAACAGCAATCGAACTTAACAAATTATACCTCCAACCCCTCAACAATATTTTTTTGCAGTTGTTTCCCCCCCTCTTCAGAATCCGAAACTGCAGTTTCATCGTTCATCGTGGGGGAAATTTCAATTAACCGAAGCGAAAATTGTTTCCGTAATTAGCAGACAATTAAGAAGAGCATCCGTGTGGAACGTTCGAACACTATTATCAGGGATCGTTTGCTACAGATTTCATTCGAAGTTCGAATTAGAATACAGGGAAAGTTCGAACATTTTGATGCGTTCGAAATCATCTATCAGCGGCTTCGCGGAATGCCTCTGTATTTATTATTAAATCTCAATGCAGTTTATTGGTGGGCGGATATATACGGAGTTGGGGGGGGGGGGAGGGGGTAAAAATGATGAATTAGGGCTTGAAATTGGATTTTGGGTGCATCAAGTACAGGCTGTAATGTCGAAATAAGATACATACTGGAGCAAGTATACATTAGAAAGGTATACACTTCAGCTAGAGATTGAACGATAAGTTTACATTTAAGTCATATAGCATGTCAAATTTGGAAATGAAAAATATAAAGTGGAGTATTATAATGTAGAATGTGTGGGCAAATTAAGAATATTTTAGGAAAATAACTGATTTACCAAATACGTAATTACCTTTCACTATATTTTATGTTACCAAAAAAATCATTAAACTTATAATAGTATTTATTATAAGTAATGTAAATTTTATACTGTATTTTCTCAAAACAATTTTGTTTACTTTTTTTTTCTTGTATTCATATAATTAAGCAACGCCTATATTTTAAAGTAAATTACAAATATTAGCGAATTATCTGACAATACAGATTTTGAATCTAATAATTTTAGGATAAAAAGACAGACCGCTTCCAACGCATGCTTATAATTATATTATTTATTCCCCATAAGTGTCAAGAATTAGTCTATCAGATGGAATAATTGAAACTTAAAGCTAATGGCTATAATTATTATAACAATGAATTAGTAGCATTCAAAAATAGAAATATCATGAAAGTAACACGAATGACACACATGATTAATGATGCAATACGTATGTAAAAATTAACTTTACTCGTAGCATGATATCCGACATTTATCATATTGCAATACGCAGAGTATAAGATGCGAGACCCAAAATAGATGTATGCAAATGATATAATCTATAACATTATCGATATAATTATTTTTTTATATTCTTTTCCACACTATTTGTAATTTATTGACAAATATGAAAATATATATTCTAACTGAACAAAAAACGTATTACGAACAGAACACGTATCACGAAGAAAACACGTAACACAAAGAAAATACATATCACGATCAAAAAGACGTATCGCGATCAAAAATACGTATCACGATCAAAAACACGTATCACGATCAAAAACACGTATCACGATCAAAAACACGTATCACGATCAAAAACACGTATCACGATCAAAAACACGTATTATTAACAAAAATACGTATCACGAACAAAACACGTAAGGTAAAAAACTTGTTGATTTTCTAACATTTCAAATATTGAAGATTTTTTTTTTATATGTGCAATAAAATACTTAAGTTTGGAGCACATTTTTTTTTAAACTTTATAAATGGATAAAAATACACCGAACCCAACATATGAAGAAACTCTACATACACTTCAAAAAAAAAATTTAAAAATATATTTTATAAAAATCTTACACTTAAGAATAAATATCAACCATTTTTTATATATGTTTATATAATTCGATACCATCAATTCATTTTGAAATGAAATAAAAATTAATATTTAAAATAAAAAAAAAAATATTTAACTTACTTAATCGAATTTCAATAAACCTCCCGAATATTTCTAATCCACTTCAATTTCTCCCTCAAATTTCCTACGATATCGGAAGCAAAAACGGATGATGGAAAACCGACCATTAAAATATATCCATGGCATCACCTTCTAGGATTTAAACGAACGGTAACCGCTCAAAAACCCATTTATGCGGCTTTCTTGGCATATTCGGGGGCTTGATCCGAACTGATAGTTCCGTGAATGTATTCAAAGGCTCAAAAAATAGGATTCACTTCAAAAATTGACGGAAAAGATTATCGTAGCGACCTCGCATTAGATACATTTATTTGTAAGATTTAAATATATATTTGGATATTATGTTTGCAGTTAACAATAGGTTCGTTTATTTGGTTCAAATATGCGGCATCTGGCTGTAAATAACATTACTTTGAATCAAACTATTTGTAGTGAGTTATCATCAAACTACCGGTTATTCGCATGGAATTATTTAAAATGGCACATTATAAGTAGGCCTATGTCCTTATAAATACGAAAAAATATATTATATAGCTTTTGTTTAAATTACTTTTATCAAGGAAAATTCAGGAATGCATGAGAGGGCACAGTCTATGGGATGGAATTATATTGGAATTATTTAAAAGTAACTTAAATAAATTATCATAGTAGGTGCTCTCAGAAAAAACAATTATGTCCATAGAAACATAAAGAGATGTACCAAAGAATTGGAAGCAAGAAAAGAAAGTTGCAATAATTCTGTTAATTTTGCATACTAACACATATAAATTTTATATAAATGTTATAAAAAACGTAGAGGACATATTTTTATAGTTAAACAGCTGAAACGCATAATTCACTTTTAACTATTCTGAAAACGTAATGAATATAAATCGGATAATATAATAAACCGTCGGATAATATAAATGGTTTCATAGATACGCAAGATTTTTTTTTTGAAGTTTTATTAGTAAATAAATTTTTATTTTAATGTACGTTAAGATAAAAATTGAAGTAAGTGATAAAATGACTATCCGTACGCAAATCTCCATTTTTAAACCTTTTAATAAAAACTTTTTGGGTTTAATCTACTGGATTTTACAATATCGTACACATTTTTTTTATTTTATTAAATTTTTAAGTATCCCGACCATATACACTGTTAAAAATAGGTATGCAAAAATAAGTAAAAGTACTGATTTTTGATTACATTCGATGATTATCATAGCTCCGAATCCGTAGTTTCATTCTTGAAAAATACGTACTCAAAAATGATTACAATGAGTAAAAATGAATAAAAGAGCAATAGCTTGCCTACATAGGCCGTCATCATAAATAACTTTTAATAAATATCGACAATTACAACCAAGACTTACCGGAAATCGAACCCACATCCTCAGGCACAGCAATCCGGCGCCTTACCGTTGTACTACGAGGGCGACATAAAGAAGTTATAAACGGAAGAAATTTTAAAAAGGTGTGCCAAAAAAATGGGAAGGAAGATCATTGAGTTGTAATAATTCAGTTTCCAATTAACAATCGACATAAAATAATGTGGAAAACCACCATCTGAATAGCCATTTTAAGTTTGTGAGATCGCTTTGCTAAGGTGGCTTGAGCAGAACCTGAAATTAGCAATATTAAATCATACTGCTCACATTTGAGAAAATACGATTACTTAAATTTGTGTACCACATCGCTCATTTACGATGTAATTGTACTCAAAGAAAAGATAGTAGGTTCAGGTACTTGTTTTAAAGTAAAGTTTTTTTATACGGTATACTTTTGGGTAAAGTCATAGTTTGTATATTACATTTACTTTCTCCTAATAATGCAATTTCATTATTTTCAAATTTAGGTTGATAGTAATAGAGTTAATTTGAACGCCAAATAATGCCATGTGACTTATCAATCTCATTACCCCACCCCTCCCTCTCTCTCGCCATAGTTAAAATAGAGTCATCTGGGGCTGTATTGTGTGGCTAATGACTGTTCGTGTTGGACGCTGTGAGAATAGGGCTTCACACATTGCGTCCCCCGGGCATATTTAGTTACACAACCGGGATATCTATTTTACCGAAATCAGGTAATAAAAGCGGTGGTCGGGAGAATATTGGGTTATAAATGAAAACCTGTGATTGGTGTATTTTCGGATGTGAATCTCACTTTTGTAATTTAACCCTTCGCACTCAGATGTCGTCTCTCAGGCGTCAACATGACGACCAGTTTTCTTTGCTTTTCATGTTCTTTAAAATAAACGAGAAAAACATGATCTTGTGCTTAGAACATCAATCTTTTTTCAACTTGTTCTCTTGAAAATACAAAACAGATTAGGATTTTTTCCCTTTATGAGTATTAAAAAAATATGTGGAAAAGAACGTAAAAGAGGAATAACCGTTCCATAGTAAGAACACAAATCGCAAAGTGTTCTTGGAGTGGAAAGGGTTAAATAATTACAATGCATTTTTTAAAAGTGTAGCATTCCTATTGTAAGTTAAATTTCAAAAACCGTGCAGTATTGGGAACTCATCCGAAATTGTTCGAATATATAAAATACAAATATTAATTTTTGTCTTTGTCTGTCGTTAATACACAGGCGTACAGTATGCACATTCCAGCTAGGATTTGTCTTAAAAAAATCTCCAAAATATTTCGGAAAAAATATTATTTTCGGTAGATTATTTTCTAAAGAAAATTTGCATATTTTTTCCTTAAAAAAAATCTGTATATTTTTTCTTCAGTCCCAAATAACTAGATTTCTATAGAAAATGGGCAGAAGTTTTTCTTCAAATAATCTGTAGAAAATGTTCTTTAATCTCAAATAACTACATATATCTGTAGATAGAAAAAAAAATCCCAGCTGGGATATTGCTTTCTGTTAAAAATTAATAAATGTTCATTAAATATATTTTTTAAGGTGTGCACACTACTAAATGCGGGAATTCACCACATATTAAAAAAAGTGGTTATATTATGGTTTCATATTCATTATCTTTTCAATGATACTAATATTGTATAAATATTCCAAACACTTTCTTATTTAAAAAGTGTTATTCTAGATACATTTTAGGAACGGGAATATGTATTGTAAACTTTCAAAATTCAATATCTAAAGAATTCTATTTTTACCATATGTCGGTTCATTCCAAACATGATAATTCAAGTTTCTTTCAACTTTTGGTGAATATTATTTTCCATTTAACTTTTTATTAGTTGGGGGATGTTATGAATCGCAATCATAAAAAATAGGTAAACAAATATTTTTAGTAGAATTTTAAAGTATGAAATTTGAATAAAACAAACGGGATTTATTTGGACTTTCGAGGTAAAAAAAATATTAAAAAAAGTTCGTATATTACAATATTTAGGGAGGTGCATAATATTAAGAATTGTACTACGACTAACTTCCAACGAACACTTTGCTTCTAGATCAATTTACAGCTTACGTAATCGTGTTTAAAAAAACATGCTAAGAAAATGCTAATGATCTAATTAGCATTTGGATTAATTCAGAGTTTTTTTTATGAATCATCATAAATTTTAAGGTATTTCCTATATAAAAAAGATTTTTTAAACTATAATTTAAAAAAATTTCAAGTGTGTCTATGTACACCTTAAAAGAGTTTCTTATTAAATAAGAAACTATATTATATGTCCTTTTTGATTTTACATGTAAATTGTTTTTAGAAATTTTAAGATAAAACAAGAAATTCGTAATGTTTTTTACTGCACTTATATAAATAAAATTTTAAAAAAATGTAGGTTTACTGTTTAAATATGAGGTTACCTTATTCCCTTATGAATTAGAAATAATTTTTGTTAGTATATTATTTTTATTATCTGTTTTAGTATTACAAGTGATGTTAAAGTTATAAAAGTGCATGTTTTATTTGTTTGGAAAGAGCTATAAAATCAAAATATTACAACTGTAGCTAACATGTATCTATATTAAATTTACTCATAAATACATTTGATAATGTGTTCATAAGTTATTTGCACAATGTTGGCTAATGGCCATCCCATAGCAACAGCGAATTATTATAGTCCTACTAGGCATCTGTTCTAACTGTATTGTAAATCTGTTAAATAAGTCTTTGTACGGTATATTATAGTATAATACATAATAAATGTGTACCAATTTTAATATATAAAAATCATATTTTAAGAATGCATAATATTTACGAAACTTATTAAATACTCAGTATCGGGTTAAAATTACCCCCTCGTTTTTATCGTAGGTATGGTAAATAATATTTCTAACAGTAAAAGAAAACACTAAAAGGGTAGTTATTTATAACCATAAGTACCTAAACAAAACTATTCAATTTAACAAAACTTGCAAAAATACGATACATGCTTTATATTCTTTGAATGTAATTTACTATATTACTAAAAAAACTATTATAGAATAATTCAAAGAGTACTTATTTCAAAACAATTCAAAGTGTATGTGTTCTAGTTTTCGAACTTCTAGTACCATTTCAGTGAACAAGATTTCGGGGATTCTTTTTATTTACTCCATATGTTATTCAACTTTGGAAATAAATAATTCATTGATAAAAGACTCTAAATATAAAATACACGAGTTTCGGGATCTTTTAACCGAGGCATAAAACTATTACGCATTGAAACGGAGACAAGATAATAGAAAAGTGGATTTAAAGTTCAACAAAATAAAAGTATTAAGTGAATAAGAGCTTTGCAGAAGGCATTTCTAAAAAAAAGTTTGTCTGCTACATGTCTTGAATAAAGTTTGGAGTGAGAAATCATGTCGATGGGTAAAATAATCCCATTCGAGTTTATAGTAAAACTGTTACTATGGCTTCTTAAGAGTTACCGACTTTTAACTTTTAGTTAAAAATAAATTTAAAATGAGTGTTGGGGAATAAAAAAATAAATTTAAAATATAATTTGACTGAACGAATTCAAAAACAAATTTAAAATATAATTTTACTGAACTAATTAAAAAATATGTTTAGTGAATTAATTCAAAAATAATTTTAGTTAATTAAAAAATAATTTTTAGTGCATTAATTCAAAAACAATTTTAAGTGAATTAATTCAAAAATAATTTTAAGTGAAATAATTTTAAGTGAATTAATTCAAAAATAATTTTAAGTGAAATAATTTTAAGTGAATTAATTCAAAAATAATTTTAGTTAATTCGAAAATAATTTTAGTTAATTCAAAAATAATTTTAGTTAATTCAAAAATAATTTTAGTTAATTCAAAAATAATTTTATTTAATTCAAAAATAATTTTAGTTAATTCAAAAATAATTTTAGTTAATTCAAAAATAATTTCAGTTAATTTAAAAATAATTTTAGTTAATTCAAAAATAATTTTTAGTAAACGAAATTTAAAAAGATTTTTAGTGAAGGAGTTCAAAACGAATTTTAGTTAGTATATTCAAAAGGGAATTTTAATAGAAGAAAAGCTTTATAAATTAAGGCATTTATATAGGTTGCAATGTTCGGTTGGATTCACGTAGGTTTAAACTCAAAATCCAATAATTTGAAATCTAGAGCTATACTAACCACGTTAACCAAACATTACGATTATTTAAACTACGGCAAAATACAACATTTATTTCGATGTAGTTAATAGAAAATGTGTATAAAACAACTTTCTAACGATTCCTGCAAAAGTGAAGGGTCATCTTTACAATTGCTGCATTTGCATTAATTTCCTTATCATGTGAACTATGAGTCACAGGTAACATCTGTTACTTGATTAAGATGACACATATAACTATTGTTCTGAATCATAAAATGACGGGTTGGGGAGAAGTAAATGCACAGAAAATGTTCACTGAGGTGTGAAAAACATTAGCACATAAAGAGAGAATGTGTGAGCCCTGGAATCACAAATGTTTTCCAATTATAGGGTGGACTCACCCATTGATTTGGAGAGTGCCATTGCTTGCAAGCAAAGTGTAGTTGAATTCGAGCTTTTGTCTTATTTGAAAATTATTTTCGGTATTTAAAGCAATTACAAACTTTGCATGTAACATCTTATGAAAATGTAAGTTTACAAGATGAGCGTAATATTAAGGTCATCACATAACGATGGATAAAATCACAATGATTGTATTTCCAATTTGGTAAACTTTCGGAAAACGCAAAAAGAAAATTCGAAAAGGGCTTTTGCCAAACTTGGACTGAAATTTAAGCCTTCCCCAGAAAATTATTACTTAGAGGGGAAATGTAATGTCTGTACAGGAGGAAAGAGCTAGACTACCTTTACATTGATACCAATATATCATTTGGGTCAAAAATAGACATGCAAAGATTGTGTTTTGGTTTGGTTAAATAACGTCGACAAAGAGCTGCACATTAGGCTATTGGCAACAGTTCGGGGCTATATCAAAGGAAAGAACAATACCGCTTATTTTTTAGACATGGTAAGATGACGAGGACAGCACCTCAGTTGGCTCTTGGCGGAACCTCAATTCAAGTCAGGACATTGGACCATTTAACATGCACCAATTCCGTATACACGCCATAGAAATTGGATAATAACACAAAGAGTGCGCTCTTACCCATCGATATTGTAACTTTTTAAGTTTCTTGGAAATAATGTCGCATGCGAGTTACACAACTGGTTATTTGCAACAGATCGGGATATATCCTGACGAAATGACACGCAAACTCCACATTCAGTGTTTAACCTTAGTCAGAAAACGCCCCTTGAGCTGGCATCCCACTCTCCAAACTTCCACATCATTGGAATATTATTGTTAGAAAGTAATATCCATAGTTTGACCCAGCAGTAGTAACACCCTCCACGGTAACGGGTATTTAAAATGGGACGGGACTGAATTGCAGGGTTAAATATTTTACTCTTAAAAATTGTATTTATTTTTGTTCCTAAAATAGTCTTGATATTTAAAATAGTAAAGGGCATGGATTCGTTATACGGATTTAAGGAGCATATGTGCACATAACAGAAACCTCATTAAAGTTCTTTCTGACAATACCAGAACGAGTAATCGGTAATATAATGTATTCTATCAGCCATAAAAAATCTCAACGGATAAGGTGGTTTAAAGACCCGCAATAGCCTAGTTGAAAAATGACAAGCTCGTAATCGGAGAGCGCTGCCACGCTGTGCAAAAAGAACACATCTGCCAATCATCCAATTGCAATATCGCTACGAACATGTTTCAATTCAAAATAACACCCACGGTGCTGAATCTAATGTTCTAAGGCCATCCGCTGACGTAGTGGTGTTCCAGGGATTTTCGTTTGGAATAGACTCCGCGCAAAAGTAATCAACTTACAATCGATGAGTTGCGATTTCGAACATCGTATCTGACACTATAGAGAACTTGTGATCGGAAAGTTAGCGAAAGACAACCGCCGTGTATTGGATATTGTGCAAAAAAAATTGGTTTTGTTCCAAAAAGATCACGTATATATAAAGTTCGTGATCATATAGTGTTATCTTCATCTGACATCAGTTCAAAATTACGAGGCAGTGTTACCGGGTCTTTCCTTCAAGTTAAATCCTAAAACATTGCCAGTAGTCCGTTGTGTAGCTCTACTGCGACTTTAACCCTCTGACACTCATGCACGTGATATTACGTCCAGAGATCTTCAGTTTTTCCATCAATGTTCACAGTTTTTAAACTCATAAAAATACTCCATTTTACAATATTTTCGGAATCTGTATTTTTAGGTATAACTTAAAAGCTATATATTTTCAATGAATTAAAATTTTGGTAAACATTTCAAAGTGCACGCCCATGAAAAAATATTTAGTTAACGGATGGATAGTGGTTAATTGAATTAACGTAGCATTAGAGCTTAACAATGGGCGATTGTTCGGTATCTATCCGTAGAAATGAGCCGGAAATACTACTTCATAATTTTACACCTAGCTCAAATAACTTGTACAACATTTAAGCTGTCACACCACAAAACATAAATAGGGTTTGGTTAAATAACGTCGCACTAGAGCTGTACAGTGGGCTATTGACGAAGGTTCGAAGCCTATCTCGAAGGAAATACCCAAGAATGATGCCTCGTATTTTTTAACCATGGTCAGAAGACGACAATAACACCTGGGCTGGCAACCGACACAATCTCAATTGGCGTCAGGACATTGGATTCCGATCAGGTTTATCGTGCACCAGTCCGGATACAAGCCAGTATAATTTGTTGGATATTTCTACAAGACTTCCTAGTATTTTAGTAGCGAATCTAGCAACCCTCCTATCGCAAGATCACTACTTTTTTACTTTTCTTTGGCAAGTCCATCGCACGGATTCGAACTAGAAATCATCTGATTAGTAGCTGAACGCCTTTATCCACTGAGCAACTGGGATTCCAGAACTTAAGTATGAGTGAGGGGTTTGGACACAACTACTTTAATGTGTACTTGTCTCCTATATAAGGGAGATTATTTTATGTGGGCGAAATGAACCCACCTGACAACCCTCCGATTATGAGATCGCTACACACATATCATTAATCAAAGAATCGAACTTGATCCGTTCGGTGACGCTACTTTCGGTCTCTCAGAATTCTGCATTCCACTCCAAAATATCTCATTACGATACAGTTATTGTCCTGAATCTATCCAGAGCAAAATACCAAATACTTGTCATTTTGAACCGCAGTCAGATGACGAGAATTACTCTTGAAAATGCACACCCTTGGCCAAATTTCTAACCCAGGGTTATACCGCATATTAATTTTTAATAATAAAAGTATTTAAAAGAAAAATTCAATAAATAAAGATAAAAAAAACTACGTAAATTTTATATTTAAAATGTCAGAAATATAAAAATTTGGTAACAAATGATCTTGTTTCAGATCACAGATATTTATTTAAATGTGAATAAAAACAAATAACAATGAATTACTTGATTTGAAAAAAAAATTAACTATATTGATTAACCTATGATAAATGTCGAACAACATATCTTATAACAATATAGTTAGCTGCCATTGTACAATATTGATTGAAAACATTTAGATGATTTAAAATTGTGAATGTTTAATTTTACTGATACAACTATTCAATACTTATTCCTACAATCCAATATATACAGTTTTAAGGTAAATATTTTATACTATATAGGCTTTTGAAGATATGGACAAACCGACTAGTATAAAACTGTTTATTTTCAGAAAACGTTTTACATATTTTCAACCAGGTTTTGATGAACCAATGGATTTTAAGTCTATGATATTTACCATAGATTCCTACAATACACAAATTAGTCTTCAAAGTATTAGTGGTTGGTTTTAACAGCACCACACTACTAAGAGACGTCCACTAAGAGAAATAACGTTGCATTACTGAGACGTTGCATTACTGAAATAACGTCGCATTTAGAGAAATTTCGTTACACTCTGTAAAACAACTGAATAGACTTGTGGCGAGCATTTTACTAGAAGTGACAACATAGGTAACGTCAAAATTTAACATTCAAATATAATTTTTGTTGAAATTTTCATTTAATTTGTTAAACTTCTGTAAAATGTAACATCAAAATTTCATTTAAATATAAGGTTGAAATCAGTAAAATCAACGTATATTTTCTAAAACCATTAAAAAAAATAATTGAAAATTGTATTTTATGTAAACTATATTTTTAAACCATAGTAATTTCGCTACTCCGACAACATTAAAAAACATATAATTATTAAATTTGAATATGCGATATTATTATTTCAAGGAAAAGTAAGTACTTTCAAGTGAAATATTGAGGCTATGTTCTCAAAATTAATTGACAATTCATTTTATGTTTATGGAAGGATATTAAAAAAACGTATTTGATCTTGCCCAGTTCATGTTTATTTTTATATACTTTGTTAAATATTTGCATTATATATTTGAAATAAATCACAATTTTGAAAATATCTAAACAGTTTTAATTGGGTTAACAAAATTAAATCAGTAAATAATATTAAATATATAAACAATATAATTATGTAAAAATAATAAATATGTTAACAATATTAAATATTTACAATACCCAATAAATATATTTATTTACCATATAAATAAGTAGTATTTCACTTACCTTCTGCGCGGCTGAAGGCATTGTTCAGCTCCATTGAGAGAATCATGCACAATAAAGTTATCCGAGCCATCTGCATGACATTAGCGGCTGCTCCAACTTTTCTGTGATAGCGATACATTTTACTTGGGAATTATTTATTTTACTTGAAAGAGTATGAGCACAAAATCCGAGTATTGACGAATCACAGCAGATGATTTTCTTTATAATTCACCACTATCAACACTTCAGCAATTTCAGTAAATAAATATTGAATTATCAGTTCAACCGTTATGATTCAGTTGTTTTAATCCAATATCCATAAAATCGTTTCGTTAGCAGATCGTGCACAATTAAATATTCTTTCACATAAATATTATGATGGCTGTAGATGAAAAAAGCTGATCGGTAACTATATTAATGAAATTTTATCTATGATTTAACATTAGCTAGGTCTCTCTTATTACCAACTGATCTATGCACAGTAAAATTATCCATTGGCTGATATACCTCTAAGCAATCCATTATTTCTCACACGGTAGGTATAAGAAGTCAAAACACAACGTGCACTTTTAAATATCCCACAAATCACAACATTGACATTTTCTTCCAGAAAATCACCAGTTATTGTAATACTTGTGTATACGATTTCTATTTCAAGTCACAATCATCCAAAAAACCTTCATCCATCTTTAATACACGCCAGGAATTAGTGCTGAGAGCACTTTTTTTAAAAAAAAATGTAGGACCTCCAATGCGGGAGAGAACACTGCGGATAAGTCCCGTAACGTTCCAGGCAAGACTCTCAGCACTGGCCGGTCGATCGGTTCATCCACAAAGGTAGGGTTGTCACACTGCGCCAAGGGTGCGGCGCCAAGTTCCCGCCAATGCGGGCATAAAAGTTACAATGTGGAACGAATAAAACTTACGAAATGAATAGCGGGGTTTGAGGAGAATGCGCAAATGATTGGGATGAGATTGTATTGGTATATAAACTTACTCTTTTAAAAACGTCCCGAAGCTATTTTTTTTAATCAAATTTTTGATAAAATATGTATGCTTATTTGAAGCAAGTTTATTTGTTTCTACCATACAGATGTATAATTCTCCGTACAGTTGTTCTTCATTCTTAAATTAATATTATAATATATTTCATTATGATTTGTACTATGCGATTTTCGTGTGATCAGGGTTTTCTATGATCTTCAAGGGTTGTTAATATGTAGTGTTTTTGCTATAATATAACATACAAAAATATTATTCAGCAAAATTAGGAATATTTGGTTAATTAACATCACACTAGAGCCGCACAGTCGTCTATTGGAGACGAACGGTTAGGGGTCTTTCTCGAAAGAAAGACCCGGGAACGGTGCCTCGTATTTTTTTAACCATAGTCTGATGACGAGGTCAACACCTAAGCTGGCACCCTACGCAACCTAAATAGGCGTCGGGACATTAGACCCCGATCAGATTATACAAGCCAGTATATTTTTTGGATGTTTAGGCCGACTTTCTAGTATTTTTGTAGCGAAGGTAGCAACCCTCCGTTCATAAGATCACTGCTTTTTTTTTATTTTGTCAAGACCATCACACGGACTCGAACTAGTAATCCTCAGATTACCAGCTAAACACCTTTATCCACTGGGCAACTGAAGGCACCTAAAATTAAGAAGACCTTTGTGGAATACAGGTTTTGGTTTTGTTAATAAACGTCGCACTAGAGCTGCACAGTGGGCTATTGGCGACGGTTCGGGGTCAATCTCGAAGGAAAGACTCGGGAACACATACACATTCACACACACATTCATACATGCACCTCGTTATTTTAGAACCATGGTCAGATGACGAGGAAACACCTGAACTGGCACCCAACGCCTTCAATAGACGTCGGGACTTTGGACCCCGATCAGATTTATCGTGCACCAGTCCCGTATACACGCCAGTATAATTTGTTGGATATTCTGGACGACTTTCTAGTATTTTTGTAGCGAAGCTGGCAACCCTCCAATCGCAAGATCACTACTTTTTTACTTTTCTATGTCAAGTCCATTTTACGGATTCGAACCACCAATCCTCTGATTAGTAGCTGAACGCCTTACCAACTGAGCAACTGGGGCTCGTGGAATACAGGAATGCAGGAATAGAACGACAGTAAATCATAAGCTTTGATTACTGAAAAAGAAATATTGTTTGGAATTTTTTGTAATGTACAACTTTCTGATCTTTTAATTCTAAGATAAACACTCTAGGCTTCCGAGATCCGCAAGTTGTAACTCCCATCATAATCAACTTCCTTAAATTGTAAGCTGAATTCCTATGGTATTCTTCAAAGGGTCAGTCGTGCCCTCAAATTTCCTCTCTTTGGATTAATAGTATATATTTAAATTCCTGTATAATGTAGGTTTCAAAATTTCTAAAAATAAAGTGTAATATTAATCTTAACGCCTTTTTTTACGTGCAATCATCGTTCTGTTCATTATACAACCTGCTACAGTCGCCTAAAAACTTTAATTAAGCACAAAGTGGACTTTCATTACTTTTTTCTAAGACCCCTTTCCAAGATAAAAAAAAAATAACAAAACCATGACTTTTCAAAGTTATGTATTTTTTTTAAAAATTAATTTCATTAACATTTACGAACTAATTATTTAACGCATATATCTTTTCTATATTAACATTACAAATTATAAAATAAAAGAACATAATATATCACCGCATGAAATATATATAAAAAATACATTTATATATATCAAACTTCTTAAAACTTAGAATTACCCCAAATTACAGAGTGACTAATAAAGTTTAAATATATAAAATAAATATAATTATATGCTAGCCTTAAAGTATTTATACATGGTTTTTATAAAGTTTTATTCATTACAGTTCGTACCAGCACTTTATAATTAATTTGTATACCATGGAAAGAAGATGCGATCCAAAAGATCGAAGACTACAGCCTGGTAATTTTGAATCAGTTGGTTTGGTTTGGTTAATTAACGTCGCACTAGAGCTTCACAGTGGTCTATTTTCGACGGTTCGGGGACTATCTCGAAGGAATGACCAGGAAACGACGTCTCCTATTTTTGAACCATGGTCAGATGACGAGGACAACATCTGAGCTGGCACCCAATGCCTTCAATAGACGTCGGGACTTTGGACCCCGATCAGATTTATCGTGCACCAGTCTCGTATACACGCCGATAATTTTTTGCGGATGTTCTGGACGACTTTTTTAGTATTTTGTTGCGAAGCTGGCACTGCACAACACCTCTACTTTTTGTTTTACTTTTCTTTGTCAAGTCCTTTGCACAGGATCGAAGTAGGAATCCTCTAATTTCCAGCTGACGCCTTGGCCACGGAGGCATAGGTAATTTTCAATCACAGAGATGACAAACACGAAAACCAAACGTTTCATCCACCTCCGATTGATTAACTGTGTGACTCAACGTCGCACAAGACCTATACAATGGGCAATTGGTGGCGACTCGGTGGTCTTTCACGAAGGAAAGACTCCGGGAATACTACATCGTATTTTTGAACCAAGGGTCAGATGACGAAATTTACACCTGCGCTATCACCCGGCGCAACGTCAATAGGCATACGGACATTGAACCCAATTCAGATTTAGCATGCACTAGTCCCTCCCCCCTCCCTCAAAAAATATACACGATTTATATTTTTTGGCCGGGAAAGAAACGAACTTGACAACCCTCCGATTACCAAATCCGTTGGGGATCGCACTCACGCATATTAAATGCTTGTCCAATCCCCTAACCATTGATGTACCACTACTGAGCTAAAATAATAAACATTACGAAAAAACAATACGGAACAACATTACATGTGTAACATTTAATGTGTTATTGAAAGCCATAAATGCAGTTTTAAAACTAGGATGTATGCACTTCATCTGATGACAAACACCTTGCAAAAGGACTATATTTTTCTTCCATAATCCAAAAAGGTGTAAAGTGGTCGAGCATGCTTAGTCTTCCATCCAGTGATTATTTTAACTCAGTGACCACCACATATCTAAGTTTCTTTGTAATTGTGATATATGTAGATATCATATTTACTATCTGAAGAATACGAACGTGTATATTCTTTCGAGTACCGCTAGTTTCCCCGCAATGCATTTATTTAAAATCTCGTAAAAAACATTACACGGTGTCATTTATGTATTGTCTGAAATGCAACCGTTACTGTTATATTAAATTTAAAACGACTTATTGTTTTGGAATATCAGGATATTAACACATATGTTACGGTTTTGGGGAATTCCGTTTCGACACCAGAACGCCGAAGTAAATAGCACGATGCACTTGAATTCGATTTTGTTCAATATAAAGTTAAGCACCGTCTATGTGTGGAATATTATGAAATAAAGCAACAGTGTGTCGATGGGGTTCGCAAACTCATGCGAAACATTTTTTTATCTTTCTTCTTTTGCGAGATTTTGTTTAGCGACCAAGCCTATCTCTATTATTTGCTGAAATGGTATTTCTCGTAAACGCTTCAACATAATCACGTTTTTTTTTTAAATGGGATGTTTTTATTGGACGTCCGATTTCAAAGATCAGTTTCAAGGATTTAATGTGCAACTGTTTTTTATCCGTTGCAGTTACAACTAAAATTCTTACCAATTTTACACATAAACGAAATTTGTAATGGTTTATAAACAATTTATTACTTTTTTTATATACTTGATTGTATTTATTTACAAATGTGTGCGTTTTCAATGTGCGTTTTAAACCCCGCAGAAAGTGATTGCATAACAGTTATAATTTCCTCTATTTCAAAATCGGTCAAACCAAGTGTAGCTGCTTTTAAGGTAACCTTCTAATAAGGTAAATTCCTGTTGAAGTTGAATAGATTTTTAGTCATGGGATGTAAATCTCTCCTTCGCGTCCTAGGTTATTATTTTTTGTGTTTAGAATGTCGAGTTATTTCCTATATGTATGATATAAAACATTCCTGAAAGATTTTTCTGCAGATGGAAAATCTATAAATAAATGTTATTTAAATACTAAAAGTGGGTATTTGCTCTTAAGAGACGAAACTAAATACTGGGCTGTGACTGTACTGGATACTGGTTGTAACAACTGTACTGGTTAAATGTATCGGTTGTAACAACTGCACTGGTTAACTGTATTAATAGTAACAATTGTACTGGTTAACTGTACTGATTGTAACAACTATACTGATTAAATATGTTGGTTGTAACAACTGTACTGGTTGCAACAACACCCCCTTCAGCTCTCTACTGTTCTCCTGAGTAGCACACTTGCTCTCGGGTTAAAATAATTTTTAGTTTTTTTATAATTAGCTTTAAGTTTAACTGAATCATATGTTTGGTGTAAGACATATCCATATGTTAATTGTAAAAGTGATATTTATTCTTAAGAAACGAAATTAAATACGGGTGTGTGAAACAACGCCTTGCGCGTTACCGAATATTTATTTCTTCCTTATAGCAGGATATTATCACAAAAAAATCAGAAAACAAAATTCTGTCAAATAAAACACAGTTTAAAAATACAAATAAAAAAAAAATTCACGAGAATTTGGGAATTTGGTGCAGTGTAAACTGAACATGTAAAACACGTTATGAGTGCGTCAGCATATGTATTTGACAACTTCGCTTTTTAATTCACGATTATATGTTCAAATTGAAAATAAAAAGAGTTTCTGGAAGGTAATTCTGGCAAGACTTTGACTGTACGTTCTATAATTAAATATAAATAAGTTATGTATAAAAGAATGCCATTTCATTTCTTGTATTAGTTTCTTATATAAAGTACGGTACATTACAACTTTCTTTAACGTAAGCATTACTGTGGGTTTCAGACTTTAGTAAGATGTATATAATTTCGAAAGTTTATTTCTGTTGAAATGAACGTTTTGAAAATTTTTTGCTGTAAACATATTAGTATTATGCTAAAAAACATAGTTTATCCCACTCACGGACTCATTTTGATATTTTCTTGCTTTGGTTGATATTTACTTTTTAAGAATATTTCAAAGTTATTTTGCCGATTCGCGAGTTAAATAAATTCACATAAAAACTTGAATATTAATCACCTTCCTCAGGTAATTTCGAATAATCTGCATTCCCAAGTTTTTTATTAATTAGAAAAAACAGATATAGCTTAAAATTTAAATTACAATATACATTATATATAATTTTTAAAAAAAAATGCATACCATTATTAAAATAAAGAAAAGCTATGTTAATTTCGAAAATAAATAATGAACAAAAATATAAATTCATATATATGTTAATATTGTAACACTATATTTAAATGTGAAGTGTTTATAAATTTATATGCAAATTGTACTTCACTATTTTGCGTTGTATATTTTATGATGTACTCAGAGTTTACAAATAAATAATTTAGCCATGTGTAATTTAATTAGTCATTCCTAGTTTTTTTTAGAGCGTTTTACAATTTGGTACAACAGAAAAATATTTTGTAATAAAAATTATCATCAATATTACAATGTACACTCCTGCTTCTTAGTATTGTTAGTTAGTTTATTAACTAACAGTTCAAATGAGTACTACATTTCTTACATGAACAATATTTCAGAATATGAAATATATTTTATGGTTATTTTTATCATCCTAAATGTTCGCTAAATTAGTTTATTAATTTAAAAATAGAAGGCAATTTCGAAAATAACTAAAACACTTTAAATTAAGTATTTAATTTTTTTAAATGTATACAAGAATAAAAACCATTTAAAGAATTTTAGCAAAAAATAATACTAATAAACGAATATAAAAAACTGGAAAATATTTCCAGTTACAATACTCCGCAATAAAGATTAATTAATTTTGGTTAATTAGCTGTGTTTGTAACTGTAGTAATGCTGTCAAAAAGAATTTTATTAATAATTAACTTTAATTATAAAGTTAGAATATAAAGATTTAAAAAGTGGCTATGTATTTCAAGTTTCGTAGGACGTAAATGACAATATATGTATATATATATATATATATATATATAAACTAATTTTTTATAATTTAATAAAGTTTAAAGTATGTGTATGGATATAGGCAAATAATCAATGAAATCAATAATTATATTGCGTTTTATTTTATTTTTAAATAGTGTTTAAACATTGTTTCATAAGTATATATCTTGAGTTATAGAAAACTTAACATTTTTGTTTAGTTGAAGAAACGTTTGTAAAAAAAAATTCAATAGAAACAGTAATTTTTAACTTTCAAATTAATCATTTAATTAGATCTAGCTTTTCATCCTTACATTCGATTTAAAAGAACACTGATTTCTAAAAACTCACATTTAACTACTTGCAAGAAAAAAAAGAATATTTACTTTTACAAAACAGAAATTTATGAGCAAAGGAAACATATAATATCATCGGCGCAAATTGATTTTTTAAAAACAAGTTAAATTTTTCTTGAAACCTAAATGAAATTCCGTAACATTAATGCGTTTTACGGTAGCAGAGATTACGATACATTAAGTGAAAGCATTAATACTTATTATATACTTGACGGAATAAATATTTTTTAATGAATATAATAATTATTAGTAAGTCTAAAGAGATGAAACAGATTATGAAGAAGAATTGGGAAAACTATCAGAATTGGGATGAAAAAGTTGTCACTTTAACACCATCTTTATATTTTGAAAACACATATTTATGAAAGAAAACATCATTAGTTGTATTAACTAATACTTGCACTATTTAGAAGTCAAGAATAAAAACATCTGTAGTGCGATTTGAGAAAAATTCCACACAAAATTAAGTTAGGGAACATATCCATGCACATTTCATTCGTAGGCTATACACTCGACGTCCGAGACACTGGGTTAGTTGATGTCTCTGAGGAAAAACAACCAATTCAATGTATCGAACATCAAGCGCGACATCTACATATGAAATGCGAGGGAAAATTTTCCCCATATTTTATGAAATAGGAAGTCATTGTTTGAAGATGTGTTTAAACTTCGAAACTCCTTGATATGAAGACGTGTTCATCTCATTCCTTTACAATATATTTCGAAGTAGGTTGCTAAAATAAATCCAAATTAATAATTAAATACCATCTGCTTTCAAAGTAAATATCATTACCATGATGATTTTTAGTAAGGGTTAAAGTGCATATTGAATTGAAACTTTTAGTCGCCGAACGCCATGGAGTAAAAATCCATGAAAAATGGTTTTGTAATATGCATATAAAGCTGTTTGGTAAACCAGAAACACTATACGAAAAAGTATGCATGCAAACTATGCGTGCATGCAAAGTAACGTTTCACAAATGAAATTAAATACATTTTCTAAAAATGTCGGCTTCATTTTCGTAAACTTTTATTTAGTAATTTTACGAATTAATGCAGTCGATACATGCAAACAATTTTCCTCACTCATCATAACATTTAAAATAACAGTTTCGTTTATCATGCCTGTAGGAAAAAATTCATCGACAAGCTCCAGTAATTTGACTGATTCTCGTTTGTACAGTCATTTTAGGAGTCTACAGAGTAAACTGCGTAACTCCGATGTGAATACTTTGACTGATACGCAATTTTAAACTTTCAAGTGAAATTTTAATGTATAAATAGTGGAACTTTATATTTGAATTGAATTTTTATTCATTTATTTCGATTTTTATTTTTTAGAAATATTTTTGGTTAATATATCAAGTGATATTTTATAGTAATTGGAATAAATTCTGCACAAAAATGTAATCAAAATGTGAATTTATTTTCATTGACAACCACTCCACTTGAATACTCTAAACAATTTATAACATTCGAGGAGATTTGAAAAAGGTAAGGTTAAAATTGCAATTTGTCTAACAAAATATTACCTGAATTTCGAATATCTGCTTTTTTAAGTTAAGTGGCCGTTTTCATTTCTGAATTTTCAGTTTTAGATATTAAACAAATAAATTTAAAATTATTGCACTCAATATTTAAAATGTCACGAAGTAGTTTCCATAACAACGTACAACAAACGAAAATTTAAAATATATATATATATTTTCTTTTGACTGTTCAAAACGGAATTTGGAATTTTAGTGTTCTAAAATTCAGTCTAATCATATTCTAGGCTGATTTCTATATATGGCAAATTTTCATTTTTCTAATTATGTAAGATGTTTTAATTATTTTAGTAAAAATAGATTTTATAAGTTTCACCAATTACAATCAAAATTTGCTCGATCACATGATCATGGGGGAATGTGTCTATGGTCGTTTTTTTATTATAACGATTATATTACTTCAATTTTATTTAATATCACTATTTTAATGATGTTTTTATATATTTTTTTTCAATATTGCCCATTGGGGATATATTTAGAATTTTAGAATTACAAATTAGATTCAGAATTTTAGAATTACAAATTAGATTCAGAATTTTAGAATTACAAATCAGATTCAGATTTTTAGAATTACAGATTAGATTCAGAAATTTAGAATTACAATTTAGATTAAAAAATTTAGAATTACAAATTAGATTCAGAATTTTAAAATTAAAAATTAGATTCAGAATTTTAGAATTAAAAATTAGATTCAGAAGTTTAGAATTACAAATTAGATTCAGAATTTTAGAATTATAAATTAGATTCAGAATTTTAGAATTACAAATTGGATTAAGAATTTTAGAATTACAGATTAGATTCAGAAATTTAGAATTACAATTTAGATTAAAAAATTTAGAATTACAAATTAGATTCAGAATTTTAAAATTAAAATTAGATTCAGAATTTTAAAATTAAAATTAGATTCAGAATTTTAGAATTACAAATTAGATTCAGAATTTTAGAATTATAAATTAGATTCAGAATTTTAGAATTACAAATTGGATTAAGAATTTTAGAATTACAAATCAGATTCAGATTTTTGGAATTTCAGATTAGATTCAGAAATTTAGAATTACAAATTAGATTAAAAAATTTAGAATTACAAATTAGATTCCGAATTTTAAAATTAAAAATTAGATTCAGAATTTTAGAATTAAAAATTAGATTCAGAAGTTTAGAATTATAAATTAGATGAATAATTTTAGAATAAAAAATTAGATGAATAATTTTAGAATTACAAATTAGATTTAGAATTTAGAGAAAACCGTTTATATTTCAAATAGTTTGTGGTTTTGAAATATTTATCAAGTAAAATACTTTTTTCTGGGAAAAAAATTATGTTTTGGGAATTTTAACAAATTTTTACATCATATATACACGATAATCCAAAATTTTAATTTATGAAAAAAAAAATGTATTTTAATTCAACCAACTTAACCAACAGAATTCCTCAAAAACATAATATATACATGAGCTGTTTGATCAAATTAGTATAAATTTTATGTTTACAAACTCCTTTACATCTAAAAATGTAATTCTATTAAAATACAAATAATTATTCACGACCCAACCTTAACTATATGACGACCCATGGGTCACCATTAGGTTTAGGAACACACCACTCCACGAAAAGAAAACATCAGAAAAAATCGAGAATCAACATTCAATACTCGTACATTACTTCCAGTTAGCTATCTCCTCGTGTTAGCACCATTACTGATGAAATTAAGCACACAGGCGATAAAGTGCCAAACGAAGTATATTTTGGCAGATCGCGCCCCATCTCAGACGCTGCGCCCTCTGTTAGAAGTTGAAACAACTACCCCAGAGGAGTCCCAATCGTAATGCACCATGATCACATGATCAGAGCAAATTCTGGCCCAATTCCAAGCGCATTTTCCTTAAGTTCTTTTGGGGTGCCCAGGTGGATTTTTCTGTAATGTTGTTATTGTTATTATTTGTTTGTTTGGCTTGTGCGTGTTTGGGGTATTAGATTTTTTTGGGGCTCTGTGAGAGGCTGCCTTTTTTTTTTCA
This sequence comes from Troglohyphantes excavatus, assembly GCA_963932185.1. Classification (NCBI taxonomy): domain Eukaryota; kingdom Metazoa; phylum Arthropoda; class Arachnida; order Araneae; family Linyphiidae; genus Troglohyphantes; species Troglohyphantes excavatus. The sequence continues at coordinate 61,016,533 of OZ010668.1, read as the reverse complement.
TTCAAAATCACTTTAGGGTGCTTCCGGACTTTATTCCATGTCGACAGTGTTTTTAGACATTTTTTGTTTTTAAATTGTTGTTTGTTATCTTTATTTTGTTTTTTAACTGTGTTCTTGCTCGTCGAAGTAGTTTGATCAACATTGCTTTGGGTTTGTTGACTTATAGTTTTTTTTGGTATTTGCAATGCTATTTCTGGTATAAGAATTTGGTATAATTTAAAATAGTGAATTTTGAGGGACTTATTTCATGGTGCAGATATGTATTGGGCTAAGAATTCTAAAGAGATATTATTTATTTATTTTACAAAAAAATATAAATTATTTTAAAACATTTTGATTTGTTTATTGGTTGAAATTAAATTTACGGAAAAAATACGTATGGTTCAGTTTAATTTAATTATATTCAAATAAGTATTAAAACTAAACCACAGTGATAAGTGAATAAACGAGCTATGCAACAAAAAGTTTTTTTTCTTAAGATATTTAACTAAAAGTATTTATTTTGCATTTCTGTATACTGCTCACTTTCCATTGTTTTTAATTTTGCTATTAAATATTTAAATAAATAGTATTTGTATTTTAAATCTTGTATAAAAAGGGTTATAAGGCGTATAGACTAAATAACTGCTCAAGGATAGAACATAAACATTTTTAATCACATATGCCTAACATTACAATAGAAATCTCGGGGTGGGACGAACCTAAATTACGCATTCACCGTAAGAAGGCAGGTACATGACTGACGCTTCCCAGCACAGCGCAGGGTGACATAAAATATGTAGAGGGCGTTACAATCGTAATAACGGGAACAATATATAGACACGTAACGGGAACATGAAATATATACAGGTGACGGGGACATGATAATAGGACAAACATATAAGATAATACATAAATGGATACGCTGGTTACAGGGTAAATTTTACTTAAACTGAATTATTTAAAAATATTTTTTAAAAATGGTCTACGATTATTGAACTATGGCTTATTTTCCTGAATAACTTTATACGTAAATAACACAAGAGCTAATTTTTATCAAATAACTTAAATGGAAAATGTAAGTATAGTTAAAATCTTCATGTTATAAGTTATTTTTATATAGGCTATTTTCCGAATTCATTGAAAGTTGCTTTTATCCAAATTCTTGAACTGTATTTTTTACAACCTTAGACTACCCATGAATCATTTGTGCTAATTATAGATTAAACTCGGACTCTTATTCCAAGAATATTTTACAACAAACAAAATGTAAAAATATATCCAAAAGCGCCAGATCTCTTGGATTTTTATTGCGTATTTTAACGTTGTATTTGCAATTTAATAAACTTTAATAGTGTTTGAATTTATTCTATTAGTTCCAAAATATATTGAATGGCATTGTGTTTTGAAGAAAACATCATTTATCACTAAATATTTCAAGTAAAAAATCATATATCAAATAACAATATCACAGTTATATAACTTTTGAATATTTATTTTGTTAAAAAACATTAATAATATCTTGAATGGATGAAATGTGTATTTCAATTTTTTTAATTTTTTTAATTTAGAGATTGTAATATGTTTAATTCAAAAACATGCATAATGTATGTTTGTTATGTTTGCAACTTATTTGATGTTTTAATGCTCTAAGTGGTGAAGGAAATATAAAATTGAAACGGATCCTCTACTGCATAATTGTTGTTATTTATGTTGCCAATTCTAGTTTTAAAAGTAATATTTTTAATTTATTTTTTAGCATTTATTTTACGCTACATTGAATTATTTTTGAAATTGTGAAAACACAAAAAAATATTTTAACTGTAATATTTTTTATTAAAAATATATTTGAAAATGTTTTCACCTCAATTTATAAAATTAATAACTATGTAAAACTTCTTGATAAATTGGATATGCAGGAAAGAAAGTGTACAGCTATGTTTGTCGTAAAGTTAAAAAACTTCAAAACATGTTTTTATTAAACATGTTAGAGCAAATGTCACATTTATATTTCTATTAACAAAATCAGTGTGAACGACTTTTTAATTAAAATTAATAGGTGTATTTATGTAAAATATATAACTTTTTAAATATATAAATTAAAATTATATAAATATTATAAATATATATACCAGTTTATTAAAAAAATGCATTGATAAATATAAAATTCAATTCGTATATTCAATTTAAAACACTTTAAATATATGTTTAATAAACATTATTTTTAAAATTATATTATGTAGATATTTATAGTAAAAATGTACAAAACACTTTATTGTTCTTAAGCGTAAACGACCTTTTAACTTAAATTCACAAATCCCTATATGTCTTATATTTATCAAAAACATATATTGACTTTATATATCTTTAAAAACATAACTTTAATAATAGCAATAAAACTAACTTTAAAAATCAATAGCGTGACTTAGCAGCTACCGATATTTATACAGATTTAATCAGTTCTACCTCAAGTTATTGTCTAACTTGATATTTCTACATTGCTGCGAATTCAAGACACGAGTTTCATTTAAGCTTATCCAAAATGTTGTATGAAATCCCTGACTCATCTGGGAAATTACCAACTGTTTTCCTAGACATCAAACATGTACCACAAGGGTAGAATATACAGCACGAGTTGCAGTTATTTGATATGCACGGAAATGAGCTTTATAAATGTGCAGGGTTTGTTTTTGTGAAGTGCTATTATGATAAATAGGGAAGATGGAGTAAATGTGAATTGGTATTTTATAGAAAGAGGTTTTATAATATAAGAGGTGTGTAGTAAAATTATGAACTTTGTATCCGAGTTGTGTCACGTTTTATATTTCTGCATATTCATACAATTATAAAATATGTCCCTTGCTAAAGTAAAATATGAAAAATAATTTATGTATATAGTTTATGAAAGGGAAATAATTTTGATAAATAATAGTAGTTCAAAACTCTTACATGCTATACAAATTTATTTTATTAGTTAAAGATTATTAATACTATTTCAAATTCACTTGAATACAATGTTATTGAATTTGGTGTATGGTGGTTATTTTTAATATGTAGTTTAAATTAGTTAAGTGATCAGGTACTGTTAATGTAAAATCTTAAATTTTATATTTTATTTTTTTATGTATTAGACTGTTTGTAACAGAATTTCCAAAGTAATTGGAATATCTGTATATTTAAATGTTAATGGACGCATTATTATATATTTTAAAAAGTAAAATATCAGTAAAATTTAAAGTATATCTAGTAAAACAATTCAGCATAAAATCTACATTCAAGTAGCAATAAAAAAGTTTTTTTTAAAGCTTTATAAACACATTTAAAACAAAAAACAGTAGTTTCTTTTACGTTCGAAATTTTCATGCATTAAACTTTAAAAAATCGCATTTTAATTTCGATAGTTTCAATGCTTATAAATCGAAGATTGGTCGCATATTTTTTACAGGTTTTATAAAAGGTTATTATAACATAAACCTTTATTTTTATAGATCTTTAAAAAAAAATCCTGCATTAAACCTTTAATTTTGATGAATATTTTATGTTGACTTTTTTTATGATGGGTATTTACCTTTATTTGGAGATATATAAGCTACCCAATAAAGAACTACATATTTCATATTAATTTAGGTGTTTCTAAAAAACAAATATTTCAGATTACAAATGTATAATCTAAAAATAAAATAAAACCTATTTCACATTCCAAAATATATCTTGAAAAAAATACGTTTTTCAAACATAACATTCCCGAAACAGTATTTTTTATATATATATTTTTTATTATATAGGCATATTTTAAAGAATATTTATTGTGTTATGATATAGAATTTCAGATATATGAGTTTTGTGTATAAAAAGAGGAAGAAGAATCGTTTACTTTATTAGAAGTATGGAACATTTAAAAAGATAAAATTTTAGCTTATATTAATACTTTTTTTTAGCAAAAAAACACAATTATTCCAGCCATTTGGCTTCACAAATACTCGGCCAGTTAGCAGTTCCATAATCCACTTAATTGTACTTTCCGCCTCGTCACGCATTATACTCACTAAGAAAAAATCCCTCCCCACCAAAAAAAAGGGAATTTTTTCATAAAACTTCTCAGGATAAAACCCGAAACTAACTGAGAATTAATCTTTAATTAATTCATTTCCATCGAAAAAGTGTATTAGAAAGTGGTTTTAACTAAACAAGAAACTTAAAGTAGGGAAAAAAATTAAAAGTAGATCCCCCAATTCCCCCATTAAAGCATAAAATCCCCTTATTTCGTATTATAGCAGAATCACTTTCTTCTACCTTCCCGCGCAGCATTTCAAATCCTACTCAACTCACTTCACTTCTTTTATGTTTTTTTTTCTTTCGTTTGGTATAATATAAAACGCAGGTGTGAGGAGAATTTCCTTAAAGAACAAATCTAATTTTGGCAGCAGTGAGCAAATAGAATTCAGTCCTCGATTCGGGATTTTCTTTTACTTGATTTGCTCCTAGTCTCGCTCGATGTTTTTTTTCCGCCATTCGTAATATTATTTAGCTGTTTTTCTTTTATATACATCTTTTACTGAAACCGTACCTTTTGGGTTTGGTGTGGACAGGGGGTTTTCTTTTTAAGGTCGTTTCAAATTCCACCCTGCAAAGTTTATGAAAACAGATTTCTGTCATAGAATCCCTTCTATAACTAGTTTTTCTGCTACAGCCACTGGACTAGAATCCTTCACTTGAATTACTAGTAGGGTAAAAGGTAAAATGTGCTTGCGTTTACTTTTAAATTAGTACCTCCTATTAGTCCTCCAGGTTCCTCTAGTCTCTATATGTAATGTCTAACGTTTTGTGTTTTGAAAGTTCACTGTTAATTTTGCTTTTTGAACATTTCCCACTTAAACAAGGGAAAAAGTCATTGATTATTGCGAGAAACAGCAACACATTAAAATAAAATTCAGAACAAATATTTTCTTTAAAATTCGGAAAACATACTATAAGAATAAAGTTAAAATTAAAAAAAATCATTATTAATAATGAAATAATTTTTCTGAATTATATAATAATATCATATTAAGAAAATGATAATTATAAATATTATTTAATTAACTATTATTTAGGTAAGTTATTATTTATTTATTATCTTTTCATTGTAATTACTAAACACCAATAATGGAATTTCGTAACAGTGTCTGATACATTTTTCAGATGTTAATAAATACTCCAAAATTTTGTTTATGAGGTGTTTTAAATCAGAGCGATGTGTGTTATAACGATACATTGTTCTAAAATAAATGTTAAAAAAACAATATATTATTATTTTTTACTAAAACCCTATGTTTGGGTTCGATGTAGATATTATTTTTCAGGTCGTTTTGAATACCATTCTGGAAAGTTTATGGAAACAGTTTTCTGATACAAAATCACTTTCCTGCTATTGACGTTGGTCTTACATGTCTTAAATCACAACATTCTACTTTCGAAATACTTTATTTCCGCAACAATGTATACTATTTATAATGTATATTCGTAATACTATATTTACGCAACAGTGTATTTAAACAACAATGTATTTATGTTTTAAAATTTAATTTTAACAACAATGTAATTAAGTTAAAAGAAAATGTATTTTACGTTAAAAAAAATGTATTTTATTGAAAATGCAATTTCCCAACAACGTTATTATATTGTAATGATATATCATAACAATGGAATAATATATCACAAAAATGCAATAATATATTAAAAAATTCATTTAAAAACAATGTATTTGAGAAATCTATATATATAAATGCGAAAAAACCCCACTCATTCACTCATCACTAAATATCCAACTTCCCATATACCTATGAAGAAGAAATTTGGCAAATTTGTTATTTATACCTTATATAGGGAAAGTAAGCTATTTTTGTTCCGATCGAACGTATTTAAGGGGGTGTAAAACCCCTTTTTCGATGTTAGTAGTGTGGGGTTCACTTCATATACCCGATACTCCCGCTTAGGCTGGTGTGATCACTTTAGCCGGACTGGCAGAGTATGGGCGTGGTAAGCAGAAGTGCATTGGTTCGATACCGACTGTAGCCGAATAGTTTTAGTGCTACGGTAGCAACGTTAGTTTGGGAATCTATTAAAATATGGATGTTAATCAACGGGAGTATCGTATGTATATCCACATTATTGTACATCCAACTTCTCCATATTATCAAGCTTGCGGGACCTTGCTAATAAAATTTCGTTACAAATTGTAACTTTTAATACTGTGGTTCCCTCTGATGAGTGACAAATTAAGAATATAATTTATTTCGCTTATAAATATTGTATTTGTATCTATTTCGTAACTTATTTCCTTCCCGTGCGTAAAACGGGTATTTCAGCTAGTATTGTATTTATTCATAACAATTTATTTTATGAATATTGTATATATTCATAACAATGTATTTTAACAATATTGTATACATTCATAACAATATACTTTATGCAATTTGACAAAAAATGTATTTAAAAAAAAACATACACAGTGTTGAACACGGATGGAATAGTCTTTTTCTGTTATGAGTGACACTTTTATATATAATTTCTTGTTTTAGAATTTTGCGGTTCAACCAATACCAACGCAAAATGCCATTGGCAACGCAAACGCCAACATCAAGATAAACACTATAAAATAACAATGCGATTTTGAATAATATTGTTTTGTTAAATTTTGAAATGGTTTACAGGTATATAGGCAATGTGAAATATATATTTTAAATTGTCATATTGCTTTAAACTAATATTATTTTTTACAATTTCTAGAAAGTGTTTGTTTGCGTAAAGATCAAACGTGCAAAATAAATATTTAAAAAAATCAGCAAAATCTTGTATTTTTAATACTTTAAAATTTTAATAAATATTAACTGTCCTCCAGGTTCCTCTGGTCTTTATGGTGATTTTATGTTATTTCATATATATGTTATTTGAGTATTGACATATTTTACTAAAGCAAATAAATTTAGAAACCTACAGTGTACATAAAATATTATTAACCCTTTGCACTCGTAAGGCGCCTCTCAGGCACCTTACAAAATAACGACCAGTTATTTTGTTTCCCTGTTCTTTAAAATAAACAAGAACATCAGGATATTTTGTTTAGAATATCAATCTTTCTTGCAACTTGTTATCTTGCAAATACTAAACAGATTAGGATTTTTTCCCATTATGAGTATAAAAAAAATCTGCGGAAAAGAACGTAAAGAGGAATAACTGTTCCATAGAAAGAACACAAATCTCAAAGTGTTCGTGGAGTGCAAAGTATTAAAGCTACAGTGTATATTAAAATATTAAACCTACACAGTGCATTAAAATATTAAACTTACAGTGTACACTTAAACCTACAGTGTACATAACATATTATTAAACCTACAGTGTATATTAAAATATTAAACCAACACAGTACATTAAAATATTAAACCAACACAGTACATTAAAATATTAAACTTACTGTGTACATTTATACCTACAGGGTACATAAAATACTAGGGTATAATTTAATAGATGCTGTGGTGAATAAAATATATGAATAGCTTCGCCATTCATGAATTGGGCTTTTGATATATTTTCTCCAGAACTTTCGTAAAGAAACTGAAAATATTTTGAGTAACTTTGAATATATTGCATTAAAACTTCAAAACTTTTTGAAAAGTGAATAAAAATGAATGGAACTTTTTTTTTCTTTTTAAAGTATATTTCTGAGGTTAAAAACGGTAAAATGGCATGTATATGAAACTCCTTCAATGATTTTAACTATGAACAATACCAATATATTAAATTAAAAAAAGTGAAAAAATTTTTACTTCACTTTCGTTGGTGTTAAAAAAAAATTTAATTTGAAAACCAAACAAAGAACAATAAATTGAATTTTTAAAATAAATTCTTAATTTCTATAAAAATGCAAATTGTGTAACAAATAAATTGGCCTGGTAAAAATAGCAATCTTATTGAATGGCAGACAGTTGTAAGTAATGATTATAGGGATCTAAAGCAAAGTTATCAGTGCTGAAGTCTCATACGGTGCATGAAACGTACATATTCAAGAGCTGTCTTGTTTCTGCAGTGTATTCGTTCAACGTTTGGTCGCTCGGATTGATCGCTTTTCGTGTCGCATCAACTAGTCGTTTTACAAACTCGTTTGTTGCATAGAGTAATGATACAAATAGAGGAATAAAAATGCTTATTTCCGTGTGTCCATCATTGAAACCACGTGATATGTGGAAATGCCAATTCATTCATGCGCCAATATTACTTGGCAAGAATTGGCGACTTTAAGAACTAAACGAGATCGAATTATTGTAATATAGTTTTGTGTTTAATTTTGTATTTAAATATATTTTTTTTTGAACGAGTGGCACAATTTGAGGGAGTTTAACAGATATATTAAGGAGATTTTTCTTACTTTGTAGTTTTGAAATAATTGCATTACTTTTTTATGTAAAAAAATTACCATAAGCGAAGTTCTTTCAATTGTTATTTTGTATACTTCAATAAGAAAATATGAACAATAAAACCTGAGAAATATAAAGAGTTTCACTTCTTTGAGTATTGAACACAAATAAAATATTTTCGTTTCGTTAATGAAGAGTAAATATTTAGCGCATATTGTTTGAAAGTTAGTAAATACGTACATATACGTTAAAAAGTTGAATACGGACAGAACTCCTTATCACCAAAAAAGAAGAAAGTACGCCATATTTGAAACTCCTGCAGATGTCTGAACGTCAAATGTGGCAGCGCTATAACCACGTGATGTGGGTTTTTATTTTCAATGTTGACACCGCGGCCTTACGAGAGTCTGGTATTGAAGGCGCTCTCTATTTAATATTACAACTCTCTGGTTTGTTGAAGATGTGTTTGTGTGAAGTGTTGTTTGTTGAACCAACTAAATGGTGTGTTACACATACGACGTTCCATTAAAGGGATGTGATTCAGAGTTAGACTATATTTAAATGTAGTTTATTATGCAATACTTAAATGAAACGAATATGTTTTTGCTGTTTGAAGTTTACAGTCGCATTTACGATTTCGAAGATGTACACTTACAAGTATTTTTTTTTAGTAAACCTGGCCACAGAATTACAGTGTTAGGAAAAAAACCTAGTTAACTCCATTTCTTTTTAATAAAAAAACAAGCAATAAGTTGAAAAAGTAAAACTGGTCTGTAATAAAGAAAAATATTGTTAAATTTTTACAAAAAATTATAAGTTTTAAAAATTGTTAATTATTTTTAAAGTCCTTCCTGCCCGATTTTGAAAAGCGAAGGTTCTAAGTCTGGTTCTACCACCCACCCCTCAATTTAATTTAATTTTTAAACTTTTAACGACCCTAAATAAACTAACCGTTTATGAGATTGCTTCAGCAAAACGATTTAAAATAACACAACCCACTTAATGGAAAAAAGTTACATTTTATTTATCTTACTACATGCGAATTGACATAAAGCATTTACGCTCTGAAGTGCCTTTTGTTCTCCAGAAAAATTATTATCCTAAACAATAACGAAAAAGAGTTCGAATGCTTTTTGTCACCAGGCCATTAAGAACCCTAAAACAACTGCAGAAACAGAATAAAATTCTTCAAGAGGTAACGGTTAACTAGCTCTTATGCTTTATGGTTTTCTCAGCTTTTTTTCCTTTCTTACTCTGCATTATTTTCATTTAAGTTTGGTCTTGATAGCTTTCAGGAGCGTAAAGAACAATGTGTTTTTTTTTCGGTCGTTTTAAATAATAAACTGACTTTCACTTGAAGTCCTTTAAAAGCTATGGAAGAATAGCGAAACGAGCGAAATTAGATAATTTTCAGTCTAAGTATGTAATTTATTTATGGGGACATTATTATAATTTATGGTGTCGTTTATGTTTAGTTTTTTCGGCTGTAGTATTAACAAAAAGCTGGACTTCGTTATGCTATGAAAAACAAAATGCTCGTACATTTATTAATTATCCAAACTATAATAAGAAGACATTATCGCAGTTTTACAGACGGTGATTAAACACTTGACCATATTAACTTAAACAAACACTGTAACAAAATTTATTTTGTATAAACTAATGGATATGTATACAATAATGTAGTTTAGGATTCTATTAGACTTAGGAATGACATTATGCAAAAGGCAGTGGAATATTTTTATAAATAAACTAGAATTTTATACAAATCTCTTATACACGACGATTGCAATTTCATACGGTACTTAATATATTCTTAATTTCAATATGCAATCAATATTTTGAAAATAAATTTGAATTTTTGTGCTGTAAAGTAAACTGGGAACAATATGTTATGTATTTCTTATAATTTGTTCTATTTTTAAATTAGTTTGTACCTGGTTATGTTTTCCTGCCACACATGTGGTAAAAAAGCGGAATCTATAGATAAAAATGTAGTCTATGTTAAAACTTTTTATGTTGTCCCCAGAGTTATATCGCTAAACAATAATGATAATGGAAAGCTGCTTAAAATTTTTAACATATGTGTCTCATTTTTCGAAACAAGAGTGTTTTCGACAAAGTTGAGTATTCTTTAATAATCGAGAACCGAAATACGTTATCCCACATAAAAAACAATCCCACAGGAAAGCATATTTCAAGAGTCCCAGCCTTATCCATGCATTCCAGCTTATTAAAAATATATTTTGTTTTACTTAAATTATTTAATACATAATTATAACAAGACTTAATATATGTAAAATAATAACTATAAAAATAAATAATCTACAAAATGGATTCGCTGGTTGAATCTGCAAAGAACTGAAGGGAACAATGGATTATTTGCAGGTGTTCATTATCTATACCGAAGGAAAGACAAACTAAACACTACCTAATTTTTTAACAATAGTCAAATGAGGATGGCATAATTTGAGCTGGCACTCCACACACCTGAATGTTAGCGGGGGGACATTTGGACTATTACAGATTTTATGTGCACCAGTCCCCTACAAGTGACGGAATTTTTTTGTAGACGAAAAATAATTACATTTATCGCCAAAAATGAAAACAAATGTGGTAATTTTGTTAATTTAATAAGAAACATACGAAAATATTCCGTCATTTTTGATGAAATATTTTATCGGACCACATTTAATGATACTGTCGTCACACACACACATACAAGTTTCAGCGTCCATTTTCAACAGTATATGAACGTAATTGGCAACAACTGGATATACTCGCAAAGCGAAGATTCAAGCCACAACCGACTGGTAAGTCAGTTAACCTAACGGCATAATCACCCTCCGTTCCTCAAAATTGGATTGACAGTGGCTTAATCGTGACGGTTCGGAATCATTCTAGAGAAAGATCCGGGAATCTTGTCTTGTACTTTCAAATCCTATTCAGATGACACAATCTCAATAGTCACCAAGACGTTGGACCACGATCAGATTTAACGTGCACCAGTCCCTTATACACGATGTATATAATTTTGGTCGAGAAAGGAACGGACGTGACAACCCTCCGATTACCAAATCGTTACACACATATTGAAGATCGCAGCCCGCCCGTCGGATGCTTGTCCGAGCCCCTTAACCACCCTCGAAATAAAGATGTGTTGAAAAAGATGAAAGTACAATAATGCGGAAAAAATGGTATCCATTTATAGAAGCGTATAAAGGAAAATATTTTAAATATGATCATATTTGACCCTTGCGCAGCGCGGTCAAAGTTTTGAAATTTTTAATGTTTTTACCCTTTACTCAATAATGAAAAAGGATTTTTTTAAACTGAAATTGAATTGTAAGGAAAACTTGTATTTAACGTATCCGAAAAGTAATTTCGACATCAGGCAGTATTTGAATTTTATGGATTGCGGCCGGAGTTTTGAAATGTTCAACATATTAACCATATCAGGTCCACTCACGGCAAAAAGTAATTGGGATTTTGCTACTGGGTGTGCCGATTCCAGGATAAAAACTTTATGGGTTTTTGACAACGGGAAGTAGGTTAAAACTAGACAGATTCAAAATGGCCGCCACTGACCATTACAATTAGCAATTCGTTGTATCTTCTTTATTATTTTGTGGAAATTAATAAGCTGTTCTTCTAATCTGGGGTTGGTTTTAAGAGTCAAGGAATTTATTTCAGAAATTTGAAATTTTGTTAATTAAATCATTATATTCAAAAGGGGGTCTACGATCACGAAAAAAAAAATGTCCAACCGCAAACAAATTCCAATTATAAAAAGTTTCTTAACAATTTTTTTTATTGGTGTATGGGCTCAATGTCACTGATTCTTTTTTCACTCCACTGCACACTGTACAAAAACAGTACTTAAATATGAGTACTTGAACATACTCGTTTATCTATGAACACAATTGCATCGTAAATGAGCGATGACGTACTCAAATTTAAGTATTAGTAATTTTGCAAATATGAGCAGTGTGATTTAATATTGCTAATATCAGCTTCTATTCAAGCGATCTTAAGAAGCGACCTGATAAACTTAAAATAGTTGCTCAGAAGATGGTTTTCCACATCATTTGATGTCGATTGCTTAAATGGAAACAGAGTTATTACAAATCATTTATTTTACTTCTTATTCTTTTGGCACACCTTTTTAACATTTATTTTGTTTAAAACCTCTTCACGTCGCCCTGGTAATACAACGGATAAGGCAATGGACTGGGGTGCTGTAGGATATGGGTTCGATTCCTGTTAAGTCTGGGTTGCAATTGTCGATATTTATTTAAAGTGATTTATGAAGTATGCCAAAGTAGGCAAGTAACTGCTCTTTTTATTATTTTTTACTCATTTTTGAGTACGTGTCTCTTATTCAGGACCATGATAACCTTCAAATGTATTCTAAAAATTAGTATATTTGACTTATTTTTGAATAGCTATGTTTCACAGTGTACTCAGCATATGAATGAAATTTATTTTTAAAAAAGAATAAAATTAATTTAAACAAAAAAATAAATTAATTAAAAAAAAATGAATTTAAAAAAAAAGAATAAATGAATTTAAAAAAAAAAGAATAAATGAATTTAAAAAAAAAAGAATAAATTAATTAAAAAAAAATAACATGAATTAAAAAAAAGAATAACATGAATTTAAAAAAAAGAATAAAATGAATTTAAACTTTATTCTGGTCGCTGGTAAATCTCCGAAAAATCCTCCAGTGCAAAAGGGTTTTGCAAATAAATTACTAAAACCCATCTCCAACATTATTCTTGCACAAAAATACCGTTTTTCCTACAAAAAAAATCCATTCAATCGTTATCCTTTTTCTCAGTGAAAACCATAACATAATCTCCCCGTCACGAGAGGCGCAGTCCATTGAGGTTTACCAATCCTCGCGAATTCTTCTAAACACATCATTGGAGATTATCAACGCTGTTAGAGTCTGGCCGCTGTGGGATACTTCCGTACTATTTCACGCTGAGGAATGTTATTTCTGTTTAGTATCGGAAACGGACTTTGCTTTTTGTTGGTTTTGTACCCGTACAGGAAAAATCGTTCATCCCCCCTTGAGTTTATATTTTATGCCTTGGTATGCGGAGCAGTTTGAATGTATTTTGAGAGTAAGTTACTATCGAGGTATTAATATACAAGATCTGGATTTTATGTAACCTAGCATTTAATATTATTACAAGAATTCAATTTTGTTTATTATGTATTTTATCTAATATTGTTTCTTTTAGATATTTTATATAGAGTGTAAAGATGATTATGGCAAGGTTTCTGTGTTATTAAAATGTATTGATTTATAGAACATCTAGAAAAAGATGATAGTTTTTTTATTTTTATTTTAAATATTGTAAATATATTCAGAAATCTTGAAGTATGTATAAGAATTGTCAAGTACTGTTATGCGATTTAAAAAAATGGTGGTTTATTTATAAGTGTAATGAAGAATAATTTTATAATTGTAATACGATTTTGTCAAATTTGTAATGGTGTAAATGGTAAAAAATAATGGATATAAATATATATATTTTTAATGTAAGTTATATCTATATTTTTGGCATCATAGGCAGTAAAATATTCTGTTTTAAAATATTTATGATGATTAATTACTTTTATTTCATAATATTTTACCTAAATTTAAAGTTGTTTTATTTTTTTGTAATGAATATTTAAGCAATACAATGTTTATATAATTAACAGTAATAAATAATAACATTTTATAGTAATTAAGTATATCTTATTAACAAATAATGAAATGTTAATTAATAAATGTTACAATAATAAACATTAATATACTAAATATAAAGTTTGCATTAGTAAATATTGTAACTACAATATTTAATTGTTTATATCACAAATATTTTTTTAATATGTTCTTAAGAAAATCTTTATACAAATAATTACGTAATATGTTTCAAGGATATATTTCCAGGTATTTTTGTTATCTCATTTAACAAAATTTATTTTTTGCTTCAGTGGTGTTTGCTTTCTGAAGTAGCCTTTAGACAATAATCAAACATCAAAAAATTTAATTCAGTTAAAAATACATATTTTTTTTTATAACTCAGAAAAATTTTAAACTCATAAAAATGCTCAAATGGAAAAACATCCATAAGAAAGCTTAGGAATATATTTAAAGAAGGGATCTCTAATAAAACAATTAATGTTTTACTCTTTTAAAAAACATTTATTCAAAATATGAACTTAATTCGTTTATAGTGTAAAATACTTTACAATTTCGATACTTTTTGCATCAAAGTGGGTTACATTTTTCTTCTTAAAGCTTCATTAGATTAAAACGAAATTTTTAATTATGGAAAAACACTATCCAATCGAAAAACTATCCATGTAATATGTATCAAACTTAAAGGATTAAATACTTACGTTTTTATTTTTACCTCATGTTATAATATTTGATAAATGATCTTTCTTACTCGGTTCGATATCATCATTTATCTCGCTAGTATTAAGAAAAATTCCTACTGGTTTTATGTTTTCTTTACCTACCTAATTAGCAATTGTTCTTAATTTTAAGTTTCGCGTTTTTTCCCATTAGAATATTCCGCCTCTAATGCATTATTTGTTAACTTCAGAAGAGTTTGTGATTTATGGAGTCAAGCACCAAATTGCTCTGTAATTTACTGCTCAATATTTGTACAGCCAATTTTTATAGATTGTTTTCAGCTATTCAAAACTTTTTGATTCTTTCTGGAACCTTTTGAAGGCGGTATGTTATTAAGTGTTAGTATTTTAAGTTTTGTTAAGAGCGTCGTATGTTTTAAACGATGTTTCGTATTTATTGATTATTTAAGTTTTCCTATTTCGTTATTATTGATATAATTTGTGTATTGTTATTGTCAATACAAATTATGTGGTGTTGCAGCCATTGAAGATATACCATATACCCCTTTCCACTTTTTCAGTCGTATCTCAAAAAGTAAGTATCGGTTAAAAATGAAAATCTTAGATTTTTGTTTTAAGTTATGATTTGTGTCTATTATCACAGCATTTTTTTAATAGAATACTTGAGGTAGAAGCTAACATATATATTTTTTCAAATAAGTTAATATTAACGTATATGTGTTGAAAAACAAATCAAAATCTGCTTTGGTTGAGGCATGCACACACTGCTTAATTTGCACTCTTGGTCGAATAACATTTTAGAATTTTAATTCCAAAGACATAATGTTTGATAGACTGATGTTTATAAACGTCTTCAAAAGTTCTTAATAAAAATAATAATAGAATTATTGTTAATAAGTCAAACTATTCAATTTCGTTAACAAAAAATGTATACAAACTTACAAATAAAAATATTGACGACCAACAACAGGCTCAAGGCCCAACAAGGTTGGTCCATCTAGTACGTCCTAACTCTCCCCCAATGCATATCTAACTTCTTCTTAAAATCCGTTACTAAGTACTTTTTTAAAAATTGTACTCGTATGTTTAAACTACAGTATGGTAATTATCTTTACAACTTTAACACGCAATTAAAACTAAAAGAAACAAAATAGCTATGTTATGTTTCTTGTATATGTAGCAGCAACACACGAATGTTTATGTGTACACAAGTATTTAACAACGTCACTCTACAAAGATATTTATAAATTTAAACAAGAGGGAGCATCCACTTATTTAAATGAAATTTTATTTGCAAATAACATTTTAAATAGTCATAAACAACAATTTACACAGTCACAAACATTCAACATGGGAAGTTACGCATAAAATATCCTCGTGTTAGTCCAATTCTTCCCAGGGACGCTCCAGCATATCTAAGGGAAAATTTCAACTGTGATCCTTGTCTTCAAATCGTCGTCTGTGTAGAAATAAAACTTCACGTGTCGCTGGTATATGTACAAGTAACATCACTAACTCAGCTATCTTATTTATTTTATTTTTTATTGCTTGTCAAATTTGTAAATGTAATTCGCATACTTCCTGTATATTATATAATTTGAAATTCCAATTATTCTAAAAAAATAAGAAATATACATTTTGTTTTAGTTGTACGTTTTCATAAACTAAAATTTGACTATAGTGAATTTAAGATAAAAACTCATCTTATAGAACATCGCGTTAATAATATTAAAATACAAATACAACGTTAAAATACGCAATAAAAATCCGTATAATCCGGACATGTTTCGAGAGATACAACACCCTTCATCAGCGGAAAATGTGAAGTCTGTGTATAATAAAATATAAATAAACCCAGAAGTTTAAAGTGTTGCCAAAGAACAAAAAACTAAAAAAAACTATTTCAATCGGTTGGAGTTAACTATTGTGTGCCAACAAGCGGGAAATACTGGGACTGCAATAGTTTCATTGACAATCGAGTCAATATTGCTAAAACTATTAAACGCCTCCAGGAAGTCAAGTTCAACTGGAGATTTAGGTTTGCAAATTAAATGTGAGTTAGAAAAATTAAATATATGATCATGTTCCCAAGAGTGCTTGTATTTGTGTAGAGAGAACAATTAAATTCATATATAAATATCTACTACATACAGTCTGCTATAATATGCATAGTCTGTAATATTAAGCGACATTTCAATGTATAGACGCAATCGAACAAATGGGAAATAACATACATTAATCAAATAAGAATTACATTTGAAAAAACAAGACTAGACAATTTACGCAACGCACACATATCCACAGGGAAGACACATAACAGTAAAAAATTACGGGGAGACCGAAGATCCTTGGAAATGAAAATAAATTTCTCATCCCTCGGCTCTACCACGACACGCCTCGTCCTCAGCAAGAAGGCACTAAACGCCTCACAATCCCCCCCTACTAAAATCCCGAAATCCCACCTCTGTTTCGCTATTCTAACCTCGACTCCTAAATGCATACAATTTCGACTGTTCGTCCTGAAAAAAAAAATCTTAAAAAATCGTATAAATTGGGCCGTGCCCCTGCTTCCCCCTTCTGTCTCTGAGTCTTCCTGTATCGATCACAGTCAAGAAGGGGGCAGGGGGGGCTTGAGTAAACTTTGAAGGGTTTTCTCGCCTGGATTCCGAATTTATTTTTCCTCTACATCTTTTGCAGGATATTAAATGTCTAGAGAGAGAGAGAGAAAATGTTCTTATTTTCGAATGCAGCTTTTCTCTCTTGCCTCTGTCTTTAGGCGTCACGTAGGAATGTTACTTTAGAGTTTTTTATTTTTGTCCCGGACCAACTCGCGAGGGAATGGGATATTGATGCGCAGATGTTTGGAGGAGGCATGAGGGGTGTAATTACTGCAGAGAAGTTTGAAAACTTGAAATCTGTTTTGTCGAATATATACCGTTTGATTGAAGTTGGATGAGAGAGGCATTTTTTTATACTGATTGCAAATTGATTATTTTTTCAACTCAAGGAGTGCCAATTGGAGAATACATCTCGAGATTTTTCAAATCAGTATATTAAGCAGTCAATATATAGTTTCTCAAAGTGGCCTATTTAATGACGAAATCGCGGATTTTGGAGAGTTCGTATACCCGTTTTTATTAGTAATATATTGGGATGAATAGTTGTGTTATTATTTAACTATATTCTAATAACCTGCAAATTTTATTCAAATGACAAATGTTTTCTGAAAATTTAAAATGTCTTAAATTAAAATTGTAAAAAACTATACATCTGTGCGACGAACAGCTTTTAAACAAATGAATAGTTAGTCATTTTTTAATGACTGAGAATATTGTAGCCGGTAATGATTGCCACTAAAACCCTAAGCGCACTTATCAACAATTGCAGTGCACCTTTTAATCAACAATGTAACTATAAAATCAAACATCTGATTCAAATTATTCAATTGCATACAACTGAGGGCTGCCAGGTTGTCCTTCTAGTTGTAGTTTTGTAGATAGCTTTTGATTTTTAAGTTTTAAAATGAAGTTCTGTAGATATTTGATTTTTCCTTTATTCTGTGTACACACCAAATTAACGTTGTTTTTGCAATACGAGTGAGTTATTACGTACAATAGCATATTATAATTTGATAAAGCGTTTAAAGTTACCGCATCTACATTCTACATCTACATTTACAAAATTTACATATACAATCTACATGTCTTATGAATTACAGATTTCGAATATGATTCATCTGTTTTATATACAATAGAAGTTTTCTCATTTTACAAAATAGAATAATTATAACAGATATTTCTTTATGATATTATTATGCTATTGCCATTATGTAAATGCTTGAATACCATCGGGTGAACAACTGTCATATTGCGTACCTTGCAAGAACGATAGTCATATAATGCATATATGTACGATATCGTCTCTGATGTAAACGTTCCGCATTTTTCATACACAATTTATTTGATACAAAACTAAAATATCACACCAGAGAATATAGTCCACAAAGTTTTATATATATATATATTTTATATATAACTTAGTTCATTTCGATTACTCTTTATTAGGAAATTCATTACAAAAATCACCTTATTAAACTGCACTTTTAAAGTCACTTATTATGTAAACAATAAACTAATTTAGGATCTACTTATGTAAATGTAATCAATAACTTTCATTTTAAAGCATACTTAGCCACGGGTTATTTAACGAATTCATGACCAACCCCAATTTCGTAAAATAACATATTTTCAGACACAATCTTAAGTCCGGCGAGTACAAAGCAAACATTGGATACTCCCCAAAATGGGCCATAAACTCCTGGTAAAATTGGACGCAGAGTGCGCATTAATTCAACATGCGCACAATTGTGTTTAATATTCATATAAGCATAGTTATGAGTATTGAAATATAAAGTCTTACAATAGGATAATTGCCCACAATGGCAGAATGCAAATGCAACCAAAGGCCGTTGCAGTTGTAAGTATTTCATTAAGGAATCATGGGTTGCCACATTGACAAGGGCTACAGTTTCTCGATGCAAAGGGGGCCAAGCTCTCACTTTGCTATTGAAATTTGGGGGCTTTCAATTAATTCAATTAACGAGGCTTAACATTCCCATCTCGATTCAGTGTGCCCGGCCCTTTGTTGCATTTCATTAGGAGTTTCGTCTTTCGACTGGCATCATTAAAGATAATCTTGAAGTGGGGGTAACTGAGAAGGTTAAACGTCATTTGATAGCGTTCGGGGGGGGGGGGGGAAGCGTAAATGGGATTATTTGGAAAGGGATTCAAGGGATTATTGTGATAGATCTTATTTGTAAACACATGATTAATATATGTTATAAGGATAGGTGATTCAAGCAAATAAATTATATGTATTTTTCAATTTTTGTACTTTTTTAAAACAACAAACATTTTAAGTTATCTTTTAGGTAGTCTATACATATTTTAAATATTTTTTTGAAACATTGTTTGGCATGCATGCTTTACATATCTGAAAGTTTCTCTTAAATACTTACTTTCTCCAGACGAAGTGCTTTGTTATACGAGGTACATTTTCTAAAATACTGTTGAATCATTTATCTTAAAATTTTTCAAACATAATAATTATAAGCCTTTATGTATTTTTATCTGAGATTATACATATATTTAGCCCTTTGCACTCCGATGTCACCTATCAGGCGCCAACATAACGACGAGATATTTTGTCTCCCTGTTCTTTAAAATAAACGAGAACAGCATGATCTTGTGTTTAAAATATCAATCTTTTTTTTCAACTTGTTCTCTTGCAAATACAAAACAAATTAGATTTTTTTCTCCCTTTTATGAGTAAAAAAAAATATTTGGAAAAGAAGGTAAAGAGGAACAACTGTTCCATAGAAATAACACAAATTGCAAAGTGTACTTGGAGTGCAAAGGGTTAATAATTTGACACAATTTTGAACCATAAAAACAGGTTAGAATTTTACATTTAGAAGAATACATATGGGATGAAGTCTCAATCTCAAAACTTCCACACAATGACTAACATGAACTTATTTTGACAACATCAATCTAAACCTTCTAAGCGGTTTAGACGTATAGTGTTGTCCATGAATCTCCAGTACACCCAGAAATGCATCTAAACGTTAAATACATAAAAATACTTTACTTTGAAATAATTTTCGATTCTATGGAATTTCAAAATTGTATAAAAAAAATGTGTGGGAAATAAAAAACTAAATTCTCTTTCAGTAAAAATAACTTTACAATTTCTGTATTTTAATCATCGCTTACGATGTTTTAATGTGCGCCAGCACCCTCAGCATGACATTTTCAGGATTTAATTAAAAATATCGACGGAAATAATTTTCCACTGTATCGATCATTAAATGAACAATTAATGGTCGATGCAATGGAAATTAGTTTTGTTGAAATTTTATACCAACAAATTTATACGCACATATAACGAATATTTTAAAGTTATAATATGAATTGATAAAATACTGTATGTTTTTAAAAATTATTTTTTAGCGTTATATCAAAACTGTGTGTAATATATATATATATATATATATATATATATATAATATATATATATATATATATATATATATATAATATATATATATATATATATAATATATATATAATATATATATATATATATATATATATATATAATATATATATATATATATATAATATATATATATATATATATAATATATATATATATATATATAATATATATATATATATATATAATATATATATATATATATATAATATATATATATATATATATATATATATATATATATATATATATATATAATATATATATATATATATATATATATATATATATATATATATATTATATATATATATATATATATATATATATATATATATATATATATATATATATATATATATATATATATATATATATATATATATATATATATATATATATATATATATATATATATATATATATATATATATATATATATATATATATATATATAATATATATATATATATATAATATATATATATATATATAATATATATATATATATATATAATATATATATATATATATATATAATATATATATATATATATATATAATATATATATATATATATAATATATATATATATATATAATATATATATATATATATAATATATATATATATATATAATATATATATATATATATATAATATATATATATATATATAATATATATATATATATATAATATATATATATATATATAATATATATATATATATATAATATATATATATATATATATATATATATATATATATATATATATATTCATCACTGTTTCGCCATTTTATTTTTTATTATAACATATTTTCATTGTCATATGCAAAGTAACTGTTAATGTTGTTAAAATATAGTTAAATAACGATTAAGTTAAATTAACTCGTTCCTCACTAAAATAAATATATAATATGTACAAGTACACATATATTAATTTCCACACAATACCCATAAATATTCGCAATATACTCTTACAGATATTCGAATATCCTAAAATATATTCTACAGATCAGAATTTATTAATATTTACCAGCTTCCCGTTTTATTCCCCATTAGATAAAGTTATGCTTATAACGCTGAGTGTGGAAATACTTAAAACAAGATCGCATAATCCGCAACCGTAAAACCATGTTTACGATCTGGGAAAAATACTTCTGGCAAACAACCCTCCAAATCGTAAATGCCGGACTTTTATTCCTTCCTGCCCCTGCCAGGGAGAGAGAGAGAGACAGAAGATTTTCCAGCTCTTTCCGTCTATTTACGGTTAAATTCCAGACCTTTTGGCACTGCCTATGATCGTAAATGCCTATGGCATCGTATAAATTTGAACTGCCGACCTGGATCTAGGTGCCGATGGCGTAGATCGTTTTTTCTTGTATCTGAGTAATATATTTTTGCAGATCAAGTAATGGCGGGTGGTGGGGTGAATGATAACAAGCTAGTCGTATCGTTTGATACTTTGTGAACGTGTTTTGAAGGAATAATTGAAACAACGATTTTGCTATTATAAACTGTTTTTATCTTTATCCATTCAGGTAATACACGGTTATTTGTTAGTGTAGTGTGTTTTTATTTAGATTAATTTGATAATTAAAATACACTGAAAATCATTGTTAGGTAAATATTAAGCAAATTACTTAATTTTAAACAAATTGAATGGGTGGCATCAAAAAGGAAAATATTCAAAATGGGTTCAAGTGGAATATTTTCCTCTTTAATCTAGTCCATTCAATTTTAATTTGGCCATAGTTATCATTGAGCTATAATAATCACTGGATAGAATACTAAGCATGCTGGAAACGTTTTTACTTTTTTACCGAAGGTCTTTTCACATGGTGTTTGTCATAATATGAAGTGCATATATACAAGTTTTAAGGGGGTCCGATACCCAAAATTCGCAAAAAAAGTCATTTTTTTTTTATATTTAAAAAATAATATTCAAATTTATCTTAATAACTCACAAAAAACTGCTTCAAAAAATTCCTATTACTTTTTTAGTTATGAATGTTTTAATGATGTGTTCCTATAACATAGTTGTATCATATGTAAACTTTAAAAGCAAATATCTCTGTTCGTGGTTTTGAAATTTAACAAACACTAAAAATGCTAAGGCTTTTTTACTATTATACTTAAAATCATAATTTTTGTGTGTATAGCAAGATAATTATATTGTAAATAGATGTATGCATTCAAATTTCCTATTTTTACCATAATTTGTTTTTTTAAACCACTTAAAATGGAATTTTATTTTTTTTCGTTAATTTTTTTTCCAAAATTTTTAATATATTTTATTTTTTTAAAGTGATGTATCTGAATCAAAATTTGAATGTATACATCTATTTACATATTATTCAAGATCTTAAATAAAAAAAATTGCTTTAAAATATTGAAAAACAAAAAAGGAGTAGGAATTTTAAAATTGTTAAAAAATTTACTAAAATTTTAATTTAAAAATAAATGTGCAATTTAAAAAAAAAATTGAGCGTCTTAAAATGGTTTTTTATGCATATTTAGAAAGAGAAAAAAAAATGGATTGTACAAGTATAAAAATAAAGAAAAAAATGTCGAAGGTATCGGACCCCCTTAAAACCACAATTCTGGCTTTTAAATTTTACAGATTTAATGTTTTCCCATGCTTAATTTCTTATTTACAAGAAAAATCAGACACAAATATTAATTAATTAATTAAATACTCAAGACCGAAGCCACACGTATAACATTGATTTTATTACTAATAAAGCATTATTGTCGAAAATTAAAACATAACTTGGTAATATTTTTTGCATTACATCATTCTGAAAACCCAGTAAAAGAAATGAAACAGGTCTCCAAATTAAATATTATATTACAGTTTGTATATCCAGTCGTATGCAACGTTGCCCGTTATAAGACAAATATATCCAATAATATTCAGGATTATAACTTTAGTGCATATTATTTGTATAAAGTGTTTAGAAGTTGTTGTAAATTGTATATAATTATAAAAGTTTGTTAGTTTATCATTAAATTTTTATTTAAAATAACATTTTAATTAATCAAGTTATAATACAATATTTTATTTTAAATACGCATAAATCATTTTTAAATTAAAATTAATTTAATTGTAATATAATCAAGATGCAAAAGTTACACTTTATATAGACCATTATAGTGTTATATATTATAAAAAAACTTTAAACATATTCAGCACTTTTCCATCAAAATAATCTGCAAAAAAGCGGTTATTCGGTACTTTTTCTGCAAAAATCTTCTAAAAAGGTACAAAAAACTTCAAATTTACAATCGCAGTTTTGTTTTTGTTTACGTATAGAATTCTACAAATTTTTACTTAAGGGAATTCCACAATTTAAAAATAATACTTGTTTTCCATACTTAAAAAAACTGCGATGGTGAATTTGATGGTTTTTTTTATAAATTTTCTGCATATTTTTGAAGAAAGTGTTGCAAATACCTGCAATATGTTTCAAACAACATCACATTTTTGCAGATTTTTTTTTATTAAAAAGTGCAATTCTTTTTGCTGGGAAATAAATCATATGTATTACTACATTTGATACACTAGCTATTTCTTTTACGAAAAAAGGCAAGCAAAACCCATTCAAATTCCAGCCTCGCATTAAAAAAAAAAATCTTAAAACCCCAACAATTCACCCATAGCGTGCAGTCCTTCATGAAGAAATAACACGAATACCCCAGACCGAAGTGCATAATACAAATTTATAGCGCATAATATCCCACAAAACTAGAGGCTCAATAAAGTACGGCATCCCCCAACAAGTTAAAATTTAAGAGTGGAAAAATAAATTGCTCAGCTATTTCGCGAAGTACAGTTATATCACCTGAAGAAAAAACATCCCAGAAATATATTTCTTTCTGCTCCGTTGGGGGAATTTCCGTTCCAGGACACAGGACGGTTGGAAGTCCTGGGCACTTGAGTCTTGAAATTGGGCTTTTAGTCATTGGAAGACCCGGGTTTGGAACGCTGTCGTAGATC
Organism: Troglohyphantes excavatus; assembly: GCA_963932185.1. Lineage (NCBI taxonomy): Eukaryota > Metazoa > Arthropoda > Arachnida > Araneae > Linyphiidae > Troglohyphantes > Troglohyphantes excavatus. Next base: position 60,991,722 of record OZ010668.1, on the reverse strand, counting down.
AAAAGAAACAGCGATTTCAAACGAAATGAAGATGTAAGCGAGAAGTTGGTCTTGTTTTTCCTCTTGAAAAGTACTCGTTATGCGTTTGTCGTTTGCGGAATTTGAATGGGTTTCGTTCTTTTGATGTGGATGCGTTTAATTTGGTTTGTTTGTTTGTTGTGTGTAATGCTCGGCAGATGTGTTATTTTGGATGTAGTTTATTGATGGCATTTGAATGTTTAATTTGAGAATTAGTCGAAAATGGTGATGGAAATCATTGTTAAAGAATTCAATATAATATGTTCGTCGAATTTGTAAACTTGAAGTTTTGTGGCTGAAAAAATTGCAGTTAGTTTTTAAATTTACATTTAATTAAAGTGTGTGTGGTTTCAATATCGTTCATAAATCATAAAACCTGTAAACAAAATCTTCAAAAAACTTTCAATTTTTAAACAATGAAATTATTGGCGTAAAAATTCAGATTGCTTTAAAGTTTTATGCAGAACAATTTTAAACTTCAAAAGTCTGCAAGTGTTTTTGGGGAGTTTCAATATTTTTTATATAAAACTTGCAACAAAAAAAAACCTTCAATTAAAAAAAATTATGAAGTTTTTATGTTGACAATTTTTGTTGTAAATAAAATATTTATTGAAACCAACATGAACATTGTTGAAGGTGCGTTATTTTAGGTATATCTTCTTTAGATACTTATCAATGTACTTATAGCTGTGACTTCAATGAATGGATGTATTCTGGATGTACTAGTGCACACTGTCAAAAGTTAAGTTACCCTTCTTATACTTACAGAGAAGCCGGTCATGCGCTAAACAGTTTATCTATAGCTCAGTGATGTGTATCCATATGTGCGAAACACGTATCAACTCTTAGGCATCGTTCTAAATACAATGCTATCGCTTTGTTGAATGCACACATTATTTAAAAGCAAGTCATGCTATTACATGTTAAGAACTATTTCTTAACTGCTTGATCAGCCTTAAAATCGATAAATGGTGGGTAATTTGAGCTTATTTTTTTAAGACACACTGTAGAGGGCCTTTTATACATGAAGATACACTAATTTTTTTATAAACTTCAGGACACCTGAACATCCATTTTATAATAGTTGTTAATAAAAGAAGAACTAAAACTATTTCTGCAATGTGCATAAAGTATTTGAATCACGTATTTTGAATCGGAAATAAAAAAAAATATTCATAAACAAAGTGCAATAATTGAGAAGCAGTAATGGTCGTTGCAATTTTAGGTTGACTTACAGGCATTGTCGCGACTGCCGTGGTTTATTTCAAACCCTGAATCGAGGTGTTTATAAGACGAGTACAAGTTATTCATTTTCATTACTTTTACTTATGCAGAAATTCCATGTTTTGTTATTTTGTTGCGTCTTCCATCTTTGCATTATTTTGTGAAGTTCTCCCCCTCTCCGCCCCTCCAAGCACAATCCTTGCGCATATTTCTTTATAAATGTGGACAGGGTGGGTGCAGTTCTTACGCGCCGTTGTCGTAAAGAAACGCCGATCGTGCTCAAGTAAGTGTGAACACAGCAGCTGGTGCAACATTGAAGGGGGGAATGATTTTGTTCTCCCTCCTGCTTCAAAGATGATGAGAGTGAATGGTAACACTGCGTGATGGAAGAATGCTTTAAAAATCGATAAAGCTATTCTAAAAATCTGGATTTAGACTTTTTGCGTTTAATTTGAAATAAAATAAATTTTGCTTTAGTAGAATTGAAAGTTATGACAAAATTCAGAAAGTTGGTTAAATTGGATAGGGAAATGCAATTTTCGAAAAAAGGTTTTTTTTTACAAGTATTAGTTAGTTTTTTTAATTACTTCAATAGATACAACTTTTTGAAAATTCTCCAATACTTTAGATGCGAAAAAAATATTGATATTTTCGAGAATTTTTATGAGTTAAGAATGTTTTTGATATGCAGAGATAACTGTACATTTACGGCAACTATAAACATTTAAAGGGTTGTATAAAATTACATATAAATAATAATGTAGATAACTAAGTATCAATATTTGCAAACACATATTACTGTATAAGTATTTTGAATATAGACACATATGATATCTCTATTTTATAAATTGTAAATGTTTGATATAAAGTGACTGGAGGATCCATTAAGGCAAACACATTTTTAAAAAAAATTAGTGGTCGACGTCGGGACTCGAACATGCAACCCATTGTTCCGAAATCCAGTGTGCTACCGACTTCGCTACTCGAACATGTTCCCATGACCATGAAAATGTTTTAATTAAGCTCTTCTTTTATGCAATAATTCTAAAAAGAAATTTAGTTATATAAAAAAAACTAAATACAATTTTACAAATCCAAGCATCAGGTGCACATCTTGAGGATGAAAGCACTAATATAATTTATTTTCAGCCTTTTATAAGCAGAGGAAGTAGATGTTTTGCGATCTACAGACAAACACGTTATTGTATGACTTTAGATAACAATTTTCCATATAAACAAATAATTACCCAGCAAAAAAAGTCATCATTAAAACCTCCATCAAAATTTTTAAATTGAAAGTTTTATGCAGGAAAACTGCAGTTTTTTTGTAGATTATAAAATTAAAGGTTTTTGTTTCAATATCCTTCATAAAAACTGTAAAAAAAACTTCATTAAAAACCTGCAAAAAAGCTTCAATTTCTAATCATGAAGGGAAAATGCAGACATTTTAAAGGTTTTATGCAGGAAAATTAAAAACTTAAAAAAACTGCAGCATTTTGTTTCAATATCCTTTATAAAACCTTCAAAAAACCTTCAATTTCACAATTTTGATGAAGGTTTTATGTTGACTTTTTTTGCTAGGTATATGTGTATTTTTTATAAATGGGATCGTGTGGAAGGGCTAGAAGAGCAGAGAGCTCGTAGTTGGAAAGTTGTGAGTTCTATTTGCAACGTCCAGCCATGATCTCAGTGATGAGGGGACTGCTGCTTACATTAAATGAATAGTGGTCAAAAGGTCATTATTATAGTTGAGGTGTTAATTTTTTGTTTTGTTGTTAAAGCCATTTTATCGTAACTTGTATAATTTTTGCCGGTCGATAGCATTGAGCGTTGGAGCGTGCACCAGATATGGTGCAGTTTGATTCTTGATATCAAATTGCTCGAGCAATCAGCTCAGGTGCTGTACTCGTCATCTGAACATGGCTCAAAATTACGAGGCAGTGCTGCCACGTTTTACAGGATATATCCCAAAACCACCACCAATATCCCACTGTATAGCTTTAACCAGTAACAAATATCAACTTAAAACCTTTAAAAAAAACTGAAAATTTGAAGGTTGTTTTAAGGTGATATAAGGGAATTTGAAACAAAAAAAAACCCTGGTTTTAGTGTAATTGTCCTGGATAATACCTTTAAAAATCTGCAAATCGTCCAAATAAAATTATTGAAGGAAAACTTCAATAATTTTAATGCTTCAAAATTGAATGTGTTTTACAAGCTTCAAAGGATTTTTGTTGGCTTTTTGCAGGTTTATAAAGGATATTGGAACAAAAACTTTAATTTAATAGATCATAGACGAAACAAATTGCAGTATTTCTGAATCTTAATAAAACCTTTAAGTTCCTAA